>OX438820.1:14255255-14731870 GCA_949316475.1 Hypomecis punctinalis | reverse complement strand
AACGAAGAGTTGGTTTTATTTACTGTCAGTAAATAGGTAAGTTCGTATAGGCCGGATGGCTAGCCCCTTTATGACATGGCTAAACGGTTGAAACCACCGGGACTTACAATTTTACATATCATCCGAGCCACGGTAGCGCTTAGTTGGAAAATACAGAAAATGCCACCCGCGGTCACCCATCTGAAAACTGACCGTTCCAAACGTTTCTTAACTTCGGCGATCGCTGACAAATACCAAATCAAACTAAGCGTGCTTTGTATACTGTTCATTTATTTTAAATTTTTACTGCCTAGTCTTTGACAGAGTGCGATACACAACATTGCGTTCCATCATAGGTGTAACTGTCTACCATCACAGGTGTAATTAATGTAGGCCAAAAAGCTACTAAACTAAAATGGGTTTGGGCGGGTCATGTGGTTCGTATGCACCCCAAGATATGTGCTAGAACGTCAGATGATCGTCACACAGTGGGTCCTGGAGGGCAGACGGAGGTAAGGAATGCCTAAAAAACGCTCACGTGATGATCTTCACCCTATCCGAGAACGTTGGCGAGATGTGGCTACATGGATAAAGCGATAATAGATTTGGTTACAGAATGCGATAAATGAAAGAAAGTGGATGAAAGCGATGTTGCCCCACTTCTGGGCTTAACCCAGAAGTGGGTTAAGTTAAGGTTACAGCGTCGCTTTCACCCTTTTGGGAGACCTTTGCACTAAATAGTATAAAACAAAGTCGCTTCCCGCTGTCTGTCTCCATATATGCTTATATCTTTAAAACTACGTAACGAATTTTGATGCAGTTTTTTTAATAGATAGAATGATTCATGAGGAAGGTTTACATGTATAATACACCTGTGAGAAGATGGGGCAGGTCGCTAGTATAATAATAAATTGCAAGAGCATCGGTTGAGAAAGGAAAGAAAAGAAAAAAATGCCCTTGACAACCCTAGCCCACCATATCTGTGACAGTCCATTCGCACGAGAACAATGATGCAATCACGATAATAAACAATGTGCTGTCCATGTGTGCTGCTTCAATGTGTGCTTTTTATGCGACATTTGATTCATGTACACGCGTTTGCTGACGCGATTGAAATTCGCGACACCGAGGTCACATGTCACTCCATTCCTTAATAAATACTCGCTTTTGAAAATGATGCATCGACGTAAGCTACATATGGCATGTCTCATGTTTGGCGTCATGAAATACAAAACTCCGAGTTATTTGTACGAAAAGTTGTCATGGAAATCGAATCGTATTCCAGCCCGCCAATGTACGACGCAGCTAGCGACGCAGCGACATAGCTCTGCCGCTTTCAGGGGCAGTTTCCGCTACGCTGCGTCGAAGTGTTGGAATAATATTCCACCGCCAATAAGGAACCTGCAGAGTATATATAGTTTTAGATCGAAACTAAAAAAATTTATACTTGCACATCAACGGGGCGAACAACTAATGAGAAATGACACTAGTGCCATATAAGTCATTGTCATTATTTATATAAGCATTGTTGTTATTATAGTATTTTTTGTTGTACTTTTCGCTATTGTTTATAGAATAACTTTATTAGGACTAGTGAAAACCGCGTACTTTGTAACCATACAAAAACAATAAGCTGTTATCTTTACAACTAAATGTTCCGAGTCGAGTGTTTTTTTCCTATGTTAAGCAGTTCAATCGCTAGGATTAAGCGTCTTGGTTTTTGCAGTTTTTCAAATATAAGTCTCAGGGGCATGTTTTCCGTAAAGTTTAACTGACAATGTAAAATTTACAAGACTTCGTAATATTTCTTGTTCAAGCGATTGACATTATAACATTTGTGCGTTTTAAGACACTAGTAACGCCATCTAGTTCTATTTTGGGAAAACGCTAACATCGATATTTGTTCTGCTACTTGAGGTCTATGTGAGACGATTGTGTGTGTTTTAAGGTGCAGCAAACGCCATCTATTTTATTTTTGCGTATACATGTTTGTAGTAAATAAGTAACTGACTTATTATGTGTATTTATAATATTGTTGTTTCATGTAAGGTTATTGTAATGTGTTTATTTTTTTGTGTTAATACTTGTACGCATACCGAGCGACAGTCGCGTGCGTGACGTCACGTCGGTTCCATCGGAAGATCAGCGCCGGCTGTCACGGTCGGCATTATGCTGAGATGGGACCGGTTTTGTGGCGAAAATTTAACATATAATTACTGTTTACATTTATTCATGTACTAAATTTTTGATGTTTGTCTTGTATTATGTGTTGTTTTCGTTGCAAATAAAATTATGTCTATGTCTATGTCTATGTCTAAATTGACAAACGCTTAAAATTTGTTATTTTTCAGTTATGCGCTTAGCTTGCCATTTTGAGAATTGTAATTTTTAAACTTTCGCGATTGTAATTTTTGTGTGTGTAAATCAATAAAGAGTTATCAATCAGGGTTTTATAGCCAAAAGTGATTTCTTCCAGATTATTCTTATAATAATAGCGGAATTTGGTCGAAACGTCGGAATTATGGAAATTAAATTATATTTATTCCACCAAAAATAGAGTACCTAAGTACAATCAAGGTGCTATTATGTCTAATCTATGGGGACTCATTCACGCGTACTGTTTCCTGTCCACCAAAATTTATGCAAAACTACAAAAATAAAGCAAAATAAGTAAAAATTATTGCACAAACTGTGTAAAATTGTGATACGAAATTTCTTAGTAACAACATTATATCCTAGCGGACATGTAATTTTGGTAACTGCCTACTTATATATATATTATTATAAACGCGAAAGTTTGTGAGGATGGATGGATGGATGTTTGTTACTCTTTCACGCAAAAACTACTGAACGGATTGAGATGAAACTTTGCAATAATATAGCAATATATATCAGAATAACACAGAGGCTATAAATTATACTCGTAGTAATACTCGTATTGCGTAAATGTTCCATAACGATAAGTGTAGGAAAAAATCTGCTATCTGCGAGCTATTCTAGAGAGCGCTTTGAAATGTCAAAAAAGACATCTGTCGAATCGAACAACTGTCAAATCGTTTATTTTTTATTTTCCACCTCCTTTATTAAGGGTGGTAAGGTAGGGCTTGGGGTTTGAAATATGGAACGTGACATAGTCTACTTTTTATCCCAGATAAATAAAGGGTTATCATGGCACAATAATCAAAATATCATGCGGGCGAAGCCGCGGGTAAAAACTAGCAAATTATAAAGTTCACGTGCCTAAGTTTACCTTTGTGATTTTTTTTTATTTAAGTTGACATAGACAATCTATCCGATAACATTTTATTTACAAACAACCTATCATAGCCAACATTTTGCCAATCTATTCTATGTATTATTAGGCCTAGAACGCCCACTGCTGGACATAGACCTCCTCTATGGATATCTTACAAGCCCGGTTGGAAGTGACTTGCATCCAACGCGTTCTTATGATCCTAATTACCTTTATGATCGGTTGATTAAGTCGTTGAACATCTTGCGCTGCGCTTGCCGGTTCGCGGTCTCCTTTCTAGAACTTTATGCCATAATTAATTTGCCAATCAGCTATATATCTCTCTGAACAATAAAACCATATTCAGTAATACTTGTTTTGTAAACATAATAAATACTAAATACGCTTACAAATGTTTTCGTAAACAAATTTCTCACGGTACAGGATACTTTGGCCTAAGTATGTATTTACACAATACCCATTCTTCGTCGGCCATTGGCCTCACATATTTTCTTCATTGCGAGTTATATGATCTCTATGTTTTGCCTTTAGAAATACCTAATTATGTAACTAACTGTTAGAGTTTTTAATAAATTAATTAATTATTTTGTAGGTTGGTTAAGAGACATTAACTGTCATTTACATTTTCCTTTGTAATTTTTGACCAACGAACCTCCGTAGGTGGTGTACAATTCGACACGTATATATATATATACGCATAACTCTTTTCGTAGTAGTCCGATTTCAATAATTCTTTTTTATTGGAAAGAGTTATACTACGAAATTGGTTCCATTTAAATTTTATCGAAATCGGATTAGCCATTTTTGATAAATCAATAATAATGTGAAAAATGCTACATCGATCCGTGCGTAATATTTGCGTTCTAGCAATGCACGCCGGCTTCGCACAGGTGTATTATACATATAAACATTTCTCTTGAATTACTCTATCTATTAAAACAAACTGCAACAAAATCCGTTGCGTAGTTTCAAAGATATATATAAGCATAAAAAACAGCGGACAGCGGAAAGCGACTTTGTTTTATACTATGTAATGATTCTGTACACGGGTGAAGCCGGTCATGCTATTTTTTGTAAAAAAAAAATTATACTTTGTATTCATCTATAGTCGACTCAGCCATATGACGTCTATTGTTAGACATAGGCCTCCGTAATGAGACTGATCCGGTCGCACGGCTTGAATCCAGCGGTTTTGATGAGGTCGGTTCTAAGCTGCGTATGGAAACATTACGTGGTCTCCTCGAGAGCCCCATCGATCCTTCATGCTATGTCCTGCCCACTACCATTTCAACTCGCCAATCTGCCGGGCTATGTCTGTATTAGAGAAAACATCGTGAGGCAACCCGCATACGTCCGTAGAAGAAATTCAATGGCGTATATGAATCCACCAACCCGCACTGGGCCAGCGTGGTGGATATGGCCCAATCACCCTTCATGGGTAGGCCTACGTATTGGCTGAATCATACAAATCGGCGGATGTGAATGAAGTTAGCTACAAGGCTGCGCAATACCAATTCTGATTTCTGACTGAAGCTCA
Organism: Hypomecis punctinalis; assembly: GCA_949316475.1. Taxonomy (NCBI): domain Eukaryota; kingdom Metazoa; phylum Arthropoda; class Insecta; order Lepidoptera; family Geometridae; genus Hypomecis; species Hypomecis punctinalis. The sequence goes on along the minus strand of OX438820.1, from coordinate 14,727,101 downwards.
CATTAAGCTACGCGTTAATTGGGTTTCGCGCAACTAGTAGTTAACTTCACATCCGACTGAATATCTTCGGACCATAAGTCATGTTGAAATTCTCTCTCATTTAAGAACAACTTTTACTATAGATACCAACACCGAATTCATTTGTACCAGCCTTTTTTTAATAGTCCGCTGCAGGACGTAGGCCTACCCACGAAGGGTGATTGGGCCATATCCACCACGCTGGCCCAGTGCGGGTTGGTGGATTCACATACGCCATCGATTTCTACGGACGTATGCAGGTTGCCTTACGATGCTTTCCTTCACCGAAAAGCCAATGTGAAATTCCGTACATAAATTTTAAAGAACTCATTGCTACGGGACCGGGGTTTGAACCCACGACCTCACGATGGTAAGGCGAGTGTTTTCTCGAGTGTTACCTCTAGACCACCACGGCTTCAAATTCGAATTCATTTACTGAAAGCGTTTGCGTTTAAAAACCCGTGGTGGCCTAGAGGTAGTAAAAAGCCGTGGTGGCCTAGAGGTAGTGACACCCGCCTTGCAATCGTGAGGTCGTGGGTTCAAATCCCTGTCCCGTACCAATGAGTTCTTTGGAATTTATGTACGGAATTTCACACCACTGGCTTTTCGGTGAAGGAAAACATCGTGAGGCAACCTGCATACTTCCGTAGAAGAAATTCGATGGCGTATGTGAATCCACCAACCCGCACTGGGCCAGCGTAGTGGATATGGCCCAATCACCCTTCGTGGGTAGGCCTACGTCCTGCAGTGGACTATTAAAGGGCTGATACAGTACAGTACAATTTAAAAATATTCCGTATATACATACCTACTCTATTGTCCACTACGGATAAATATAGGTAGATACTTGTCCGTAGGTTGTTTATGATTGCGGTCTAAAGATAATCCAAATGCTCCCGCCCACTACTCAAAATGCCATTGCATACGTTTAAGCAATTTAATTCACTTTTCCCATAGAATACCCGATTGCGTAACAGTTCTTGAATGGAGAGCGATAAAAAAGGTCAGATACTTCGCAACCTCCATTAACCGATGGGATTTACTTTGTGTGTGATACGAAATTGTTGAGCCATGGTGTGTGGTTTTGGTAATTTTTAGCCGATTTTATGTCAATGTTTTACCATTGTTTAAGTTAGACACCATTTCATCACTAGAAGGTAGGTACTGCATAAGTACAAGGTGAAGGTAGATAGGTAATGACACCCAAGGGTTCAAATCCCGATCCCGTTTGAATTCCTTGGAATTTATGTACGGAATTTCACATCACTGGCTTAAACATCGTGAGAAAACCTGCATAAGTATGTCCGTGGAAGAATTAGATTGCGTATGTGAATCTACCAACCGGCACTGGGCCAACGTGGTGGATACGACTAAATCACCCTTCGTGGATAGACCTACGTCCTGCATTGGACTATTAAAAAAGATTTGGGCATTATTTTTGACTTTTGTATGGTTAAGAACGTATACCTTCGGAACTTTACAGACGACTTTTAAACTATAATATGGTTAGTTCACGTAGAACTTTAGAACTGGACATGGGTATTTTAAAAGACAAATAGACTGCGAAAAGGCGAATTGTGAAATGGGACGTTAATTAAAAAAAAACTTACAAAACAAACATGGCGAATAGCACTAACGAACTGTCACTGTCAAAGTTTCGTATAGGTACGTTCCAAAAATCCATGGCACGTTCCTACCCGTTCGAAGTTTAAAAATAGAGCCTCCGGTCTTCTAGCAAATATCTACAGAGCCACAGTCTCTAAGTGAAAGTAGTAAAAAATGTCCGAGCGCCGTCATACATACCGACTTAGATATTTACGTTAAATAATTTACAATGACCCGTTTTCTCGAATCTCGACGTTATGTCACCTAATCAGTGCATGTAATCGAGCTCTTTGACATCGCACGGCATTGTAGTAGGCTTGCAATCACCTTACGACTAACTGAAAAGCCTGCTCACTAAGAAGCTTGGGCAGGGTTTTGGTTCGGACACTTTTTTGCACGATTGTAACTCTGTAGATATTTGCTCGAGGCATCCGGTACAGGGGCCCTATTTTTCACTTCGTACACCTCGGAACGTATACGAAACTTTGACAGATTGAAAACGTTCTATATTGTCTATGGAAAAATGATGCCCCCAGTACAGTTGATATGGGTGCACTGGCTGTCTACTATCTCAATTTTTTTCATTTACACTTACGATGAACATTATTTTCTTTCAAAGGTGCGGTTCCACGATGAAGCCCTACTTTCTCCTACTGCTGACGTGTGTGAGGAGCCTGGAAGTGCCCACTCCCTCCAAAGAACTGAAGCCCAGGAACTTCAACCCTCACAGCTTGCTGGACACTTTGGACTCCGCTGAACCTACCAAGTAAGCACGCTACTTTAAGACTACAAAATCGTAGATATTAAACGCAAAACCTTTTAAGAGCAGGTCTAGTACATCTAAATTTTAAACAAAAAAAAATTGTACTATCCGCGCCATAGAATTATAAATAAAGTAATGTAATCCATACTAAAATAGCAAGAGATATACATCACTTCGTCCCATTTTAAATATGAAATTTAAAAGGCGTTGGAAAAATATGCACATACACCCCTCACGTAATTTCGAAGGGTTTCACAAACTAGCATTGAACTACGAGTATCTCGGCTGTCCAAATTCAAAAAGGTAAAAAGTAGGAAAGTAAAATGATCAGTAATTTGAACCTTGTTACTGGAACTAGATCAGGAGGGTTCAGGGTTCAGGAGGATCATATCGAAAAAGACAAAGTGGAACCAAGTTAACCATTTTGACATTCCAACTTGTGATTTGACGTATGCCGACAGACAAAGCGTTATTTTTGTTCTTCTTCTTTTGTTTGGCTTTGCATTGTTGTGCATTTGCCAGTGTCAAGTATGACGTTTTAATAACTTTTAATATTTCATCAAAATAGTCACTGTCGTAGTCACGTCATAGTCCAATAAAGTCGCAGTCAAGTCCAAACGTAGTCCAAGTCATACCTCAGCTAAGCAGTGGAGCCTTTACTAGAGGCGTCTATGGAGTTTTGGTAACAACACGGAACGACATGGTACGTCACATTATATCACTTGTCTACACTCATGCAACTAAATCAGCTAATAATCAAAGAAATACCACAATTTTTCACTAATTATCACTGAAAAAAACACAAGTTTAACAAAATAATACGATGAGACATGACTTTTCCGCGTTCCCGCCAAAACCTCGTTATTTTTGTTTCACTAACTTTTGCGTATGCCGTATAACCAGATAATTATTCCAGTCTGTCTCCCGGATCTCCAGATATGAAAAAGATATCTGTGACATAGTTTTTATTTGAGCAAAATTTTTGTAAGTATTCTATTATTTTGTTTCTAATTCTATGATCCGCGCAGAACGAGAGTAGCCTTACGGTTATTTACACGTTAAGACTATTTACAAGCTGTGGTGGTCCAATGGGAATTATTCCATGGCAGTGAGCAGAACACGAATATTTTAACGAATTTTTAAAATATTTAACAAATATTTCAATGTTTACTATGTCCTATTAGGCAGGGTATGTACTTAGCGTAAGAATGCTATGTATACTATGCAAAATAAATAAATTCAATTCAATTCAATTCACGAACCTAACATTTTATTGAAGTCGTGGTTTCAAATCCCAGTCTCGTACCAATAGTGTTATTGGGAGCTTCTGTACGGAATTACACAACAGTGACTTTACGGTGAAGGAAAACGTCGCAAAGCAACCTATATACGTCTGTGGAAGAACTTCGATGGCGTACTGTGAAACCACAAACCCGCACTGCACCAGCGTGGTTGTTATGGCCCAATCATCCTGTTTAACTAGATAGATAGATAGATAGATAAACTCTTTATTGATTCCCATTCACACACACATAAAACAGAAAATAGAGTTAAAATAGATGCTAAAACATGTGAAGCAACCGGCGGCCTTATCACTGAAAGTGATTTCTTCCAGGCAACCTTAGGATGGAGAGAGATAGGTACAAAAGAAAATACGAGTAGTTAGTAGTAGTAACTAGTTTAGTAATGGACTGTCAAAAAGCCAGATACGATGTGTACGATACGGTATAGAAAGATATATTTCTCTTCTTTCTAAAGCAGACGGGTAAAAAGCGTTAAATTACCAGAAAATCTTCGAGATGGAAGAAAATGCATCTTTCTTCTGTCCGTATGATAAATGTACGACCGAATTTCTGATATTAGTGAGAAATAACATTAAGCTTTACTGCTCCGCCATTTCTCTTCTAAGAGACACAGTCAATAAAATAATACAGAAAATGAACTTAAAAAGTTGAAATGAAAAAGATTTTTTCATCCCCCCATCTCGGAAAGAGCATTTTTGCTCTTCGAAATCTGAGTGCAAAAGCCGTTTTTATCCGCTAAAATTGAATTTAGAACATCGTGTGCACTAAGTTTGTGAATACGAAACATTATTAAACCTATTTAATTCTACTTCCATGATGGCATGAATTTATCATACAACCTTTTTTAGTTTGTTAAATACTCAGACTCGAAACCTTCTTGGTGTACTTTTTAAATTTTACTTTGATCGCGCCGTTTTCTTTTCACGTCTTATTGTTAAAAGTTTATATTAAAAACAAGAAACCCGAAATCAAGTGAAAAACCTAAAATTAGAGATTCTAACGACAAAGAAGTTTATTTGACGCCAACAGAACTAACTGTTAATAATGAACAAACAAGGTATTTGAATCAGAACGATACTCTAGTTATTTCCTCGTTGAGGTGGATGAAAAATTACGTGTTGCACTCGCGTGCAAAGATTTTTCACCTGGTGCTCATTTGATTCCCTCGGTGACGCTCAGGATTCAAATTTTTAGCACTAAACGACCAGTGTTTAGTGCTAAATAAATGAATCCTGAGCGTTTTAGAAATATATTATGCCTAATCATAAATTAACAGACGTTGCATTTCTTTGAGGCCACAAACCCGATGACACGCATGTTGTTTGAGCTCACACTGATATAAGTGGACCTCATCATTTGAAGCTAGCTAAAACTCAGTATTTTCATCAACTTCATTCCTTGTGTATGTTCGTCGATATTTTTGCCAATTGGGAACCAATTCAAATTTTTTTTTCGAAAGTGTATTTTCCCGAGGTTACGATTATTTTTTTTTCGAAATCAGTTGAGCCGTTTGTGATAACGATAATGTACATAGATGTCACATCAGTTTGTGTAGTGCGTGCCACCATAGATGAGATTTGACGAGCGTCAGTGGTGGGGGATCTTGCGCAGGTACAGTGGTGTACAAACTAATTATCCAGAATTTGTATATCTATTAAACGTTTTATAAACTTTTTTAAACGTTTGTATATATATTATCCAGAATTGGTATATTTATTACAAACCAAAGTGGTTTCTCAAGTCTCATCTTTGGTGGCACGTACTATGCAAACTATTCGGATTCCGTGTGTGGTGGTGTCATTTTTTGCGAAAGAAACTCTCTAATGTATACGCTCTTTTTACATTTTTCTATCAAAAATTCAAAATATGTACTGACACGACTCATCGCTAACTATTCGGATTCCGTGTGTGGTGGTGTCATTTTTTGCGAAAGATATTCGTAATGTATACGCTCTTTTTACATTTTTCTATCAAAAATTCAAAATAATTATATATTGTACTGACACGAGTCATCCGATATTTTCGTAGAATTTTGAATTTTGTCAAAATTGTCCCACTGTTTCTCAACTGTGGCTGCCTTCTGATAATTATAGTTTTGCTAATGCGAAATCAATAGCGGCCAGTCGCTCAGAGATCAATGGATGCCGATAACCGGTGGCTTAACTTATGGTTCCCAAACGGGGGTATACTCTACGATCATTTATAATAGAAGAAAAAAAACCGGACAAGTGCGAGTCAGGCTCGCACACCGAGGGTTCTGTACAAACACATTGTTAAAATAATTAAAAACCTGTTTTAACATGTGCTAATGAAGTTCTTTTATATGATACCTTATATAATACGATTTACTCACTTTGAATTTTGAGCCCATATTTTGCGAATTTCGAGGCCCTATTTTTGTATGATGTAAATGAAAATGTACAGTTTTCAGATTTATTCCTATATGTGTACTCTAGGACAATGCTTCTCGCCAAATTTCATAGTTCTAGGTCAACGGGAAGTACCCTGTAGGTTTTGATTTTTGTGAGTGTCGAAATATGCGGTTTTTTACGACATAAACGACTCTAACTTTTTTAAAGATAACTGAGAAGCTTGTCTTTTTCACAACAGCAAGAGTTCATTAATATACGTATACCGCTTAAATTTCAACTCGATATCTTTACGCGTTCTCGAGATAAAGAGTCTTGACATACACACAGACGGACAGACGGACATCAAAGTGATCGTATAAGGGTTCCGTTTTTTCCTTTTGAGGTACGGAACCCTAAAAATAATTATAATCATAGATATGTATATAACTAGACAAGGCGCTAAAATAATAATAATTACAAAAGTAAGAGGGCGTGATGTGCAATTATGAACGTGTGAACAGGACGAAAATAATATATTTTTCTCTGTTTGCATAATATACGTTTCTTGACGTCGTAGTCAGACCAATTTTTCGCGCCAAAAACTACTGTTAAATGTTTGATGGGATGCTTAAGTAAATCAACATATTTATAAACTATTATCTATATTCTATCACATCTATTAGTATTATGCAGGCTTTTACTATTATCTAGAGTCTAAATATGATATAATCATAACAACGTGTATATAGCTATCTAAGTATTTTTGGTACATATTTTTTCTCACACCTTATACGCTATTTAGGATTCTAGTTATATACTTAACTATGATTATAATATAGAAAATACATTACGGAATTTCTTACACTCCGGACTTACTATCTGATTTATCGTTGACAAATCCGCGAACGTTGCCTAGGATATCTCGCTTCAACATGTTTTCGACCAAAACATGTGCTCGTTCTAACTTGGGATTAAATTCACCTATAGCTCACGCGACAATATAATGCGTTGTCGAAGTTAGCGGATTTAGACATATTTGGTGACAATTTTAATGTTATTAAGAATACTTTGAAGTCTCTAACAATCTGAATCTTAATTATTTTTAATGTAATATTTGTATGATTTCCAATTAATTTTAATTTGTTGACTGACGCCAACTTTATTTGGACTACGCTTAAAGGATTTTTGTTGTTGTTTCTGTCTTTGAATTTTGACTGTATAGTTATGTTTCTTTAATATTTGATTTGTAAATTTTGACTGTAATTTATTTTCTCAATTAATTAATGTAATGTAATAATTATTCTTTACAATGTTTTAGTCGATATTAATGCATGTTGTCTTCACCTATTATTATTATTGTGACATTTAGCTCCAATTTTTTATATTTAATCTTTTGACAATGTATTGATGTACACAATGTTGGTGAACTGAAATAAATAAATAAATAATTATTTGCAAAAACACCTAAAATTATACTTTTATCACAATCTGCCTATATAATTAGTCAGTCGTTCAAAATTAGGCGAACAGACGATCGAAGACCGCAGGAACGCGCTGGATACAAGCCGCTTACAACCTTGGTGCATGTTACTGGAAATATTTAGAGAAGGCGATTAGGCCTATGTACAGCAGGAACTGTCCTGCGGCTGTGCGGATTAGTTGAAGTTAAATTTATCATAATCTATTTGCGAACTGGTCCGTTTGATGAGTACAATAAAACGCCGTGGTGGTCTAGTGGTAGTGACACCGGCCTTACAATCTTGAGGTCGTGGGTTCAAATCCCGGTCCCGTACTAATTCGGAATTTCACATCACTGGCTTTTCGGGAAATGAAAACATCGTGAGATTCGTGTGGCAACCTGAAAACGTCCGTAGAATAAATTCGATGGCGTATGTGAATTCACTAACCCGCACTGGGCCAGCGAGGTGGATATGGCCCAATCACCCTTCGTGAGTAGACCTACGTCCTGCAGTGGAATATTAAAAAGGCTGGTACAGTATAGTACAGTAGGTTAAACAGACAAAATTATTTATTATTAATTTTATATACATCTTTGATACAACAAAGATTTTTAATATTTATAACTCTCTGATACAAAACTTTGGTCAGGTTAACAAACATCACAAGCTAGAAAACAAACTATTGCTAAATAAGTAAAATTCTACAAAGTAAAACAAATAAAATAAAAGTAAAAACTGCACGAAGCGAGCAAACACAATAAAGTGAGAAAACTGCTCAAAGTTTGAGCACCATTGGCCTCGCTGAAGAAACTAATAATTCAACTTTAGTCGGAAGTCTGTTTCTGCTTATTTTGCAGTAAATAGGTATTTTCTAAGATTTTGTCTGAAAGTCTTACTAGAGTATCGGTTCAATTTATTTTCGAAAATATTAAATTTTTGACGGCGTACTCAAGAAAGAGGATAATGTCTTTTTTTGTTTTGACGGCATACTGCAGTGCTGATTACATAGACGCAGTTCATTATCATTTTAATTTATTTCTTTATTTGCACAATGTATTGAACATAACAATGTTAAAACTAATTGTAGTACAAAACATAGACCCCGTTAGGGCGCTGCAAGAGAACAATACTCTTAATTACTTATTACTATTTATGCTAAGTATAACAATGTAACTGTAGGTATTTAAATGAAATTATTTAGAACTAGTTTTTACCCGCGGCTTCGCCCGCGTGATATTTTGATTTTTGACGTAATATCATTATAATTTATAGCCTATGTGTTATTCTGATATATAAGCTACTAGTTTTTACCCGCGGCTTCGCCCGCATAATATTTTGATTTTTGACGCAATATCATTATAATTTATAGCCTATATGTTATTCTGATATATAAGCTATATTATTGCAAAGTTTCATCTCAATCCGTTCAGTAGTTTTTGCGTGAAAGAGTAACAAACATCCATACATCCATCCATCCATCCATCCATCCATCCTCACAAACTTTCGCGTTTATAATATAAAGTAGGAAGTAGGATATTATTGCAAAATTTCATCTCAGTCCGTTCAGTAGTTTTTGCGTGAAAGAATAACAAACATCCATACATCCATCCATCCATCCTCACAAACTTTCGCGTTTATAATATTAGTAGGACTAGTTTTTACCCGCGGCTTCGCCCTCATGATGTATTGATTTTTAACGCAATATCATTATAATTTATAGCCTATGTGTTATTCTGATATATAAGCTATAATATTGCAAAGTTTCATCTCAATCCGTTCAATAGTTTTTGCGTGAAAGAATAACAATCATCCATCCATACATCCATCCATCCTCACAAACTTTCGCGTTTATAATATTAGTAGGATTTAGTAATATTTACCTGTTGAACGCCCTGTGCTAGTCATAGGCTTGATTTTTAACGATAACAATGCTCTACATGACGGTACAAATTGGACATCAGATAAAAACAAACAGGCTGATCGTTTGTTATCGAAAAATAGGCGGGATAACTAAAAAATATAATAAGTCTATCAGATAGATTATTAAAAAATATTGGATACGTATTTTTTCTTTTGTCCATCAAACAACAATTGATGACGAAATAGCCCGTTCAAGTACCGCGTCACGTCACGAGTGTCATACAAATGTATCTTGAATGAATGGTCGTGATCATGGAGGAGACTGGAGAGCGCGTGGGCCCCGTTTTTGTTGAAACAATAGGTCACCGATTTTAAGCGGGGGGAGAGGTAAGCTCCGCTGGCTGTATTTGGTTGACGTCAAAATGACGCAATGACAACAGTTCTTGTAGTGGTGCCAAAAATGTTACTAGCAAAATATCGATGTCGATAAAATTATTTATTATTATTTTTGACTTTGAATAAAATATCGTATTGCAACAACACAAATCTTTTTAACTATAGACACGATACTGGATCAAAATATATCGTATCGAAACCACACAATCGTATTGTCTCAACAAAGAGCGGCTTTAGAAAACATTATTTCTGTGTACTTTTTCCACTTACAGTTTGGCCGACGTAAATAAGTATTGTTTATGTACCTAAAACAATAAACTTTGAATACGATACCGGATCGATCCAAACTATCGTATCAAAACAAGCGGATCCATTGCAATCCAAAGTATCGATACAAAGCACCTGGATCGAGCATCGGTTGTCAACTAAAGCGCCTATCGATGGTGAGCGAGGCCGCCCCGCGCACTCATCTCGGTTCTTCTCCCCCCGTGTTTGGCGGGAGTGAGAATTCCGACTCGAGCAGGAGCTCTTTTCGGAGGCTGGACGCCTCGGCCTCTCTGGGCCGAGGGGCGATGTTTGGAGGGTGCGAGTTCCCTTCCCAGTCCGCGAGGACGGGCGGCTTCTCTCAGCACCCTCGCTAGCCGTTACGTGGCCATTGCTGGCCATCTTGGCTTGGCATCATGTTGGCCATCTTATGGCGTGGTGGTGTCGAGGATTGGAGTCTTCACGACCTGCACTAAACCAGGTGCAGGCGGCATCTCTTCCTCCTCGACTTGGGTGACGTGACGCACGTCGGGTCCGGTGGCTTGTCCGTACAGATGAACGCAGCTTCGAATGGTCAGTCTCGGGAGTTACACTCGACCAAGACCGACTGAAGCGCGGAGCGGGGCTCTCTCGATCTGTCGGTGGTTTGTAGCGATGCGGATGGGGAGTGGGACACAATGAGGTTGGGAAAGTGATTTTAGGGTTACAAAATGGAAAAGCCCCCGGTATAGATGGTTTAACGGGCACGATAATTAAATACATTAAGAACGAGATTGTTGTGCCACTTACTCATATTTATAACCAAAGTTTTTCAACTGGTGTCTTTCCAGATATATGGAAGGTTGCCTCAGTAAGTCCGGTTCACAAAAGTAGGCCCAAGAATTGTATAGAAAACTACAGACCAATTTCATTACTAGGCACTTTCTTGAAAATATTAGAAAAACTAGTAAACACAAGATTGACAAAATATTTAGAGTCTCGAAATTTAATTTCTGCTAAACAATTTGGATTTAGAAAGGGAAGATGCACTGAAGACGCGGTATCTTTCCTAACATCGACGGTGTCATCTAAATTGGATAAAAGACAAAAGTGTATAGCTGTGTTTTTAGATTTGGCCAAAGCTTTTGACACTGTCTCCGTTCCAATACTTCTGAAAAAACTATTTAAAATTGGTATTAGGGAGATAGCTAGTAATTGGTTTGACAGCTACTTATCGGGGCGGAGGCAGTGTGTCAAGATTGATAACGAGTTAAGTAGTACCTTGGCCATTAATTTCGGTGTGCCTCAGGGTAGTATTCTGGGGCCCACGCTTTTCAATTTGTACATCAATGATATACACGAAATCCAAATTGAAAATGCTGAGACCGTTTGTTATGCCGACGATACTGCCATTTTGTTTTACGGTTCAACGTGGGAAAAAGTTCTAGAATCTGCTGAACTGGGAATGGCTAGTATTTCAAATTGGTTGGTAAGAAATCTTCTAACGCTGAATGCCAAGAAAACGGTGTTTTTATGTTTTCATAAAACAGCTGCTACAGCGCCTGAATCCCATCTAGTTCTTAAGCTCCATAAAGTATCTTGCCATAAACAATCATGCGACTGTGTTGCACTTAGTAGATGTAAGACTATCAAATATTTAGGGGTTATCTTAGATGAAAATCTTAATTTTAGAAATCACTTAGTCGCTTTGTCAGCACGGATAAGGAAGGTTATTGGAATTATGAAAAATTTGCGAGACATAGCCCTTCCTGATACATTGATATCCGTATATTACGCATTGTGTCAATCGCTTTTGAATTATTGTATAGCATGTTGGGGCAGTGCACCCGCAACTTACATCATACTAGCTGAGCGAGCACAACGCTCAGTACTAAAGGTTATGATGAAGAAACCACTAAGATATCCGACCATTGACGTCTTCAAAGACAGCGGAGTGCTGAGCGTTAGACAATTATTTATACTGAAATCTTCTCTCTCCGTTCATAAGTCAGTTCTTTCTGCTCATGACTATGACGAGAATTCAAAAAAGAGAATTCACAAACTACATTATCCTAAAGTTAATTCTAGTTTCGCCCGCCGTTTCGGAGACTTTGTTAGAACTCATATTTATAATGTCGTAAACAAACACTGTAATTTAAAAGAAAAAACTCTGTATGAAGCTAAAATATCTATTCATAAATTTCTGTCTGAAATGAGTTATACAGAGACTGAGAATTTGTTAAAAATTATGACATAGTTAAGAAATAATATTCTATTCTATAATTATGAGATGTAATGTATTCATATATTTTATTTATGTATTTATAAGTATCAATATGTATATATTTATTTTTTACTCATATGTACGATTTATTTATTTTTTTATTTTCAAAATATATCTAAGAATCCGTACTTTGTATTTATTAGCAGAAATTTAAACACAAAGAAAAAATGTCAACATATTGAGGTTCCAAATCACTTGAAAATCGTATTAGATTTCCGCGACACAGGCTTAGCCTAGTGCGGAATCTCGGTACTACGTTTTGTTTGTATTAAACTGTCATAAGCATAGGTAATAATGTTTTTATTAAATGTAGCGTGTGTGTAATTTTTTCCTATGGTTGTGTTAATAAAAATATTTTCATTTTCATTTTTCATTTTCTTATTGACTTATTTTTGTATAAGTATTTCTTTTTTGTTAATTTCATTTTTTTATTTTAATACTGTGAGGTAAATGATATTGATTTATGTAGTTTTTACCTCAGTAAAGAATTTTGATTTTGAATCCCCCCTCCGTGCTAAGAGCCCTACCCACTGCCATTTCTACTTGCCTATCCTTGGCTATGTCGGTTAGTAAATCCATACATTTTTTTCTATTTCAGACAAGGCCCCGTTCTCTTCCCAAACGACGCACCCCCTCCCCCAAGGCCTCCCCTCATCGTGACATCCAGGCCTCTGCTGGAGTCCATAGCGAGGAGCGAGCTGGGTGGCAATGGGACCAATTCTAACACTGTAACGTCACAGTCACAAGATCGAGTCTCGTTTGTCCCGTTTTTGGCCCGAGTTAAAGATTACAGGTTAGTGTCTTTAATAAAAATAATATTCATAAAAAAAAATATAAATATGTAAGTATAGATGACGGACATATTCCAGGATAAATATTACTTTACTCATCAATTTAACTTGCTAAAAAACCTCCTATGAACTCTCTAAAAACTTTGAAATCAGAAATCGTTTATTGCAACACTATGTACGTATGTTAATAATAAATATTAGTTCCAATTGTGAACCCATTACGAGCGTGCAATATTAAAAAGAACTAACTTGGCTAGACATAACTGTATTTGACTATCTCCCCGAAAAACCCTCCCCGAAAACTTAGACTATTTTACCAAAAATCTCCCTATAAGCTACTTAAGAACTTTGACTATCGAACCAACCCTGAAATCGCGAATAAGATCACGTGTTCCATGTAAAAAGTTTGATGTCTCTCAACAAAATTTATGGGACAGCTATTTTTTCTCGATCTTACTATAAAGAACTAATATAGAGTTCTTTAAAGTAAGTTCGTAATAAGCCGGGTGGCAAGCCCGAGCCCTTAGTCCGGGTTTTGCGTTGTTTACTTCGACTTTCGCGTTTGCGTGTGGCTTCATATATTTTGGTTAGTTCTTCCTCGTTTCCGCCAGAGGCACTGTACAAAAATGTATAGAGCCATACGGAAAAAGCTGTAGTTTCAATGCACGTGTAAACATGAACTAACCCCTCTGGTGTCAGAGTATTAAGTATCACCAGTAATACCGGGGATCTCAGGAAGATAGTACGCGGACAACATTCAGTTCTGTTACTTTTTCTTCGGATATGGAACCTTAAATAAATCACCTTGTATGTTTAGTTTAGCTCACGTTTTGTAGCTGTGTAAATTCCGTTATAAAATCATGCTTTATTTTCAGACCATACAACCCATCGCCCACCTTCGACTACCAAGTGTCGCCTACCTCCGTGCCTTACGCAGATCTGTTGAAGAAGGCCAGACTGGGACATCTACTGCAAGACAACAGATATAATGACTATGAGGTAACGTACACTTTTAGGATTAGAAATGAGTATGTTAGAGGAAGTCTGGAACAATTCCAGTGAAAAGTCTGAAAAAATTCAGCTCTAAAACTCGAAGCATTTCACAATGCGTTGGCAGTCGGTATTACCGCCGCCGCTGCAGCAGTATCCGTATCAAAGACAGACACACCAAGAAACAAACTGAAAAATGCGACCTGAGACAAAAATCAACAACCGAACAGACGAAAGCAAAATCGTCGTTTGAAAGTTTCGTTTCGCTTCAGTCAATACGTCCTCAGACCACTGGAGGTATTCAGTTTATAAGTTTATTTAAATATAATATATAAATGTTAGAGGACAACTTACACACGGTCTCTGACCCCACACTAAACAAAGCTTGTCATAATTATAGCAGCCAGAAACTGATACCTATACTGTTTTTGTATCTTTATTTCTTCTTATTATGCTTATTTCTTGGTGTGCAATAAAGCGTTTATCTATCTATCTATCTATCTATCTATAGGTACTTAATTACTACATATACATATTTTTAAATGCGTACATGTATAGATAATAACATGTAGACACAGAACAAACACTGATGTCTATTCAGTACCAAAATACTTGCCCTGGATGGGAATCGAATCCTCACCTCTTTGGCCCAGCATTTAGGGTCACTAACCACTGGCCCAGAGGCAGTCGTATGACAGTAACAATCGATTAAATCAGGTCTAAAACGTGGTACCACGAACTCGGAGCATTTCACAATGCGTTGGCTGTCGGTAGTACCGCCTCCGCTGCAGTATCTGTATCACAAAGACAGCTATCTGGGTCATCTCGCGCTTTGTGCCCGTTCTTTTCATACTGACTTGCGATCGAGATACTTTTGGGGCCATTGAGTTAGCGGCCACTTTATAAGCTAAACACCGGTTCTGTCCCGTTGTCTGTCTGTCAGTCTGTAATCAAATCTTGCTAGATAAAGGACATGTCCATAAAATGTATGGAGGCTGGTATAATAATAATCAAAAATTCTAACCACAACACTCGTTACATTTCGAGAAAGTTCATATTTTTCTGAGTCTATTACAACAGTTAAAAACAAAAATGACCCCTCCGATTTTTTTAAAAATAATTTTGAATTTATTAGATAAAATAAATATATTTCGCTCAATAGGTAGTTTATCTCTAGCAGCCCTGATTTAGTAACCTCTAAATTGTTAAATAAAAGCATTTTTACCAATTAGACACACTTTTTAAGTGATTTTTGTTACATTGTACCTACTAACCTGTCTCACTGGTAGGTTATAATTTTTAATTTAAGCAAATTAAGAGATGAATGTGGAAGAATCAGCTACGAATGTAAGTAAAAATAACAATAGAAGCACTTTATTATTGCTAAACTAGAAAAAATAATAAGCTGTATTGTTATTTTTCATACAATTTATTTTTCGCATTTAAAAAAAATTGGAGGGGTGAAAAAATCTAAATAAAATATTTCTGGGAAGCCCATTAACAAGCTTTCAAATGATGTATATATCATCTTGGTTCGATTTTTCTCTGAATAATATACCAATTGGACGTCACCTTTGATCCACTTCCCGGTTTCCGATTGAGCTGAAATATTGCATACGTGTGTCAATTGCGTGACAATGCCATATTATTATGACACGGTGCTGATCTGATAATGGAGCTGGAAGATGGCCAAAGGAACTTTGCAATGAAATGACACAACCTCATCGAGTTTGGGGTCATTTGAATCGTCTTAACGAGTAGTTTGTCTTTCAATGGTAGCTAGGGTCTGATGATCGAGCTGAATGGTGGTCCTAGGAACTTTGTAACGAAACGACGCAAACCTATCGAGTTTTGTCTCGTTTGATTCGTCTGCGAGTAGGTACTTTTTCAGTAAAAGCTTGTGTACAAAAAAAGTTTTTTGTTATTCTTGTTTTATTTGATTATGTCTTATAAATCGATGAACGCCAGCTGCCCGCACGAATAAACATGACTCTTTGTCACGTTCCGCATGAGCAGAGCGAGACCGCGGAACAAGCGATAGAGAGACACGGTCGGCTTAAACGTTCGTTTTGTGATGCATAATTATGACGTTACCGCTAACCTACTTTACAGATAACCAATTTTTTAAATATTTTAACAAATCTAACTCAAATATCTGATGCTATGGCCCGACGCTCCCAAACGTAGTGTATTATTTTCTCCAAGATTGATCGCGGACTATTGTACGCGTGGCAACTAACAGGTGTTCCCGAACTGCTATACAACTGCTATACAACTTGTATACGGCTTTTATACAGCTTGTTTTCTCTTATGATTAATTGGCGATAATTTTGGACTAAGAAAGGTCAGTATGAGTTTGAGTAGATGTGTAGGTTCTGGCTAATTGTTAGTTCTGTAAGAAACTTTTTGAAGCCGTGGTGGTCCAGTGGTAGTGACACCCGCCTAACAATCGTGAGGTCGTGGGTTCAAATCCCGGTCCCGTACCAATGAGTTCTTTGTAATTTTTCAATTTATGTACGGATTTTCACACTGCTTTTCGGTGAAGGAAAACATCGTGAGGTGATAACAAACCAGCATTCGTCCATAGAAGAAATTTGATGGCGTATGTGAATCCACCAACCCGCATTGGGCCAGCGTGGTGGATATGGCCCAATCACCCTTCGTGGGTAGGCCTACGTCCTGTAGTGGACTATTAAAAAAAGGCTGATACAGTACAGTACAGTAAGAAACTTGAGTCCACCATGCACCACGAAACGGAGAGACCTCGAGCACCACCTGCCTTCACCATAGCACGTATGACTATTTGAGCTTATTTATAAAAGATGATTCACACATATCAGTCACGCCACCGTTCCGACACAGTTTCGTCACAATACCGGCACCGTACCGGCACAGTGAAAAATATTCTTTCATAATTCAATTATGTATCTATTATCTATAAACGCATCTCTACTTGTCACCGTCCGTGTCAGTGCCGACAGCGGCAATCACTGAGACTGATGAGGGAGAACGCCTATATAGAGAATATAATTATTAGAGAATAGTATTCGCTGTCGCGATACTGTGTCGCAAAGTGACTTGACTGATATGTGTAAATCGACCGTAAGCCCGGAATACACTGGACGCTGTCCCTTTCGCAACACTGAATATTCGTGACGCTGCAACGTTGCAATGTCCCGCAATATGTTGCGAGACATTCACGAGACGCGGGACTTGACGCTTGCTCCCGCCTCGAGAGGGAGCACATGTGTCGCGGGTCAGTATTTCGCTGTTTGTCGATTAATGTAGTCATATACGCGTGTGCGACGTGCTCCTCAAAATATCAATCATCCATCCATCAGCCATAGGACGTCCACTGCTGGACACAGGCCTCCCCTATAGCATTCAGCGCGATCCTGCGGTCTTAATGAGGTCATCCTTCCAACTTGTGGGTGGACGTCCTATGCTGCGCTTGCCGGTGCGTGGTCACCACTCGAGAACTTTTCAACCCCATCGGTCGTCATTCCCCCGCGCTATGTGCCCTGCTCATTGCAACTTCAACTTGCGAATCCGCTGGGCTTTGTCGGGCTTTGAACTTTGGTTCTTCTACGTATCTCCTCATTCCTGATTTGATGTCGCAGAGACACTCAGAGCATAGCTCTCTCCATAGCTCGTTGTGCTACTTGGAGCTTATAAATAAGGCCCAAAATATTAATAGTATGGGGAAATGAAACCATACTCTCATTTATCGAACTTTATCACAAAATTAGTACTTACGCAGCACTAATCGTCAAAACTTCCTGCTTGGCTGCAAAATGTTCTGCAACATGTCTCTCCATTTGTTCCTCAGTGTATGCGAGGCTTTTGGAGACACGTGTGCGACGTGTAATCACTTAAAATATTACTTCTTTCTCGTTGTAGTAAGAAATTGCGCATCCACCACCTTCTCTTGCGCTTAAGTTTCTCTCCCAAAATAAGTATATACGCAGCAATAATCACCGCAACCTTCTCGGGTGTCATTTCTATAAACATTGACTAGTGTGGCTGCAAAATGCGAAACATTCATCACGTATCTCGGGATATTCAACGTAGTTGATGAGCAACATGTCTCTCCGTTTGTTCCCTGGTGTAGCCGAAGCTTTAGGGAGACGCGTGTGCGACGTGCAATCACTTAAAATATTAGGTACTTATTTCTTATGTAGTAAGAAATTCCGCATTCACCACCTTCTCTTCCGGTTATGTTTCTCTCTGAAAATAAGTATATAAGCAGCAGTAATCACCACAACTCCTCGGGCGCCATTTTTATTAACACTGACTAGTGTGGCTGCAAAATTTTCCGCAAAATGTATCTCAGCACAGTCAATGTAGTTGGTTAAAAGTGCGCCTAAGGCCTTGAAAAAAATCAGATTTCACCCGCGCTTCTTGCATCGCCCGCTATCATTTATAATACTTTGTTTAGAGTCGAAAATCGCATGACACAGTTCACGATGATGTTGGCTTCGAGCTTCAGCTTACATTTTAGCTGACATTTTATTTATTTATTCAAAATTTAAGCATGTAATAAAAAAACTTATTGATTACTCGGCTAGGACATTGGTCTGGCTATGTAATTTGACAAAAATAATGTGGTGTTGTTGCTGATAATTTTGAGCATTTGAAATATTTTTTTTATGATGCGAAGTTTTAATTTTTTTCTAAAAGTAACCATTTTATATCCGAAATTCTACGGAATTACTCTGCTGCTATAGGTTTTTTCCTTTCCTATAGTATTTTTTAATATGGATATTTATGTTCGTTACCTTTACACCACGTCTTTAAAAATTCACCTTTCGCTTGATTTTGGCATTGGCGCCCTTAAGAAACATGTCCCGCAACATGTCGCTCCGTTTGTTTCTTAGTGTATCCGAGGCCTTAAGGCTCACGTAAAAGAGCTATATAGGTATTTATACACAGCACTTATCGTGTTATTTCAGGAACAGTCGGTCCTCCCGCCGATCTACAAAGCTTTGTCCGACCACGCGGAGCAGAAGGTCCTAAAAACACAACACAGCTATCAGGTAGGTACTAATATTTTTAATATCTTTTTTTAACCACCGACGCAAAAACGACGCGGTGCTATAAGTTTGACGTGTCTGGCTCCTGAACAGATAAGGCGATTTCGATTTTGTTTTTTTTTATCCTTGAAACTTGAAAGGTGAATTAGTCGGGAGTGTTCTTAGATATTGTAGTGAAATTAACCTTTTTGTTAGTTACTCTACTTTGAAACTATTTGCTTTGCTAAGGCATGTACTATTTATTGAACGCCTATCATTCATATTTTTTTTAAATTATGTCTTGTCATCCGTGACATATGTTTCATCAAAATCGGTTTAGCCATTTCAAAGTTCTCTTTTTTTACTTGTGGTAGAAATCTTGTACGTCGGGTTTTTTAAATTTTCAATGAATTCTTGTTTAATTTTGGATCTTGTACTGTACTGTCGTAAGCCGTGGTGGTCTAATGGTAGTGACACCCGCCTTACAATCGTGAGGTCGTGGGTTCAAATCCAGGTCCCGTACCAATGAGTTCTATAGAATTTATGTACGGAATTTAACACCGCTGGCTTTTCGATGAAGGAAAACATCGTGGATTCACATACTCCATCGAATTTCTTCCACGGACGTATGCAGGTTGCCTCACGATGTTTTTCCTTCACCGAAAAGCCAATGGTGTGAAATTCCGTACATAAGAAACCCATTGGTACGGGATCGGGATTTGAACCCACGACCTCACGATTGCAGATCGGGTGTTACAACCACTAGGCCACCACGGCTTATTTTGGATCTTATACTCCGAGTAAAATTCAACTGTTACACACCTGTTTTGTGCCCTTTGTTGCTTTCGAGTTTCAGTTTTGTGTGAAACAGCCTTACTGTGCAATGATTAATTTTATTTATGGTAGGGGAGATAGGGGGAATGGCGCTCACTGGGTAATGGCGATCATCGCGTGCTTTTCTTCGGCCACACAGCCCGTTCGTAAAACTTCATTTTTTACGAACGGGCTGTGGTCCCATGCTATATGTTATGGATGCAATTTAGCAGATAGATACATCTATGATCTTTTACCATCAGTAATCAATATTTTAATACCAAACGTATCAATTTTTGAGTTGGATTATTACCCAACGGCAGCAGTAATGGCGCTAAACCTATTTTTATTAATTATTATTACCTATTATTTTCAACTCAATATATATATATATATTGTTATGTTATTCAATTATTGATAACTGAATAGTTAAAGTACATGATATAAAAAACAATAGAAGTAAAATTATTATTTTTATAAATATAGAATATATCGCCATTTCCCCTCCATCCCTACCTAATTTGGTTTCGTTTGCCAGTGTCATAATGTTACTACCTACTGTTAAATCGAAAATAATAATATGCATTAGTATTCAATAGGTAATTTAAAAAAACAAAAATTAAAGAAAACATTAACGTTAATATTAAAAATAAATTAACATTATTAAAAAACTAAGTATTTAATAGGTTATTTTCAGATGTTTGGTAGTAAAAGTGAATGTTATCATTTCAGGCTAAACCAGGTCCGTACCCTAGGCCGTACCAAAACAACGACTTGAGTGAAGAAAACAACTCAGAATATGATCAGGTAAATATTTTAAATTATTTGTTAGACTTGCGTTTGGCAACAGCTAGTCAAACTTCTCATAATTATCTTTTAAATATCTATTACTAGCGGACCCGGCGAACTTCGTACCGCGAAAGTTAATGAATGTAGGTAGCTAACCTTACGGAAATACCTACATTAAGATATTTTAAGTTTAATGGCTGTCATCCAAAATGTAGATCTCATTGAGCTATCTCACCTTTGTGAAGATAGCATTTATGAAAAGTTGACATTTGCGGAGATAAACCACTTTTAAGTTCGACATCTGTCATCCAAAATGTAGATCTGGTTCAGCTATCTCACTTTCGTGAAGATATCATTGATCAAAAGTTGACAGTTACGGAGATAAACTACTTTTAAGTTCGAGAGTTGTCATACAAAATGTAGATCTGGTTTAGCTATCTCACTTTTGTAAAGACAGTAATGGTCTAAAATCGGTAGTTACGAAGTAAGTAATAGTAAGTGCGCCACAAAATATTAGCCCCAATTCAATGTGAAACGGTACACAAATATTGTAGCAAACAATCATATCAAACCCAAGAATAAGTAAATCTAAACTAATTTGTTTCGTTATGGTTATCATCCGCAGCTTTCTTTGTCCCACTGCTAGGTATAGGCCTCTCTCTTGCAGTGCTTCGGCTCTTTGCCGGTCCTGACCATAGGTTCGACCGACGGTATTGCCGATATCATCAACCCACTTTGCTGCCGCGCATATTTATGGTATATGATAACAAAAATAGTAAGTGCGCCACAAAACATTAGCCCTAATTCAATGTGCAACGGTACACAAATATTGTAGCTACTAATATTTTCAAACCCAAAAAACAGTCGATCTCAACTAATTTGTTCCATCATCGTTGTCATCCGCAGCTTTCTTTGTCCCACTGCTGGGTATAGGCCTCTCTCAGTGCCATCTGCCTCCGCTCTTTGCCGGTCGTGACCAGGCTCGACCGGCGGTATTGACGATATCGTCGAGGTAGTCGACCCACATTGCTGCCGCGCAGTACAAAGCTGAGCGCTCTCACCTATTCAAGTACCCTAGTTGACCAGCTCGGTCACCGCTCAAGAAGCGCTGGTCGAATCGGTTGCCACGCCAGCCTGGACGATGTCATACGCAGGGTATTTAGGACCGCCAATATCGCAGCCGTACTCGAACCGGGCTTGCGCGTAGTGGCAAAAGGCCTGACGGTATGACGCTGATCCTATGGAAGTGTGGACGGCCCTTAGTATGGGACGCGACTTGCGTCGATACTTTGGCGCCGTCATATCTTTCTGAGACTCAGAGTAGGGCTGGAGCGGTGGCCGATTTGACAGAGCAGCACAACCGGCGCAAATATGCTAACCTCGGCAGTTGTTACATATTTGAACCGTTTGAAATTGAGATATTGTGTCCGTAGGGGCCGGGAGGCCGGGAGGTCATCTTGTTTTCAAAAGTGTATCTGAGCCTCTGGTGGACGCGACGTGTGACCAAAATGCTGGTGTTTGTTTAGCTCAACGTATAAGTTTTGCCTTTCAGCGTGGCAATGCTGCCAGCATGCTGGGCACGCTGCTAACTGGCAGTGGGCTTGAGCATTTAGATTATCTTTAGACCTTCAAGGGTCTGTGGATGATTCAATTGCTTGTTATGTAGTAGTAGTTTATGAAGTTTTACGTTATAAGTCTTGTATTTAATGGTAGTTAATTATGACACATGCCCTATAAAAAATCAAGTACCCTTGCACCTTGTTGTCATTGTTCATACTTAACCTAACCGACCGACATCAAAATACTCGTACTCGTATAAATTTAGAGTGTACAACCCGCCCGTGGGTTCCCGCCGTGTCGTAACGGGGGACTTAGTAGCCGAAGCTTATGGGCGGCGCGGGAATCGGAGGTAGAGCCGCTTCTCTGGGTTTTTTCTCACACAGCTTAGAAGGTGGTGCTCTAGGTCTCCCGTTTTTTTGCGTCTTTACCCCCTAGGCAGTTATGAAAGTTTGCACTCGAGGTTGGGCCGCTTCTCTGGGCTTTTTAACTAAAGCAGCTGAGAGGCTGTCCGGTAAGTTGCGTGCTTTATGAGGAGTGCCGCAACTGAGGCGGGCTGCACTGTTATTACTGTTCAATCCTAACCAAATCAACAGAAATGTATGTTCGTGTCAAGGTCACAGTTCACAGTCAAGGTCGATGACCTTTACTCATGCCATACTTTATCATGTAAAAATCAAGTCGATCCGTTTTCTTCGTATATTGTAATGGATTCTGTACCATAGAGGTAGAATAAAGATACATGTTAAACCTCTAATGGTGGTAGATTTAAAAATATTTTTAATTTCAGACAAAATGACAGCCCATTATTAAACGTCACTGTAATATGTAGCATGACAAAGGGATAAACTATTTTATCTAATTTTAATGTCAGTTGTCTTTGTCGATCCATAGTTTAATTCCTCTTCGAGCTGACGTAATATTGGAAAGAAAATTTGCCCCTTTAATATGCTAAGCGTGACATTTATAAAATTCAGCAGTCAATGTATGTCACCTGTCATCTAATTACGTTTCGTCAATCAATTTTCGGCCTAATTATAAAGGCGCCATCGAAAATTTAATAGCAACGTAAAAGTGTTCTCTCTATCTAATGCCTAAAGTGAAAAAGAAACAGAAATAGTCTAATTAGCTATTAAAATTACGATCGTGCTTTCATAATTGGGCCTAACTGTAATAGTTTTTTGTCCTATCCTACAGGAATTTCACTATGCAATTTTCGGGATAAAAAGTATCCTATGTCCTTTTCCTGCTCTAAACTACCTCCCTGCCAATTTTCAGCTAAATCGGTTCAGCCGTTCTTGAGTTATAAGTGGAGTAACTAACACGACTTTCTTTTATATATATAGAAGATGAATAGCTTTCTATTCTCTCCATATATTTCTTTATCTTTGTTAGTAAACAGGTGACGCTCATATTGTAGTTCGACTAGGTGTTTGTCAGCGATCACCGAAGTTAAGCAACGTTCAGTACGGTCAGTCTTTGGATGGGTGACCGCGGGTGGCATTTCCATCTGGCACGTTAAATTGTAGGTCCCGGCTGTTTTAACCATTAAACTATGCCAGAGGCCTTTATGCGGCTTAAAAACTCTGACACCAGGGCAACAACCGGCCTAGCCACCCAGCCTATACGAACTTACTTAGGTGCGTGTCATACCTATACAAACAGTGTTCTGAAAAGTTTCGTAATGAGTTCCTTAAAATTAAAGCCCTCCGAAAAAAAGAACCTCCAAAAACTTATTGGTCTGCCAAACTCATAATCAATAATGTCTAGTTTTTCCTTCATCACAATTATTATTGGCAATAGGAGGTTCACTGCTGGTTATACATACATAGGCCAATGAAAATATTAATAAAAAATGATTTTTTTATTCTTCAACAGAACCAAAACTACGCGTTTTCTTACACGGTAAAGGATCACAAGACTGGCGACGACTTCTCCCATTCTCAGCACAGCAGCGGTTCAGCCACCAATGGGGAGTACAGAGTTCGACTCCCAGACGGGAGAATGCAAATAGTCTCATATACAGCCGACGAAAATGGCTACAAAGCTGATGTCAGATATGATGATGAAAATGATGGTAACGCTGTCGATAATGATCATCAAAATAATGATTATAGCAACCAACAAAAATATGACAATTATGATATTAATGATAAATATGCCAACAAACCCCAATATGACGATCAAAACGTATATCAACCACCTAAATATAACTATGTCACGGTGAGACCTCAAAACTATGTAACTCCTAACTTTATAACTCAAAAAAACAACTATCTTAACCAAGATACTGATTATTCAGCAAAAATAGTTGATTATACAGATGGAAGCAACAAACACGATTACGATGTTACTGATAAAACAAATGATAAAGGAGAAAAAGATTACTATCAATACCCAGACGTCTCCAAAGAGTATTATACAGACTACTCTTCAGAATATAACAGCAACTACGAACCACATAAAAGCAAATTCAATTTTGTTAACAATAAAAATGTGGAAGTAACAAACACAGCTACAGCATCAACTGTAAAACCTTCTTATGAAGAGCTAAAAGATTTATTTGTGACTAAAAGTCTGTATAATACTCAACAAAATTATGACAATACAACCCCCAGTCCATTATTCCATGCAACAGAACGTATTGTAAATATCGGAGGGAAAACACCCAATTTATACACAAATATAAAACATTCTTTACCTTTATATAACGTTACTCCCGTACCCGTGTATTCTACACCTAAAGTTGTAATAGCGACGACCCCAAAAAGTTATTTAGTATCTACAATAGCGAGTTTGAAGAATAAAGTTAGTTTAGCAACTAAGCCAGTTTTAAGCGATAATTATATTAGCAGGATTAACAAGTATATTAATTTTAATTAAGTTTTAGTCTGAGTAGTTGTAAATAATTTATTTTGATTAAAAGTTTTGTTATAAAATTATGGATGGTTTTATTTTTCTCCTAGGCAGATTTACGATGCAATTTTTGCTGGTATAGTAAAATTATTTTTGAGAACAAGTCTTTATGTTAAAAATGTTTTCATCGCATCTATTCGAAAAGGACTACTTGGTTCGCCTTTAAGTGCGCCCAAAGGAGGTGTTTTCTATAAGGAACTTTATAAGTGCGACGGAATTATCTTTGCCGCGCACTTTTTGATTTTGGAACAAATAAGTGCGACGGAATGATCTTTGCCGCGCACTTTTTGTATTTGGAAGTATTTGTAATGTTAATGTTCAGCGCCCAAAAAAATTAATGAAATAATGAAAATATAAGTTTCCATTTGTGTTATTATTAGATACCATTTAATTTCAATTTAGTTGTTACTCTACGTTTCATTAAATAATAATATTATAGTAAAATATGAAGCACATTTTGTTTTCTCATAGAGGTGATGAAAAGTATAAGCATTGCCATTCAGCGTGGCAATGCTGCCAGCATGCTGGGCACGCTGCCAAACGGCAGTGGGCTTGAGCACTTGGATTATCTTTAGACCTTCAGGGGTCTGTGGATGATCCAATTGCTTTCTATGTAGTAGTAGGGTAGTATTGTCATCAAATTAAAAAAAAAAAAAAATGAAAAGTAGAGTGAACCACTCTGGCACAAAATATATTTTTGGCTCGGGCGACGTACTTTGAATCCCTCTCGACGTTCGGGACTCTACTAAAGAATAAAAAGTCGTGACGTCCGGAACACGTTGGATGCCAGCGCTTTGATTCCTTCCATCACAGCTCTTTGGGTTAGCAAGTTGAAGAGGCCTTAGGTAGGGCACACAATTCGTAGACGTAGAACTGACGTCCAATGTTTTTCAAAGTTCTCGAGTGAAGACAAGATCAAGAAACTAACTTACATAGGTAGAATGTATAGACTGTGGGTCTCTAATATTTTAACGTCGTTTTCATTCTCATCATTGTCATTTTCTGAAATCAGGGCTATATATTATGTACAGCCACCCGACACATACGAACTCACTTTTATTTAGATATGCCAATACCTACTAGGTATCTCTTTTTCATAACTTCGAAAAGTTTAAGACTACTGAAACTCTCGCGATTTGGGTAGGTTTTAACTCATAATAGTCATAGTCATAGTCATAGTCATTTATTGATAACACCACTGTTACAAGTCAAAATTTAAATACCATTAGCAATAATCTATTTCAATACATACAAAACAACAAAACACTTCATATACATCGTATATGAAATTAATGATTAGAATTATAATGTCAATGAGTATAGATTGAATGTCACAATAAATAATAAATAATAATAAATCATAATTATTATATCAAATAACAAATTAATCAAAACAAACTAACATTATATCAAATTCAAATTAATCAGTTAAACATCTTATTAAATATTACAATAATGAGTGAATGTATAATAGTTAAGTTGCGTAATTTTTTCTCAATTATCTCCTTCCATTAAAATTTCTGGTAACTTCAAAAAGTCATTAAAATCATAAAATCGCTCCTTCAAAAGCCAACTTCTAAGTTTACTCCTGAAGGACGCAGCAGAAGTTGCATCCCGCACGTTACTGGGAATTCGGTTGTAGGTCGCCGGGCCCGATATATAGACCGATTTTTCCGACCTCACGAGCTTATGGAACGGTGTGACCAATTGGTTCCGCCTTTTGTCACTACGCAGGTTGCGTGTTGCGTTGACACCCCTCTTTTTGAAGCAGGACAAGTGGTTTCGGGTAAACAAGGCCAGCTGATAAATTACTTCACATGGAAGTGGGAGTATACGAAGCTCTTCGAACAGCTTTACACATGAGACATCGTCAGCCACTCCAAAAATAGCGCGCAGTGCTCTCTTTTGCATGACAAACGCTCTGTTCACATCGGCGGCACGGCCCCACAGCTCCAGCCCGTACGTTATGTTACTGTGGACAGTCGCACAGTAGCAGGAACGTACGACGTCGCGGGTAGCGGTGCTTGCGAGCCGCCGTAGAGCGAAGCAAGAGCGGCTCAGCTTATTGCAGACGTCGTCAATGTGCATCTCCCACGTAAGTGCGCTATCGATGTTGAAGCCCAACAGTTTAGTATTTTGGACTTGCTGAAGCGCGCTATCGCCAATAACTACAGAGTAGTTACGCGCAGTTTTTCCGTTAAGGTTAAATGTCATAAAGCACGTCTTCTCTTTATTTAACGCCAAACCGTTTGATTTGAACCACTCGTCCAGTCTCAGAACGGCAGAGTTTATTTCGCATTGCAACAGATTACTCGACGGCGCCGTGACTATTGCAGCCACATCGTCGGCGTACATATAAATCTCCGCATTGCTGATGGCGTCTGGTAAGTCGTTTAACAGAAGGCTGAACAATGAGTTCGAAAAGCAGGAGCCCTGCGGTACGCCCATCATATTCTCCAGCTCATCAGACACAACGCACCCCCTATCTCCTACCACTACCTGGGTTCTCCCTGACGAAAAAGAGGCGACCAGAGAACCTGCAGGGCCGCGTATCCCGTGGAATTCTAACTTATCTGTGATAAGGCGGTGGTCCGCAGTGTCAAATGCGCGCGAGAGATCACAGCATACTAACGCTACCTGCAACCCTGCCTCACGAGCGCTTAAAACCTTCCACACTACCTCTCGCACCAAATCCGTAGTAGAGCGGCCGGCACGATATGCATACTGCCTATCAGATAAGATATTGCGATCCACTGCGAAATTTAATATCCTTCTATTTAGGCCTACCTCAAACACCTTACTAATTGCAGGTACTAACGATATTGGACGATATGACTTAAGGTCCGTTTTTTTACCTTTTCCTTTGTAGAGAGGGCTTATTTTAACTCTTTTCAGTCCTGACGGGTACACACCTTGGCGTAAACACAAGTTAAATAGTTGAGTTAGAACATATGCTAAAGGGGCGATGGCTGACCTTATAAGATCGGCCGACAGCCCATAGATATCAGTACTCTTTTTAGGAGCAATGCGCTTGGTAGCTATTGTGACTATTTCTGTGGGTGTGAAAGGCTGCATTCTTAGTGACACATCGCTGGCGGATGCCTGATCACCCAACGCAGCTAGAGCGCAAGTATTGTTTGCTGCAGGAGCACCACACCTACTGGCTGCCGTTACGAACTCGTGGTTCAGCGAATCGACCAGTTGTTTTTTACTGCCAAAAGGCTGTCCATCATTACCGCAAACTAGATCCGTGAAATCAACTCTAGAAGCGGTTCCGCGGTTCAACTCCGAGTTGATAACGCGCCACATAGACCGTGGGTTGTTCCGTATGATGTTCGAGTAATAGCTGACGCGCTTTTTCTTTAATAAGTTTTGGTATTTTACCGACAGCTCATTGTATTTGATATTCAACGGCTCATTTTCCGGGAAGATATTCTTTAAAGCTGCGGCATCATTAAGTAAGTGCCTAAAGTTATGCACCTCAGAATCAACCCAGTGCTTACTGGCTAGGACGGGTCGGTTCTTTTGCGGAAAGCATATGTCCCATTTATTGGTTATTATAGCTAAAAGTGAGGCTGCTAAGGACTCACAATTTGAATCAGACTTTTCCATAACATTTACCCAGTCAATAGATTCGAGAGCGCGACTAAAAAGAGCTTTATTTGCCTCAGAAAAACAGCGGGCCGTTTGATGAGGTGCAGCAGGCGCGACACATTCCTCGACAACTAAACGCTGTGCATTATGGTCACTAAGCGGGTGTGTCACGATACCAACGACAGAACAGGCACGCTTCTCCGAAAAATTCGTATAAACGTGATCCAATAGCGTACCAGTACCACTGTTACCGTCCACACGCGTTGGGCGGTCAACCAGCTGGACAAAATTGTAGCTAGAGAGAATGTCAACGAGTTTTTTTGAGCATTCGAACTAACTAGCCAGTTGACATTTGCATCTCCCATTATCACGCAGTCCAACCCCTCGTCGGATATTTTACATAAAAGGCGTTCAAATAGCTTAAGGTAGTCTGAGTGGCTCGTGAGGTTGGAGTGATACAGTCCAACGATCAAAATATTTTCGTCTATTATGTGCACGGCGCACACGTCTAATAGTTGCTCCCGTGTAAAATCGCAAATATCTTGCCTATTGACAACCTTCATGCCCGCCCGCACGAAAATGCAACTCCCCCCGTGCGCGATCGATTCCCTACAACTAAACGACAATAAATCGTAATTATATAGCGAGACTGATAATAATTGGTGTTTCCGTAGCCAGTGCTCGGTAATAATTAAAACATCGCAGGAAAGTTCCTTTGTCAGTAGCACCTCAATCTGTTTAGTCTTGTTGGCGATGCACCTAATATTTTGGTGACATACAGACAGTTGTTTCCTAACGGGTTGACGGTTAGATCGCAGCGAGCGGGGCGCCGCGGGTGGCGGGCGGCATGGCGCCAGTGGCGCTGGTACGACCTCGCGAGTCTCGCCGGGGCGCGCCTCCAGCGCGCCCGCCGTTCCCGCGAAACCACTCGCTAATTTGTGTACACTTAGGCCAGTTCTCTGCAGACATGAAGAAATCGAAATGAGTTTCTGGGACTGAAATGGCAAAAGATGAGTAATGTTCGTGCGTTAACCTCAACTTCTCGGCGCGATAGCTATCACAGTCATTCTTCCTCTTCATATAAGCCACGATAGTGTCAGATGTTGTGTCAGGTGCAAAGAAGCAAGCGTGTATCTTTCTTACACGCCCTACAGTTTTCAATTCGTTATCGGCCGTCCCACTACCCTTAACAATGTTTCTTCTGGGAAGATCGGACTTCTTGGTTCTACGATTACGAACTGTTACCCATTCGCCGTCATCGGTGCCATTTGGAGTGGAGCGCGTAATCTGGTCATACGTGTTGCTAGACGAAACGGCTGGCGGCACTGCTGGCGGCTGACTGGCGCGCAGTTGGCAGTCGGAGATGCGTGCGGGTGTAGCAGATGGTGGTGGGGGCAGTGTAGAATTAGCTGAGCTCGGAAGTGTGGGTTTAGTTACTGTAGGACGCTTTTTAGGTACTGCGCGTGTACGTTCCGATGGTGCTGAAGCAGCTGTGGTTGATATACGCGGCTCACAGGTTTTGCACGAGTCGAGTATCTTAGACATCTTATCGTCATATGCCGCAATCTTCCTCTCTAGGCTTGAAATTAGTGAAACAGAGTGACTTAATTTCCTATCATAGTCGGCTATCATGGAAACGGAGATTTTTAATTCCGTTTCGTAGGAGGCGATTAGAGAATTTGAATTAGACAACTGTTCGTGCATCTTCATCATGTCCTTGCGCAGCTCACGGACTACTTGAGCCATGTCGTGGTCGTCGTCAGAAGAGTGTAGGTCACCCGCGGTATTCCGCAGTCCTTTCGAACGCACTGTTACATTAGCGTCGCGGATTCTTTTAGTGACGCCTACGGGGGTAAGGCTGTTATCACCCCCTTTCTTGTTCGCACAACGACATTCAGGGCAAATCCATGACTTGCAAAGAGCCTGATCCAACTCTTTCATTCCGGTGCACAGGAGATGGTAATTCTTATTACAACCACGCACTGTGCAGTGCAAAACGTCGTCTTCAGCCTGTAGGACATCATGACAAGCTGCGCAATTCATATTGATGCTGAAAAACTATCTATCCCGGTCGAGCGGTCTCAGTGGTGCTGTGCGCAGGTTTTTAGTACGTACAAACAGAAACCAAAAAGTAAACAAATACGCACAGCTGATAACTGCAACAGGTTTGCCAGCATGCGATGACTCATGTAGATAGGTAAGTCCGGTCCGGGCGCAGGCTCGGGGATAGTCGGCGCGGGCGGCGGGTGGCGTGAGCCAGCGGGCGCGGGGCGCGCGGGCGGCGGCTGGTCAGCTGTGTGCGAGCTGCGGCGTGTCGATGACTCACCGACACAGCGCAGCGAACGGCGCGATCGCAGAGGACAACTCAAAAATGTCACAGCCGTTAGCAAAAATTTTGAAATTATTTTGCCAATATCAACACAGTCACTTATTCAATAGGTTCTGAATAACCGGAAAAATACTTCTGAATACGTCGGCTAACAATTTATGTCCTGTAAACCACTTAGTATTGACTTTACACTCATTAACTATTTAAAAGGTTGCGGAGCAAGTAGTACGTGCTGCCACCTATACGAGCGCTCGAGCGGTACTGATGGTTAATGTGGATGGTGGAATAATGGTTCATCCGGTATGTCTAGCATGTGTGTGGCGCATACCTACATTACGTGTTAAGTATATGTATAGCCAATCATACCCTGGCGAAGCCGGGACGGGCAGCTAGTAAATAAATATTTTAAAATAAATATTGAATATTTTTTGCCATTCAGCGTGGCAATGCTGCCAGCATGCTGGGCACGCTGCCAACTGGCAGTGGGCTTTAGCATTCGGATTATCTTTAGACCTTCAAGGGTCTGTGGCTGATCCAATTGCTTTCTATGTAGTAGTAGTGTAGGTAGTTTTAGCATATCAAGTAGTATTGAATCTTACTGTAGTTATTAAAGGCAATTTTGCCCATTAAAAAAACATATTTTGAGACGTCTTACACGCCTCTGACCCCAAACTAAGCAAAGCTTGTGATTTGGCTGCCAGAGACTGATATACTACATATACTTTTTTTAATAAATATGTAGGTATACTTACTTTAGTGAAATTGCATCCATGATACTTCTAAATAACAATTACCATAAAAACCAGGTTACCATACCGTGGGAGCAAATACATTGAAATGGTGTCGATTGTATAGACCTAAGGAATTCAATATTATGCCATAATGACAAAGAAACTGTGGGTGACTAGGTGAGGTTACATGTTGACTTAGTTTCATATTACTTCATAGTTATTACAGGCTGAACCAAACTTTTTGGCGGCTGTGATGTTCGCTAGAAGCTGCGGATAACCCAATCCTGACTTAGGCTCACTTAATAACTGCACGAGGATTACTAGAAGACAGGCCTATGCTCCGCAGTGAGTGGTTATGGTCAGTACTGTACCAGCTCTTTTAATAGTCCACTGCAGGACGTAAGTCTACCCACGAAGGGTGATTGGGCCATATCCACCACGCTGGCCCAGTGCGGGTTGGTGGATTCACATACGCCATCGAATTTCTTCTACGGACGTATGCAGGTTGCCTCACGATGTTTTCCTTCACCGAAAAGCCAATGATGTGAAATTCCGTACATAAGTTCCAAAGAAACTCATTGGTACGGGATCGGGATTTGAAACCACGACCTCACGATTGTAGGTCGGGTGTTACTACCACTAGAACACCACGGTTTCATGGTCAGTGAATGAGGATAATTTAAGACAGTTTGATGTTCTATAAATTATTCTGCTATTAAAAGTGGATACAAATTCAAGAAGTAAATATTTGTATATTGGTATCACTGTTTCTTGAAGAACTTATACAGAATAAATTATTATAAAAGTATAACTTTTTAAATACAAGGTTTTGAGATCCTGGATATCATATAGCATCAGAGTGCCAGCCAAGACAAGTAAAACGAGCCCAAACACGACGGGTCTATCTTGTTTAGTACAGGAATTCCTAAGGCCACCTTCCGACTCCATCATCAGATCAGCTCCAGGGTACCGTATTATTGCATTGTTGCGCGATATACATATGCGTGCATAATTTCAGCTCAATCGGAAACCGGGAAGATTCCACCCGAACTTACATACATACATACATAGTTAAATTGTAAAAATAAAGCTTGTAATAATAAGTAGAATAATATAATTAAGAAAGCGGAAAGTAGTAATTAAAATAAGTAGCTTAAGAAACTAAGTCGATTATTTCCAAAAATATTCATAACAGGCGAAAACATTTACATCCCGTGCTTAAGCACTGTTATGTTAAAGTTAAGCACTCGCGCAAGTTGCCTTGTCTTGCTACAATACGCCTAATAGGCGAACATGTTGGCGCGATACTCACAGATGGATAGGATAGAAAGCAAAAGAATTGAATACAAAATGTCGGGGAAATCAATAATATATCTACGAGGCCTACGTGATCTGTATCGAATGTAGCCGAAGATGGAGTATGTAAACCTAGAAGATACTTACCTATTCACTTTTGACTTGAAGATATCCGAATTGTAATTGAAACAATGACGGAGGCAGGGCATTCCAATCCCTGGCGGTCCGCATTATGAAGGACGAAGCGAATCGCTTAGTACGAGCAGGTGGTACGTCGACTATGTTGGGATGGTATTTATGCAACTTCTGGCTTGTTCTGTTGTGTTGTTGTGCTTTGCTGAAATCAAGCGGATGGAGTTAAACGCAAACTTTTTCTACAAAAACAGGTGTCCCTGCTATAGCATAGCCCACATTGCATTTGGTATTCTTGAGGTCGAGGGATCAAATTCAGGTCCCGTACCAATGAATCCTTGGAATTTATGTACGGAATTTGACACCGCTGGCTTTTCGGTGAAAGAAAACATCGTGAGGCAACCTGCATACATCCTTAGAAGAAAATCGATGGCGTGTGTGAATGCACCAACCCGCACTGGGCTTTTCTGTGGATTTGGCTCAAACACCCTACGTGGTTAGGCTTACGTCTTGCAGTGGACCATTAAAAAGACTGGTACAGTACAATACATTATCAGATTTCCTCTCAATTTTCGCTTTCATCCATCCATCAGACGTCTTCTGCTGGACATAGGCCTCCCCTACAGATCTCTAATAAGACCGGTCAGTAGCGGCTTGCATCCAGCGCAATCCTGTGGTCCTAATGAGGTCATCCGTACACCTTGTGAGTGGACGTCCTACGCTGCGCTTGCCGGTGCGTGGTCTCCACTCGAGACCTTTTCGACCCCATCGGTCATCAGTACTCCGCGCTATGTACCCTGCCCATTGCCACTTCAACTTGCCAATCCACTTAGCTATGTCGGTAACTTTGGTTCTTCTACGTATCTCCTCATTCCTGATTCGATCCCGCAGAGAGACTCCGAGCATAGCCCTCTCCATAGCTCGTTGTGCTACTTAGAGCTTATTAATAAGGCCCATAGTTAGAGACCATTTTCGCTTTATTGTTTTGTTACTTTTCCTGTCTGTGTGTCTCCCAGCGAAATTACCCGCCTCGCCCGTCCTCAAGTCTGATAACGGGATAACATCGTTACGCGAACTTGTTACGTACTCCTGTACTTGTTAACTTTACGGACATTTTAAAATTACGGCTCATGGTTTTACTCCGGACGGTTAAGTTCTGGGGGTTACAAGAGATATCCAAATTTTAAGGTTCTATAATACAACGCGTTGTTTTCAATTCAATTCAATTCATTTATTTGCCATAGGAACACAATGTGAACACTTAACAATGTCAAACAGAACAAATAACATCATCATAGTATGATAGTACAATAAATTCATAAAACAATAATAATTCGAAAGCGGCTGTAAAATGGCCTTGTCAATATTAGAAACAAAAAATACAGGTGGTAAATAAAGTGGTAATAAATAGTTCAAGTTACAAATAAATTAGCGGCTGTAAAGGGGCCTTGTCAATGTAGGTAGACGTCAGAACCACATCTTTCCATGCAGATTTGTCTTCGACATAATCTCTGATTCTGTAATAAGCTTTACTAATCAAATTATTTTTTACAACAGTTTTAAATTTTGTTTCGTTCAGGTCTAGAATTTCTTTGGGAATTTTATTGTAAAACAGTGCCGAGTTTCCTAGAAAAGTTTTGCTGCTTGCCTGCAGCCTAAATCTGGGGGGCACTAGTTTATGTTTGTCCCTTAAGTTACACTCTATTACATCACTCCTTTTTTTAAAACTGTTTATATGTTTACGTGTATACATTATAACTTCGTACACGTACAAAGATGGCACTGTCATAATGCCTATCTTTTGGAAATGATTCCGTAATGATGTTCTTGCATCCATCATGTATATAGCTCTTACAGCTCGTTTTTGTAAGATAAATATTACATCAATGTCAGCCGCTGCACCCCATACCAGTATTCCGTAACTCATGATGCTGTGAAAATACGCGAAATATACAAGTCTTGCAGTTTCAGTGTCGGACATTTTCCTAATTTCTCTCACTGCATATGCTGCTGAGCTTAACTTTCCACTGAGAGTTTCAATATGTGGCCCCCATTGCAACCTATCATCTATTTGCATCCCTAAAAAAACAGTTGATTTAACGGCCTCTAGTTTATTACCCATTACCAAAACATCACTACTTGCTGGTTTAATTTGAGGTAATGAAAATTTTAGGCATTTTGTTTTTGATGGATTTAGTAAGAGATTATTGGCTGCAAACCATTTGCATACCGAGTCCAATACCTTTTTGAAAAGAGCAGGAACTTTGCTGGTCTATAATAGCCTACATCAGGGTTTTCCATATTTTCCATTTCGGCGAGTGAGTGCTCCCTCAGTAAGGTGAAGAGCTATTTCACTCCGGGACAGCTTCTAAACTTATACCAAGCTCAAGTCCGATCGTGTTTGGAGTACTGCAGCCACCTTTTGATGGATCAGCTAAATACCAGCTCGAAGCTTCAGATTCGATTGAATGTCGTGCCGTGCGGATAATCGGGGATAGTAAGCTTGTCGTTTCCAAACTGAAAAGCCTGGAACACAGACGTAAAGTAGCGTGTTTGGCAATTTTCTATACGCTCCATTTCAGCGAGAGTGCGCTCCAACTCCACGACCTGATTCCTTAATCTCATAACAGAACAAGCCGGAAGTTGCATAAATACCATTGCCACATAGTCGACGTACCACCTGCTCGTACTAAGCGATTCTTCCTTCATAATGCGGACCGCCAGGGATTGGAAAGCCCTGGCTCCGTCATTGTTTCCTGACAATTACAATCTGGATATCTTCAAGTTAAGAGTGAATAGGTATCTTCTAGGTCTACATGCTCCATCTTCGGCTACAACTTCGCTTTTCATAAGGCGAGTTGGTGGCCAAATGTAGCCGTACATAAAAAAAAATTGCGGGTCGCGAGTAAATTAAATCATCATTTATTCTTGCGCATATGTGTACAACAGAGATCTTACAGAGAAAATAATAATAAAAAGAACCGCCATACTCGTATTTAACCTTCCAAAGAAAATAATCATTAAATACAAAACAATTTTATTTGCCTTAAAACCCTTTACCCATATTCACTTGTCCATAGACTCTGAACTAGTTAACAACTGTATCTCGGAGCCAATGGCTTTTCTCCCGTTGTAATATCTAGAACGTTAGAACTAAGCGTTTTGAATCCTCATTCCTCATACGAACAGCCGGAATGTGGAACGCTTTGCCTGGCTCTGTCTTCCCGGTTAAGTATAACGTGGGTGTCTTCAAATCCCGAGTAAATAGGTATCTTCTAGGTAAGCGTGCTACACCCTAGACCGCATATCTGCTCAACATCAGGCAGTATGTAGTCAAACGCAAATCTATACGGAATAAAAAAATAATAAATAAATAAAAATAAAAAAATATAGAAATTGATAGTAATTTTCTAAAAGAATACTAACAAATTGATTGAAATATAATACGAGTTCACATGGTACCCACACAAAATACAGAATGACACAAGATTACAATATTCGCTAAATAATTACATTTCGTCACAGCCCCCTTTTCAAACCACCTGCAGCATCAACAAATTATCGCCAAAATAGTGTTATAAGTCGTGCGTGTGTAGCACCTATAATAATTTACTGCATGACCTGGATATTGACATATTTCATTCTAATGTTCGTTCTATTAGGAAGCAGCTGAGTGACCGTTTTTTTAGTAATGTATGAACAAAATTAAATTGAATAAGAATTATATCTTAATTTATACTGAAATACGAGTGTGACATTGTGTTCCATTATTTAAATTTAAGTTTTTTTTATTATTATTCTCAAGCGTTTAAAGTTCTCATAATATTTCTATTAGTAGAAACTTATAATTAGCTTATTTGTTATCCTATTTAAGTTTATAAGCTGTAATATAAAAGCTGTTAGTTTCTAAGAATGTAAAAATAAAATAAATGCATGGCAAGATAATATTCTCATTCTTAATCTCAGGAATAAGATAATAACTTTAACAGAATACGGCTAAAACTCACGTTATAATTATACGGCCGATCCGCAAGGAATCCGACCAGTTTCGGAGTATTTAGTACTCCATCCTCAGGGAATACGCGCACCCTCGTCGAGCGCCAGTCGACGGGGTGCGCGTATTCCCTGAAACTTCAGAATCAGAATCAGAATCAGAAATCGTTTATTGCAACACTATGTACAAAGATGTTATATTAAATATTAGTTCCAATAGTGGACCCATTACGGGCATGCGATATTAAAAAAATGTAACTTGGTTAGACATTACATTACATTACATTACACAAGCTTACCTACGTGAAATGTATTAACTTCTTCCGAAACTGGTCGGATTCCTTGCGGATCGGTCGTATAATTATAACGTGAGTTTTAGCCTATTCTGTTATAGTTATGATGAATACTCACGGTAGTTTTAATGAAGGAATAAGATAATACATTGTCAAGTTGGAACCACCTCAGAAAATCAATAATTTAAAAGAATAGGCATGACCAGTCATCATGCATCATCATAAAAAAAATCGTTATTATAATTAGTCTGTAAGTTAGATTTTCAAAAAATATTGGACTCGTATTTTTTCTTTTGTCAATCAAACAACAAATGGCAAAGATAAACCTAGTCAAAGTTTGGGAGTGGGGATCGTGACGTCATTTCTCTTACAGAAGTCTATACATTTGTATGGCACTTGTGACGTCACGCGGAACTTTAACAGGCTATATCTTCATCATTTTTTGTTTAAATGACAAAAGAAAAAATACATCTCCAATATTTTTTGAAAGTCTATCTGACGGGCTAATTATATTTTTTAATCATGCCTATTGAGTGGGCCCTGCCTGAAGAACGACACACTAACCGACTGAGCGAAAGATGAACTATAATAATTATAGTATCTACAAATTGCTAACGGTTAAATGTAAGTCTCGAGTTTGTAAACTAGTATTAGATGGTTCGTACGGCGTACCCCAGACAAATTTAGGTACCACTGGGTTAGATAACTAAAATAATAATGTTAAATTAGTATGTCGGATTTGTCTAGAATAGCTTGAATTCTAGTTTCTAATGTTTCTGTAATTTATTAATCCCTAATCCCAATAGTTCTTTGGAATTTATGTGCGGAATCCCATACTAGTGACTTTTCGGTGAAGGAAAACATCGTGAGGCAACATTGCCGGTTTTTTTACATGTGGTGAGTGTGTCGGTGTTGCGTCGCCATACGTCGTGTGTCTGTACACGGTGAGGCGTAGTTTTTCCGGCCTCTCTTGTTTTGTTTACAAAATTCTGCTTCGATTTTTTTATTTGGTCTGATCATTTAGCTCTTATTTTTATGTATAATCTTTTGAAAATTTATTGATGTACACAATATTGGTGAACTGGAATAAATAAATATATATAAATATTGTATGAGTGGTTTTCACCTAGTGATTCCAGTCTACACCGACACAGCTGACTGCGCGTGTCCCCACATCCATACAAATAGGCGCATCCTTGGCGCGCGGCCAACGGAACTCGCGAGCCTGCACTATTGGCCTAGTGATGTCGCCATATCGATATTCTCTAGTGAATATTTATTTATTTTTTTATTTATTTAAGTATACATTGCCTTATAATGTCTAGTTACAGTCATAATTATGAAGATGTAACGTTATACACATTATAACCATGTTTATAGGGTGTTGCAAATTGTACATTACAAGTTTGATATTAAAATATAAATACATAATAATTTTGGAAATAGTTCTTAAATTAGGTACAGATATATAGTTATTATTAAAGTCTTATACATTTTGTGAGGTTGAAACTTTTTCGTCTAGATATTCGTCAACTGTGTAATAGCATTTTTTTGTTAAGAAATTTTTAAGCTTCTTTTGGAACTTTTTGTTATTTGTCTCTCTCTCTTGCAAATCTTTCGGTAGATGATTATATATTTTTATCAACATATATTCAGGTCCTTTTTTTACCATTTCTAGTTTGGGTTCTGGAGCTACAATTAAATGTTTTCTACGAGCGTTTGTGTTGTATTGGAATAGGTCTGGATGTTTTTTTACAAAAGTAGCTGCTTCTAATATATATAAACTTGGAAGTGTAAGTATATTTTGCTGTATGAAGTGCGGTCTACAAGTATGTCGCTGTTTTATATTCATTAAAATGCGGATTATATCGAAACTCTCCGGTAGCGTACTGTGACTCGACTTATTTGTAATATTTTTGCAATAGATATAGACTAGATAATAGCTACTACATAACAGATCAGTTATACAATACCTAAGTTACTCTATAATTGTAAAGAAAATCCACTGAAGAATAAGTATACTCCAAGAACGCGCATTGAGATTGAGATTCCGTGAGAACGTCATCGAGCGGGCACATATTAGGTAATAGTTACTACAGTACCGTAGTACAGTAAGTAATACAGCACCGAACGGCTCGTATACGACTTGCATAGCTGTAAGCACTTATAATTTTACTATTAAGCTGACAAGTAATCACAGAAAATAATACTATAGTTTTATTATGTTTAGTTTTTACCTACTGATTCCAGTTAGTACATTCTACACCGACACAGCTGACTGCGCGTGTCCCCACATCCATACAAATAGGCGCATCCTTGGCGCGCGGCCAACGGAACTCGCGAGCCTGCACTATTGGCCTAGTGATGTCGCCATATCGATATTCTCCAGTGATTATATCGAAACTCTCCGGTAGCGTACTGTGTCTCGACTAATTTGTAATATTTTTGCAAAAGATAGACTAGATAATAGCTACTACGTAACAGATCAGTTATACAATACCTAAGTTACTCTATAATTGTAAAGAAAATCCACTGAAGAATAAGTTTACTCCAAGAACGCGCATTGAGATTGAGATTCCGTGAGAACGTCATCGAGCAGGCACATATTAGGTATTAGTTACTACAGTACCGTAGTACAGTAAGTAATACAGCACCGAACGGCTCGTATACGACTTGCATAGCTGTAAACACTTATAATTTGCAGTAATCACAGAAAATAATACTATAGTTTTATTATGTTTAGTTTTTACCTACTGATTCCAGTTAGTACATTCTACAACGTCACAGCTGACTGTGCGTGTCACCACATCCATACGAATAGGCGCATCCTTGGCGCGCGGTCAACGGAACTCGCGAGCCTGCACTATTGGCCTAGTGGTGTCACCATATCGATACTCTTTAGTCTGTTAACTCGACAAATACTTATGTGATATTTTTGTCATAAATAGATTCGCAAATTTTTACCATCAGCTAGTATTCAAGGGAAACAAAATAACAGCTATTCTTTTTTTATAGTTTTCACCAGTTTTCATCTAACCCGCGAACTATGGACCCGCGTGACTATTCTACGTCTGCGGTCCTAGGGATCAGTGTGACCTGAATCAGTAATGTTTTAATACTTTTCGGTATATTTTATTGACTTTTTTCGAATACCTATCTATCAGTATTTTTGTAGGTATGATTGCGGAGGTCCGTATTTTTGAGTAAAATTTTATTCAAAATACTGACACATTTTTTGTAAACACTGGCACAGCGCTGGCACACCTTTCTTTTCAGGGGAGCTAGGTACACACAGAAACACTGATAGGATACTCAGAGCTTGTCTAGTAGAAATATCAAACCCTTGTTCCTATGCGTAGTCACTGGAAAAAAACCAACGGGTTGCACTCCGAGAGTGCCGGCAGAAGTGAAAACTTGCTCCCTCCGCCTAACGAATTTTCGGTCAGAGGGCTAAGTGGGAGATTTTCGGTCGAGCTCGATCGCGTTAACGTTTGATGTGATTTCTATGGAAATGGCACAGCGCCATCTTGTGTCACGTACAGAAAACTGAATAGCTAATTGTGAGTATTTTTTACGGTAATGTAACGAGCGCCAAACCAATCGAACACGAGCGCGGCAACGTCTGTGATTGGCTAATTCAAGCGTGTGTGTCAATGTGCTTGCGTGTGTGCACGGCGCGCTCGGTCAACGCGACGTAAAAGTAATTCGATTTGATTTACAAAACTCCCACTTGACACTCAGGTCACGTGTACTGAAGCGATTGTATTGAACAATTTTGAACTGAACATTTTTTACTAATCCCAAAAAGTGCACAACGCGGCTAAAAAAGTTTTCACTTAAAAACTAACAGCGAGCAAATATTATTTTAATTCGAATCATAATCTTAACTTTCAATACGAGTTTCAAACGGAAGCCGGATTAATAAGTTCGTTGAATGTTATAACCAGAAAAGTTTTATCGATGATAATATTAGCCTATCGAGCAGGTGTCCCATCACTACAAGAATCGTTGGCAATAATCGTCGGTCCATACACCGCAGAGTCTTATCTTCGACGGAGCTCTTCGCACTTATAGTCTAGGAGCTTAAGGTGTAGAAAGTTAATATTTGGAAAGTTAATTAGCTCTCAGATATATTTATACATCGCTGAAACAGCTCTAGTGCAGACGCATTTGCGTATCTTATTTTTATGATAAACTTTAGCCCGCGCTATGTATATTTTATTTTTCTGGGATAAAAAGTAGCCCTTGTCACTTTCCCTCTTTTGAACTACGTCCATGCCAAAAATCAAGTCAATCCATTGCTGTGTGAAAGACGAACAAACCAACAAACACACTTTTGGATTTATAATATTAGTAAAGGTCTCAAATTAAGTGCTCTTAAGTTTTAATACAATCTTTCAAGAACCATTTAAAAATAATAAGATTTAAAAGACAGGTTGATTCATTTTTTGCCTGATGATTACAAAAATTAATCTATGTTTAATTTTAATACCAGATAGAAAATAAAATAAAATCAAACCTCGTTAACAATTTGTCTACAGATTAATAAGAGTTGTGTATTTCTATTTGGTTTTAAATCTGAAACACTAAATAACCTATTCTAACTAGCTTTTACCCGCGGCTTCGCCAGATTTTTGTGCTATCTCATAAGTTTTTTTTTATTGACGGGATAAAAAGAAACTTATATCATTTTCCGTCTTTCAAACTATGTCATACTAGCTTTTACCCGCGACTTCGCCCGCGATATAATTTAATTTATGTTTATCTTGTCAAAAAAATATGGTAACTAATACAGTAAGTGCGCCACAAAATATTAGCCCCAATTCAATGTGAAACGGTACACAAATATTGTAGCAAATAATCATTTCAAACCCAAAAAACAGCCAATCTCAACTAATTTGTATCGTCATCGTTATCATCCGCAGCTTTCTTTGACCCAATGTTGGGTATAGGCCTCTCTCTTGCAGTGCCATCTGCCTCGGCTCTTTGCCGGTCGTGACCAGGCTCGACCGGCGGTATTGATGATATCGTCGAGATAGTCGACCCACCTTGCTGCCGCGCCGCACATAGCTGAGCGCTCTCACCTATTCAAGTACCCTAGTTGACCAGCTTGGTCACCACCGTCTTTCTTGGT
Organism: Hypomecis punctinalis; assembly: GCA_949316475.1. Taxonomy (NCBI): domain Eukaryota; kingdom Metazoa; phylum Arthropoda; class Insecta; order Lepidoptera; family Geometridae; genus Hypomecis; species Hypomecis punctinalis. The sequence goes on along the minus strand of OX438820.1, from coordinate 14,684,447 downwards.
CAAGAAGCGCTGATCGAATTAGTTGCCACGCCATTGTGAACGATGTCATACGCAGGGCTTTTGCGACCGCCAATATCGCAGCCGTACTCGAACCGAATGGGTTTGCGCGTGGTGATGGCAAAAGGCCTGACGGTATGAAGCTGGTCCCATTGAAGTGTAGACGGCCCTTAGTATGGGACGCGGCTTGCGTCGATATTTTGGCGCCGTCAGCGGAGCAGCACAAACGGCGAATATTTGCTAACCTCGGCAGTGGTTACATATTTGAGCCGTTTGAAATTGAGACATTGTGCGCGTGTTGGCCGGGAGCTCATCTTGCTTTCAAAAGTCTTTCTGAGCGTCTCGTGTACCCGCAGCGTGACCAAAATGCTGGTGTTTATTTGGCTCAACGTATAAGCAGCATTGCCAAGCTGATTGGCAATGCTGCCAGCATGTTGGGCACGCTGCTAACTGGCAGTGGGCTTGAGCATTTAGAATATCTTTAGACCTTCAAGGGTCTGTGGATGATCCAATTGCTTGTTATGTAGAAGTAGTTTATGAAGTTTTACATTATAAGTCTGTATTTAGTGGTAGTTAATCACTTAAGCACTTGCTCTGTAAAAAAATCAAGTACCTTGCACCTTGTTGTCACTGTTCAGACCTATCGAGATATCAAAATACCTTATACTTATAAATGCTTCTGTTGATTAAGATAAGGTTAGAGTGTACCCGCCCATAGGTTTCCGCCTTGTCGTGGCAGGAGAACTTAGTAGCCGAGGCCTATGGGCGGCGCGGGAATCCCAGGAAGACCCGCTTCTCTGGGTTTTTTCTGAGACAGCTGAGAAGGCGGCGCTCGAGGTCTCCCGATTATTTTTGGTCTTTTCCCCCTAGGCAGTTTAGAAGTTTGCACTCGAGATTAGGTCGATTTTCTGGGGTTTTTAAATATAGCAGCTTAGAGGCTGACCGGGAACTTGCGTGCCTCATGAGGAGTGCCGCAACTGAGCCGGGCTGCACTTTTATCACTGTTCAATCCTAACCAACCCAACAGAAATTTATGTTCGTGTCAAGGTCACAACTCAGAATCAAGGTTAATAACCTTAGTGTCATGATATTCATACTCATGCCATACTACTTTTAAAAATCAAGTCGATCCGTTTCTTCGTATATTAGCATGGATTCTCTACCATAAAGGTAGAATAAAGAAATATGTTTAACCTCTAATGGTGGTATATTTAAAAATATTTTTAATGTCAGTCGAAATGACTGACGGCCCAGTATTAAACGTCATTGTAATATGTAGCATGGCAAAGGGAAAACTATTTTGTCCAATTTTAATGTCAGTTATCATTGTCAATTCATACTTTATTTCCTCTTCGAGGAGCTATAATGGTGGAAAGACAATTTGTTCCTTTGCTATGCTAAGCGAGACATTTATTAAAGTCTGCAGTCAATGTATGTCACCTGTCATCTAATTACGTTTTGTGAATCCATGTTAGGCTCAATCAACCCAATTATGAATGCGCCATCGTAAATTTAATAGCAACGTAAAAAGTGTTCTCTCTATCGAATTCCGAAAGTGAAAAAGAAATAGAAATAGTCTAATTAACTGTTATAATTACGATGGTGTATTCAAAATTGGGCCTTTTAGCGTCGTTGTGATAGGTGACAGTTTTGCTAACGCAAGATTTTGTCCTATCCAACGGGAATTATGCAATTTTCGGGATAAAATGTAGCCTATGTCCTTTCTCAGGCTCTAGACAATCTGTGTACCAAATTTCATTGAGATCGGTTCATTAGTTTTGGCGTGAAAGCGCGACAGACAGACAGAGTTACTTTCGCATTTATAATATTAAAATAGTAAAGATAATATATTATCAGTATGATGATATCCAAGGACTGCTCGTCGATTGATTTGACAGATATTCGATTGACAGTTGTTTATTTTGACATTCTTGCAGCGCACGCTCAGTAGCTCGCAGATGGCAGAATTTTTCTACTTACTCAACATTTATCGTTATATTTTGGACAATTCACAAAATATCTTTATAAATTGTAGCCTATGTGTTATTCTGATGTATAAGCTATATTATTACAAAGTTTCATCTCAATCCGTTCAGTAGTTTTTGCGTGAAAGAGTAACAAACATCCATACATCCATCCATCTATCCATCCATCCATCCATCCATCCATCCTCACAAACTTTCGCGTATCCATCTATCCATCCATCCATCCATCCATCCATCCTCACAAACTTTCGCGTTTATAATATTAGTAGGAAGTAGGATAATACTTCAAACTATATTCAAGTCAATCCGTTGGTCCGTGGCTGCGTGAAACAGGTACAATCCAATAAACCAACAAACACTCTTTCGGATTTATAATATTACTAGCTGCCCGGCCACGCGTTGCTGTGGCTAAATAAATTAAAATTGCGACTATAATTTGAGATTTAAACTATCCTATCTCTCAAGTTGGATCGAACTGCACATGGTGTGCGAATTTTATTATAATCTGTTAAGTGGTTTAGGAGTCCATTGAGGACAAACATTGTGACACGAGATTTATATATATTAAGATTAGTAAAGATACAATTTTATGTATAAGTACACTACACCGTAATTTTTTGACGCCGTGGTGGTCTAGTGGTAATGAGACCCACATTACAATCGTGAGGTCGTGGTTTCAAACGCCGGTCCCGTACCAATGATTTCCTTAGAATTTATGTACGGAATTTCACACTACGGGCTTTTCGGTGAAGGAAAACATCGTGAGGCAACCTGCATATGTCCGTAGAAGAAATTCGATGGCGTATGTGAATCCACCAACCCGCACTGGGCCAGCGTGGTGGATATGGCCCAATCACCCTTCGTGGGTAGGCCTACGTCCTGCAGTGGACTAATAAAAAGGCTGGTACAGTACAGTACACTACATTGATCAACTATGGCAACGCTAAAAAAGGAGAATAAATATGCACCCAACTCCTGGCCTACTCAGAGAATAGACGTGCAGTTTTCTAGGGCTTCCACATAGCGCAGCCCTATCGGTAGACGGTTTCATCTATTTGTGATTCCAGCACTTTTCCTATATACGAGAAAATAGGAAAAGTTTCGAGTAGGGCTCCTTATTTTTTAACGACTTCCAAAAAGGAGGAGGTACTATGTTCGTCTGTATGTATTTTTTTTGGTGGATGTTCATCGATATTTTCGCCAATTGTGAACCGATTTAGAAAAGTCTTTTTTAGTTCGAAAGAGTATAATTCCGAGGTGGTCCGATTTAAATTTTATTGAAATCATTCATATTTGTTTATTGCATCTATCAGCCATAGGAAGTCTACTGCTGGACATAGGCCTCCCCTATGGATCACCATTAAGACCGGATGGAAAAGCGGCTTGCATCCAGCGCGGTCTTAATGAGGTCATCCGTCCACCTTGTGGGCGGACGTCCTACGCTGCCCCTGCCGGTACATGGTCTCCACTCGACAACTTTTCGACCTCATCAGTCATCAGTCCTCCGCGCCATGTGCACTACCCACTGCCATTTCAATTCAATTTCATTTCACTTTGGTTCTTCTACGGATCTGCTCATATCTGATTAGATCTCGCAGAGAGACTCCAAGAATAGCCTTATTAATAAGGCCCATAGCAAGAGACCACGTTTCAGTGCCATAAGTCCACTGCTGGTCGTAGACCCCCATAGATCTCCAACTAGACCGGTTGATAGCGTCTTGCATCCAGCGCGATCCTGCGGTCTTAATGAGGTCGTACGTCCACCTTGTGGGTGAAAACAAAATCTCTTTCGTAAGTTTTGTCGATTCAAGGCAAATTTATGGGAATAGATCTTTTTTTTAATTCCGGGTTGGCTTCATAGTAAAAGTTTATCATAAAGATGATATAAATATCTTTATGATAAACTTTTACGTTTCGGCTTTGTACTTACGAGTTACACTTTTTCTGAATAACCCTGTAGAAAATAGCAATTTCGCGTCTACTATACTTATGTGATACTTATAAAAGCTACTTTACTAGATAAGTAACACTTACTTAGATCCTTTCTTAGATCACTCACTTAGTACATCTAAGTTGAACAGAGATGTCTTTACAACTCTATAAGTATACAACTAAGAGACAATGAAACCAATTCCCCTTAACGTGTCAGGCTGAAACTTTTTCAATTTCCTCGGAGAAAATATACAGAGCTACAATACCCACTACAATTAATTCCACTAATGAGTTCCGACGCTATGCAGACGAGAAGATACTGTTATTATAGCCGCCATCTTGGTCCGCCATTTTCAAAATGGCGTATTACGGGGAAGTTTACCCGGTTCTGTTAACGGCGTGTGCTTATTATAAAATTTCGAGATAATAAGGTTTGGAATGACATGGTAACACTAGTTAATTGTTTTTTATACTACGAGTATATAGGGCTACATTCAGTTAAAATATGGGTTAGTTCAAAAAGTGTGTACAAAAAGTCTGAAGCCCCTTTCATTACGCCCTTTCGGCTTAATGAAAGGGGGTTATTCAGACCATCGTTATAAAATATCATGTAACATTACGCTATAATATTTTTTCTTACAAATAATATTTTTACTACATAAAATTATGATGACATTATTATAACTATTATTTACTAGCTATCTACATAATTCAAAATAAACTTACACTAAAATCACTAAAACTAATACAGATACAAAATTAAATTTATAACATGTAAAACTGAATCTAAAAGCCACTTTGTAGAAGCAAACGTGGCCAGAATGCTGGCAGTATTGCCTCGCTGTTTGGCAATGCTGAGCTTTTGACCAAAGTAGACGCCAGCATTCTGGTCACGCGTCACTTCTACTAACCGCCGGGCATCCGGCCCCCATGGACCTAAAGTTTCAACCCTAAACGGCACAAAAAGGTATATTCTTTATTATATATACACTACGGGACTAATCGCGCACTAAAATTACGAGATAAATAAATACCTCCTCATCCCGACGTTTATTTATTTATTAGATTAGTCCCGTATATAATAATAATGTGTTCAAATCGCGAAAGTTCAAAAAGGTATATTCTGTCCAACGACTCATATTTGTGCCGTTTGAGGTTTTCGGTTTTCGGTCCTATAGTGAAATTTGTTCATAATGATGGTTAATACGCTCTACAACTTAGGTACATACAAATTCTGACTCTACGAGTATGCAGAGGAGAAAATACTTTTATTATGGCCGCCATCTTGGTCCACCATTTTCAAAATGGCGCATAAGTTTACCCGGTTCTGTTAACGATGTGTACTAATATTTAAATTTCGAGTTAGGTTAGGTTAAATGACATGGTTACAATAATTTATTAGAAACACTGTCTCTATGTTGTATGGGATGTTTAGCAAGTTACAGTGGCAGTTGGTAAAGCACATTACTCGCGGGACCAATGGCCGATGAAATTCTAAAGTTCCCGTATGAAAACCATGTACCTTTAAGCTGCGTCACACAAGTTAGCGGAAATGAACTTAGCTACAAGCTGCACAATATCCAACCCTGATTGACGCTTACACAAAGCCGCGGATTGATTGAAAATAGCGCAGCTTGTAGTTAACTTCATTTCCGCCAACTTGTGTAAGGCGGCCTATGCTTACCTACCGGCAAACAAAGAGGAGGATATCCACTTACAAGGTAGACAATTGGTAGTGACCGGTATTTAAAGACCTCAGGAACAGGTTGGATACAAACCGCTTCCAACTGATTTTACCGGAGTATAAGTTGTTTTTAAACTTTCGCGATTTGAAAACATTATTATCATACGGGACGAATCGCGCGCTAAAATTACGAGATAAATAAATACCTCATCATCCCGACGTTTCGGTCGAGTTGCATCGACCGTGGTCACGAAGTTTATCCGTGACCACGGTCGATGCAACTCGGCCAGAACGTCGGGATGATGAGGTATTTATTTATCTCGTAATTTTAGCGCGCGATTAGTCCCGTAGTATATAATAATAATGTGGTATTTATTTATCACGTAATTTTAGTGCGCGATTAGTCCCGTAGTATTCAAAAATAAACTAGAGAATATGTATGTCTTATATGTATAAATGTATGCTCTAATAACCCTTTTTTGTAAAATAAATATTTTATTGATATCAGCCGCTGTGCCCCAAAGCAAAATGCCATAGCTCATGATACTGTGAAAATATGCATAGTACACCAGCCTTGCAGTAGCGACATCTGTCAATTTTCTAATTTCTCTTATTGCATATATAGCCGAACTTAGTCTTTTACTTAATGTTTCAATATGGGTTCCCCATTGCAATTTATGATCCATTGTAAAACCTAAAAATTTTGTTGACTGTACAGTCTCTAGTTTTTCACCCATTATATGTATATCGGGGTCAGATAAGTTTTTGACATTACAAAGTGAAAATTTCACACATTTTGTTTTAGTGGGCTTAAGTACCATATTGTTAGCTGAAAACCAATTACTTACATACTAATTCTAAAATGTCATTTATAAATTGTACATCAGCATTTTTTCTTTTTACTTTAAACATGAGCGAGGTATCATCGGCAAAGAGTACTATGTCACTAACGGCCTTTTGGTTGACTATGAAGGGCAAATCTTTAATGTATACCAAAAATAAGAAAGGGCCTAAGATTACATGCAATACATAATTAACGTGTACAAAATTGAAACGAGTATAAAATATTTTAGACAATTGATTTAAAAAATAGTACAAAATAATTCAAACCGAATTGGTGTCTACCAAGTATCAAACACTTTTAATTGTACTAGCAATGACAGAGCAGTGTTGTCAACGTAACAATATTAGTGAAATGGCACACGGGCGACCTCATCTACGACGCTTCTCTTTTTGCACAAACTCAAGTCTTCAATTATATTCATCTTGACCAATTATATTTACCCACACAAGGGCGGCGTTGAACATCTCGAGTTGCTCGACAATTATGTAAACTACGCGCCGTCTGCCTCGGGTATTTGTTGAGTGTTTCTAAAGGATTACGGTGGGGGAACGTCGATAAAACTTATCAATATCGATAATTTTGTTTTTGTAGAAATAGAAGAAGAGCCTTATATCTTGACGCAGTCGACATATTTCAAATACATCATTTCGATCTTTAATAAATCACCAATATCACATAGAAAGGAAACAAACAGTTGCAATACCCGTATTTTCGCTTATATTATTGTACTAAATTAGCGAACTTTGTGTACTTTTAATATACAAATCCTAAATCTCAACAACGACTAAACATCTTTTTATCTCCATAAAATCCACAAATCTCGTAATACATTTACATATTAAATTATCGATACCTGCTGTCTGCTTTGGCGGACATCGCATCTCCCTCTTTAAGTATCTCTACGGAAAATAATCAGTTGGTTTTTCGCTGTAATTATGACTCGATTGAATCGATGCCGTCGAGTCGATAATATTCGTTACTCGGATTTTCTACTTCTATTCTATCTCCGAATTTTTTCTTTAATATTTCATTATTTTATCATAAGATAAGACTGTTACACAAAACTACCAAAACTGGTAAGACCAGGGAAACTTTGTTCAACATGTAAAAATCCCCCCCATATATAATAAAATATATCTCTAAATACATATATGTCTCTATGCATGTATCCCCAAAATCATTTAAATAATGTTACCGTCTACCCACAACCTACCTACAACGCTAACTATAGTTATTCTTACTTAAATTTAAATCTAAATACGAACTAAATATGGCCAATGATCGTCTAGTGTGAACCCAACGTTGTGATCCGCAAAACCCAGATTATGGTGATTTTGGAAACTACCTAACCGATATTTAAACAACCTAAAATTCTAATACTCACTAAATCATGAACTACAGCTAAGATATTTCTAACGCATATTAAAAACTCATACTCATATTGACTACTTGGGGACCGTAAACCTAAAGAGTCAAGATTACCCGTTCTACACAATTTCCTTAGAGCTATCAAAAGAACATAATACTTATTCCTAAAGGATAGAGTACAAATATTAAGATAATGAATAAACATTGCTTCTAATGGTTCAAGAGACAGTTATGAAATCACTTTCCTCAGGATTAATAAAATTGATAGAATCCTTGGGAATTATAACTTTAAATGGAAAAATATCATATTATTATATAATAGCATAACAACAGATATCACGGCATAGGTAAGGCGCCCCTCCACCGCGCCAAATAGTCTCCCTCGTCTGACCTGACTTGGGCAGGAGTCCTCCGTATTGTTGTTATGAGAACAGCCAGAAGGGCTATACTACTTTTGTCAATGCTGTCTGTCTGTCATGTCTTGACAAAAAGGGGCAAGACTGTCTTTTTTGCAAATTGTCCCAATCTTCGGTTACGGTGTCCGAAGCCCCTAATTCCCAGGGAATGGAAGACCCCAGGTTCCTCCATTCCCCCAAAATTAACCTCATATGGTGATATATGAGGGATCCGATCTAAAAGTTCACTGTGGGGTTTCCCTAAGTCCCAAAGAATGGCACCAAGAGAATCCCCTAGACCCTATGGAAGTTACCTACCTACATAGGCCCTATTACCCTACCTATATTTTCACAGCTAGCTAAGAACATACGTCTCTGGCATAACCGTCTTAACAATATTATTGTAACTACGTCAAAGAATATCCAAAACTTAGTTAAATATAAACAATAGAATCTAAGAATCGGAATGTTCACCAAGGACAGTCAAAGTGTGATCATATTTATAGTTCTCTGCTTGTAGAAAGACTTTACTTATTAATAAGTTAAATTTAGTAACAGCTTCAAGCCTTTGGTTCAGTCAATTGAACTTCTCTGTTATGTGGAATGGTTCACCCGCCATTCGGTCGAGAGGTTACTGATTCCCAGATCGATGGTCTGTTTTAAGAGGCATTTACAGCTAAAAACCCCAGCCCTTGATGCCACTTAACTCTTGTGAGTAAAATAGCTAAAATTGAATCATGAAATATCTGTATAAAAGCAAAGTCAATTCTAAAATCCCCTGTGAACTTTCAAAGTATCAACCATCCTTTGATAGAACCTTCAGATTCCTTACATGATGTAATTAGGTCTGTACTACTAACTTGAGTACTCGAAATATTACAATATTTAGAAAATGCACTATAACAATGTATAGTTGTTGGTTCTGAACATTAATATCATTCATATAAAACATGTTACACAAATATGATCGTAATCATGGGACAATCCCTGTTAAAGATTAATAATCTCCAAATATTGGTACTATGAATTTGAGTACACTAACCGCTTCGAGTACGCTAAAAATACGTATGACTTTTCGAAGATTAAAACATATATTTCAAATCCGGGTATTTCACGTAAACAAATATCATCAAGATAAATAAATGTAGGTACAATCATAAATCTTCAAGGTTCCGTTGAACTTTGGCATGCGCTATAATCGCAGCGCAGTAATCAAATTAATATTACACACCGCAATATTAAAAATAAGGCGCTTAATATAATCCGTTGAGGTATAGAAAAACACAATATTATTTCATATAAGAAAGTCCAAACCTGCAAATGGGCACAGTAAGAACAAGCAAGCACACAAATAATAAATCAACAATACAAATAAAAGTAAGATTGTGCGTAAGAGATTGAGGGTATCCAACCAAAAGATTCTTTGAAATAAATCAAGTATTTTTAAGGTCCAATACACGCCAGACTTAAAATGAATAATGTAGGTATTTTGTAAATGTTTAAAAGTCGTATACTTTTACAAATCAATCTCCCACAAATAAATCGGAATTGCCTCACCAAATGAGAATGTTCCATCCTATGGCTCTCGTCCTCGTAGTCGGCTAGCTTTCCCTTCCAAAGTAGTTCAGCGGCACGCTGGAAATATGCCCGTTCCTTAGCTTCGAAATCCAGCACTGCATCGAACCGTCTTCAGGTTGCACTTAGCTGTGCCAATCTGGCTTACAAAACGTTTATGCAAATCGAACAAAATCAATCCGCAAGTTTCTCCTTCAATTTGCACTATATTTCATTATAATTTCACTTTTATAAAACGATCCGCACTGAATTACACTATCACAAAGCCGATGTCACTAATTTTCACTTTTCCGATAGTTCTAACAAAGATTTGACAACGCGAAATAAAACTCCCGATAATCCTACAGAGAAATGGCCTCCGAACTAAACTGTGTATTATTTCCACCCGAGGTACGGCATCCTCGAATTCCCGACTTAAACTGTCCCGGAGCTGGTTCCCCCAAGCAAGAGAAGGAGGCCACGCCAGCAGCCTGTTTTATACTAATTTCACAAGCTCTCGCCATGCCTTACCACCGCTGCTCGATGTAAACATTAACAACGACCAATAGGGAACGAGCAAGATGGCGAGCACGGCGGTAGTCTCCATTTTACACTACTTTTTATACGTAAAACCATCTTAAACTGCATTTCTTACTTATTAGAATTATAAGAACAATTATTGATACATTTCAAGTCATCTATAATATTATGAAATCACAGTATTAAGTAAATAGTGTATGTAAACAACAATGGCCGACATTCTGATGTCATGATATTTCTCAGTTCTATTTAGTTACTAATAAGTCTTATAATACGTAATACATGTTGTAATTGTTACTAAATATTATCCTATCAACTATTAGAGAATAGTTGATAGGATCATAATCACTTTGACGATAGAATAACATACTGATAAACAATATCGCCAACATAACTAGCAATAGCGGATATGGTGTCTTGATTTGTCTGTTTATAATAATGGAAGGTAAATAAATAGCTTTAGACCAATAAAAGAAGAACAGGCTCACTTCTGAGTCCGTTTTAAGTGATATAGAATATTATAATGAAATCCCTAATCTAACAAACGCATAAAGCAACTAACGCTGATAAACAGCATACCCTCCAACTTTGATCTTAACGCTAATAAAGCAAATATTTGCAATTCCCGCACTATGGAGCACATCCGCTTTATGTCAGTGACGTCACTGGTAGTCTACCACAATGTTGCCACCCATAAAATCAAATTAAATATTCCGTTACCTTTACAGATTCCCTGTTATTTCTACAAATACGATCTAAACCACCCTCTTTACACAATGTAGCCAGAATAATAGTCATCTAATCCGATGACAATACATATCAATCTTATGCCATTGTTTTAACGCTTTTCTCTTTGAACAAATATTACCGTACAATAATATTACACCACAACTGTTTCTTTTTTTAAAATCACGCGCTGGCAATAGTGATTTTTGGCCCGGCTTTGCGACCATTGTTATTATAAAGTGTAAATATTAAATCCTAGTAAAATAATCGGATAAAATTGCTCGAAATACCTATAAATATTAATACAAGATTACTGCTAAACGAATATGCAGTATTTAAAGTTGAATGGTAAGGCAATTGGACTACGATTCTTTGCATATGTAACCTAAATATTCAAATCTAATTATTTGATGATCGTTTCAGGATACTCTTTCCAGTCTTTGACATTCTCCCAGCCTCCGAAAGTCTTCAGCTCCACATAAAAGATCCCAGAGCTTGCAGGACAACTTCTAACCTGGCGACAGCGGCAAAAATCCTTAAAATTGGCTAAAATTATATTAGGTATTGTTACCTATAGAACAAAATAACACGGTTAGTAAATTACTACTCTTTACAGTTCTTCTCAATAAAGATTATTGGACTTGTATTGTATATAACTCAATCCTCCAAATGCTGATTTCTTGCTAATAAACTTCAGACTTTAAAATATCATACATAATGTGCAAGTAGCCTTTGAAACGTACATAATCTTCCTGACATCCTAATATCTCTTCCTGATTTTCTTAAGATACGAAAATTAAGAAACTTATTCCTAATTTAATCTATTCCAGCCTGGATTCGGCGTAGGAAAGGAAGGTTCCACCGTTTCTCGTTCTCTGTGACTCGCCTCCTGTTCATCCGACGTCCAGGGCGCGTCCCATCATTGCCAAAGCATGTGAATTTTCTTCTCATTGTGGTAAAACATCAATAAAGGTAAAATTTATCATATCTCACATCTATTACCTACATTATTTTAGCACCTGTGGAGCTATTTTCTATAACTCTAGTTGAGTTGCTCAAAATATTAAATTTTAACAATTAAATGTACCTACCTAGTGGGAGACATAGTTTGTTACATGAGAAATACATATAAGTAGCTACATGTGGACAGCTGTGTACAGATGGACCTTTACAAACAATGAAATACATCCATCGTCATTCGTCGTTTCAGCCATATGACATCCACTGCTGGACATAGGCCTCTCCTATAGATCTCCCATAAGACAAGTAGGATGCGGCTTGAATCTAGCACGATCCTGTGGTCTTGATGAGGTCATCCGTCTATCTTGTTGGGACACTTTGGCTCACAATATCTACTAATTTTATCAATTTAAGGCCGGAAATCTAAATATTTATTTAATTTCTTCTAAAATTTTCCACGATAATCAAATACCTGCGTAGGTAGGTACTTATTTTATCAAATTTATCAGGCTCAATTTTAGAGGCACCATCGTAATTATAATATCAATTTAGAGTCCGTGTTTTTTTCACTTGCATTTGATAGAGAGAAATATACTATTTTTTCGTTGCTACTAAATTATTATCAACTTTTAATGGCGCTATCGTATGGCGCCTTTAAAATTGGGCCTTTAGTCTACTTATTTTATCAATGTATCGATATTGCCAAAGCCCATCTCTAGCAGTTCTCACATCGCACAGCGCATCCGAATGGTCTGCTTTGGCGGACATCTTCATCTCCCTCGTTATCTCTACGGAATACAATCGAGTTGTTTTGTTCGCTGCAATTAGGACTCGATTGAATCGATGCCGTCGAATCGATAATCGTTACTCGGATTGTTGCGCCATTCATTTGATTAGAAGAGGATCGATATTGAAATCTGGCTGAGTGTTTCAATCATGTTTCAATCTAATTTCGAAAATGACAGTGGATCGAAGCTTAGATGAATGAGAAAAGATCTGTTGAAGAGGAGTGTAGAGCAATGATCTTAAGTAAACTGAGGAACTTTGTGAAAGCTCATTGGTGCAGAGTATCTCATACATTCACACCTTTACATTGGCCGTCGACAAGAAAGGCTATTGTATATAGTTTTGCGTTTCACTATATACTTACAGCGATACAGCAGATATGCGATCTAGGGTGATGTAGCACGCTTATCTAGAAGATACCTATTTACTAGAGATTTGAAGACACCTACGAGTATGTTGTACTTCAGCGGAAAGAGAGACTCAGGTAAAACTTTCTATATTCTCCGTTTTTCTTTTTTTCCGTCCTTCTCCACCTATTCCCCTGGTGTATATAAATATTTCAGGGTCTTTTTATAGTTATTATTTAAATTTTACAACACTGTACTATAATTCTAAGTTACTAATAATCAATCACATTTTATAGTTCTTTTTTACTTTTATGTCTTAAGTATTTTAGTGTTATGTCAAAATATATAAATATAAATTATGAATAAGATCAGGAATAAAGGTATCAAAAGTCATGAGAAAACACACGCATTCCTATGTGCTTATGGGTCAAAAAGCCCATACGTTGCACTTTCGGTTGTTTAAACTTTCTTTTCAGCATAAACTTCAGTTTAATCCTCAATTTATATTGTATTTATACTTGAATAAATTTATGTCCCAAAGCAAAGAAGATATAATAATACTACGTAATATTCTCCCTGTTTGTATGAGGCATGAGGATTCTAAAAGCTAGATTTTTTTATAATTATTTATACTGAGTGTTATTTATTTATCTTTAACTTATAAAACATGAAAACAAAACTTAAATAAATTATCCTATCTAAACTAAAATACCCTATCTAAAGAAAACTAGTTAAAAATTAGAGAATGTTTAAACCTATAAAAGGTTTAAACAGTCTCTAATCACAGGCAACGTGCCCAAAATGCTGGCTGCATTGCCTCGCTGAATTGCGAGGCTGACTTTCTGCCCAAAATACAGGCCAGCATTCTGGTCACGTGTACTTTCTTTTAATCTCCCCGACAAATCTTTGAATATCTCTAGAGCACCCGGCCCCCACGGTCCAAGTATCTCTACCCCAAATGGCACAAATAAATATCCTCTGTCGAGAGATGAATATTTGCGCCGTTTGAGGGATTCTACCGCAATTGCCGCACCGCTAGGCTGCCTTGATGTCTCTAGAAGATGTGACGGTGCCAAAGTATCGACACAAGTAGCATCCCACACCAAGGGCCGTCCCATCTTCCAGGGAATCAAGGTCATTCCATCGGGTCTTTTTCCATCGTCTCGTAGCAAACCTGTTGGTTCCAGAGTAGCTGCCACGTTTACGCTACCAAAAGCTTAAAGCTTGGTTGAATAGAAAAATGGGCAGTGTCAGGTACTTGGTATAAATTCGGAGTAGGGAACTTATCATCATCATCTCAACGGTAGAAAGTAGAATCTCCAATAAGACCGGCTGGGTGCGGCTGCAACCAGCCTGTTCTGGACTGCCTCGGTGGCTCAGTGGTTAATGATCCTGACTACGGGATCAAAAAGGTGTGGGTTCGATTCTCACCCAGGGCAAGTATTTATGTGATGAACATATGTGTTTGACCTGTGTCTGGGTGTTATTTAGGTATTATGTATATAGTATGTACTTGCAGATATGTATTTGTAGTATTTCAGTCTCTGGCAGCCATATCACAAGCTTAGTTTGGTGTCAGCGACCGTGTGTAAAATGTCCCCAATATTTGTTATAAAAAAATATTATTTATGTTCCAGCTAGCGATCTTGATCTGATCGTCGTCTAAATTGTCGGTGGACCTCTTACGCTGCTCTTGACGACACGCGGTCTCTATTTGAGACATTCTGATTGTATGTCTCAGATACTCCAAAAAAGTGGACAAATAATAAAACATTGCGCCTACTGAGGAATGAGAACTTCCTCGTAATTTTTTAGTAGATGGAAAAGACAGTATTTTTAGACATTCCATCTTTTCTCTTCTTTCATCTAAGGTATATATGATCGTTTTAAATCTTATACCATGGCAGAAGGGGAAAATAGGTAATTGAAATGAATGAAACAATTGAGAAATTATAATTAAATTTATTCGAAAACTCACAAAGGTCCAAACAATGGTACAAGCTATATACGTTGTAAGTTTCGCGAATTATATCATATTTAATATATGGTTGGTAATTTATTTATGACGTGCCGGTTAGAAAGTTTTTATATTAAGGTTATAATATTAAGTCTCTACAAGGCATTGCTTAACACATAGGTACTTGCAGGAACTTTCTAAGATATACCTACTTATCATTATAAATAACTGTTCCTATGGGACTACCTACGAAATCGCAAAAACAATTAATTACCTTTCGAATAAACGTATGAAACAATTGAAATTGTTACGCGTTTTAGGGGTTGGTCCAATAGTAAAGTTGATTGATATCCATTATATCGAAAACATTGATTTTTGACTATAAAATGTAAATGAAGAATTATTTATCGTTATCTGTAGTCATATTATATTCATCAAGAATTGCTTCAAGAAATGTTATAAATCCCACCTAATTTAAATGTTTATTTATATTTATATGTTTCAACTGTTGATCATTAGGTCATGCCAACTGTATATTTTATCTTAGATCATTCTTCTTAAATTTTAAGCACGTATTTAACCTAACACAGGGCGCGTTACAAGCCCAGGACTAGGCCTCAACTGATAAAGTAATGGCAATCTTTTCTGAATCAAATAACGATTCATATTATTTCCTAAGCGATCTTGATTATAGACTCTAAAATTCCCACCGTTATTCATACCGAATAGTTGCCTACCAACTTGTAAGTTTCCACCAAAATATGCTGGATTTCGAAGGAGATTATTTGCACCATAAGTTTGGTACTGTAACGTATTTGCTAACCAGTTAGGACTACCAGCTAAATTGTTATTGTTAGAATATAAATTGTTTTTAGAGAGAGTTTTTGTCATAACATATTTGGCGGAATTAATATTAGGAACTCCTAATATTCTGTCTATATCTTTATCAAAAGATTGACTTTTATAATTATCATTCAAAAAGTATGGATTACTATCCAAAGTTAATGGACTTTTGTCTTGAGATAAATATTTCGACGCATCATATTTAGCTGAATTTACATTGGGAACTTCTGATAATACATCTATATTGGTAGCCTGTGAATGGCTAAGATAATTATTATTTGGGACGTACGGATTACTATTCAAAGTTAATGGATTTTTGTCTTGATATATTTTTTTAGTCACGTCATAATTAGCTGAATTTACGTTGGGAACTGCTGATAATACATTTAAATTGGTAGCCTGAGAATGGCTTAGATAATTATTATTTGAGACGTACGGATTACTATTCAATGGTAATGGATTTTTGTCTCGGGATAAATATTTCGTTGCATCGTACTTAGCTAAATTTAAATTAGGAACTTCTGGTAATATCTCTAAATTGGTAGCATGCGATTGGCTAAAATAATTATTATTTGAGACATACGGATTACTATTCAAAGTAAGCAGATTGTTGCCCTTAGATAGAGATTTTAGTGAGTTATATTTAGCTGAATTTATAGTTGGAACTCCTAATAATTTGTCTAAATTGCTACGCTGAGATTGACTAAGAAAATTAATATTTGCAACGGACGGATTGTCATTCAAATCTAACGAATTATCAACTATAGGTTTTGAATTTTTCACATCATATTTCATAGGGTTTGAGTATGAAGTTTCTAATTGCTGTACATCATTGTAAGGCTTGTCAACTAGATATGTTTTCGAATGTTGTACAGGAACGTTATCTATGTACGTTTTAGAATGAGTTAATAGGTGAGATTCAATTACTTCTGGATTATTAATAATGTCGCTGTTGATGACAGAAGGTCCTGATTCAAAATATTGCTGTTGTAGTATACCGTCATGTTTGTAATCGCCTAGATTTAAAGTGCCGTCTAACTGCTTAACTGATGTGATTGGCAATGATCGTTGTTCAGGTACCACATTGAGAGGATTTTGAAAGTCTAAGTAACCAGCTTTATAAGAATTACTTTTAACATTTTTCAAAGGTAAATAATCAACTGGAATAGATTTATGATTGAAGACTTCGGGTTTTTTATAGTAATTGTTAGTGCCATCAATCAATTTGATTTCTTTTAGTGAACCAGGCATTTTGTCATATAGTGTTGGATTTGAATAGAGCCCGTTAAAATCAAAGTCAATATTAGATGGTTTTGTTTTAAGCCCAAATGATCTGTCATCGTTGTTTTCATTGTAGTATCCAGAATCTTTGTAAACATCAAATTTCTTATTTTTCTGATTATTTAAAGAATTTATTTCAAGCTTATTTTTTGCTGTATCATATTCAAAAAGAGGAATCCCGTTGTCAAAATCGTCAAAGTTATAAATATTTCTAGTTCTCTCTATAGAAGGTTCATCAAGAACAGTTCCATTTACCTTATCCGTATTGTCGTCTAACTGTGGCTGACTAGAATTTACCTTGAGGTCTTCACTCATATTAGATCTCAAAACATTCATATTGTTTAGAAGGTCTGCTAAAATTTTATCAGTCGCAACTTTTTTGGTTGTTATTCTTGTTATTTTTTGTAAAATTGGTTGATTTCCCACTTGTAAAACGCGAATAGTATCCGGTTGAGAATTAATATTTAATTCAGGAATATTGCTGTTTTTAATTACCAAACCCTCATCAGTACGTTTTAGTTGTGCGTTCAAGTTTTTGATAAGCTCATAAACTTCATCTATTGATAAATCATTATTAATCCTTTTTAAATTTTCCAACGTATTATACATATCAGTATCCGTTCCTTTGACCACTTTGGCTCCAACTAGAGTGCCTTTATTGAAAGTTAGCTTAATAATATCTTCCTTGCCATAGTTTTCAAGATCTGGTGAGGTTTCAGTTACTTTTGAAATAGATATTAAAGCTTTGTATAATTTTGAAGGATTTTCTTTCAAATACGGATTTAAAGTTAATAATCTTTCCATTCGTGTTAAAAATGAAGTGTAAGGTAACTGATATTTAATATAATAATATGGTTGGTAAACCAATGGCTTCGGGCGTTTAACCAAATAAGTAAACTCAATAACTTGTGATTTTCCAGTTAGCAAATCCAATTTGTCCAAATTCGTCATACTTAAAAGCAACTCTTTCATTATTTTGTTACTAATATTCAAGTTTTTTACGTATTCAATCAATATTTGGTACTGATTTATGATATTCACGTACGTCTCAATTGTTATCTGCTCCGAATTCAATAATTCCTTAAGTCTCCTAATCATTTCACGTATTTCTAAATTTAAATGTTCCCTGGAGATTTTTTGTTCCATAACGTCAATATTTTCTTTTATGATCAGTAAAATCTGATTTTCAGGAACAAGAATAGGCTGTGGTGAAATTTCATTTGGAACATTATAAGGATGCCATGGTTCATTTTTTTGGGGAATATCGTAATCGGCATATATATCTCTTGAATCTGGAATTTCCTCAGATGGTATTGTAATCTCTGGAATTATGTACTGTCTGTCATCATTTAATGGTCTTTCTGTAGATTGCTCTGGTACTATGAGCTTTTCTTTATTTGGTATATAAAAATCAGGCATTGCATCGGGACTCACGTTATCTTCATCCGCGTCATCTTTTGGCCAGTAGTATATTGGCAATTCATTTGTATCATAAGGTTCATAATAATCGGGTTTTGGTTTTGGTTCCACAGGAGCGATAATGTATTTTGTAATAGGTTTATTTGTAGGCCCCAATTGTATCTCACCCGATCCATCCCCAAAAATATCAAACTTTTTCGGTTCAATATATTCAATATTTGGTAAATAAGGTTTGTAAGGTCTTTGTTTATTATTCCCTTGAGTTGGTGAGTTGTGAGGATTAGACGGAAGTTTTAGCCTTTCTTTCGGTAAATTAAATGGCCCTTTGTCAAGAGGCCTTCTCTGAGGTGAAGTGTCGTACTTGTTAGGATTTTTGTCAGGACTTTGATTAGGAATAGTAAACACGTCAGGATTATAAGGAATGTAAATATTTTCAGGCTTCAAAGGCCTTGGCTTTTTATATGGTCGATCAAGATTGTATGGACCAATTTGGATTTCAGTAGAATCGTCATCTCCGTAAATGTTCAATGGTGAAGGTTTATGAAATTTAATATCCATATCCTCTTGGTCGGGAGGTATTTCTACATCAAATGGTTCCTTGTTTTTAATCTGTAATTCACCAGAACCGTCCCCAAATACGTCAAATGAAGGACTAAAACTTGAAGAGTCTATAACAAATGGGTTCAAAGGCATTATTTTCGGATTTGTTTTGGGTCTCAGTGGTTTGATGTCGTCATTTGGTAAATAATCAAAAGGTTTTTTATTATTTGCCTGCTCAGCCCAAGGCTCTACATCCAAAATAGTAGTAGAGCTGTACGGCTGTTCTGGGCCTAATGGAAAATATTCAGGATTTATTATTTCACCATTGAGAATCGATAATTCACTGGGAGAAGCGCCATAGGAGTAAGGATATTCTGCAGGTTTCCTAGTTGCATATTCTGGATACCAGCTATGAGGTTTCTTTTCAAAGGGTAACAGATCATACTTTTTATTAGTCTCCGGATTTTCAGGGATATACGAAAATGGCCTTTGATTATCTATCGTAACTCCATCCAGAATATTAGTATCAATCAGGGGATTTAGGGGCAAATGTTGCATATCTTCACGAAAATGTATATTAGGGTTCTTAAGATATTCCTTAACATCAACCAAAATAGGAGAATCAAGTGGTACGCGAGATTTGCACAACGGATTATTGACCAGCCGTAAAATAGACTGTTGCACTATTTTAATGATTGTAAGTAGCTCTGCTGTACAATCTGGATTTTCTAGTTGTGGAACTTCATATTGAAAAACAACTTTTGATCTAACACCATGTGGAACAGATGCAACAGAATCAAGTTGCCTCAGTGCAGAATGTCCGAGATCTGGTGAATATTTGTCTCGATCATCGTGATACTTTTCTAAAGTTAAAAGCAGGTCGTTGATTTTGTACATGATTTCATAATCTTGAGCGGCTTCCGGGCTTGACTTCAGTAAATCTTTCAGAACATATAGTATATAACTAGTTCTAGTACTTGTTGGAACTTCGTTTCGTAGCAATGGTAGTAGAACGGTTAGGATTTTCATTAGGAATTGAGCATTGTCGCACGGTGCTTCCATTTCGAAACCGGTCAGTTCTTCTTTAGGCTGTATAAAAAAAAATAGTTTAAAAAAAAACTAAGTAACTCGCTTAGGATTCATTTTTTTTTATAAATGCATTGTCATCGGTCCTTCTAAATTTTTATATTTTTGTAAATTATTGTAAATTTATGATCGTTGGTCGCAATAAATTTTTATTTATATATTTTATTAATTTATTTGATAGGTGTGCAAAGTTTAAAGAAAATCTGATCGCTCTTCTTCTTCTTTTCGAGTCAGCGATTCGATCATAAAATGTATATTTTGTTATATGCTGTTCGACCAGTTCGACAAGAGGCCACGGAGACTGCGGCGGTGTTGGCCTCGTGGAGGGGCCATCGCTCAAAGTAGGTCAAAATCGAGCTAAAAGGGGCTGGTTACAAGCAAGCACGCAAACAAGCAGGCAAACATACAGGTGAAACTAATAAAAGCGTGTTAAAAACACTTACTTAGGAAATTACTTAAGAATACAGCTTGTATTAATTCAGTACGTACTGTATTAAAAGATCTTGACACCAATTCTTCTGTTAGATTATTTTCTTCGTGTTCATTGTCTATTGTTGAGAAGGGGTAGTTACTTAGGTCCGTCTGTAAAAAAAAGATTCAAGATTAATCATATTAACCGCAGGATATTAATTTATTTACCTCTACATGGAGTTAGTATACACAGGGTTATTTCTAATCAACTAGCATCCTTTTAGGGGCTTGTTCTGTGCATCAATACTAACAACTTTTGTTCTACGACTTTTTTCAAAACTTAAAATAAAATTTTGTTGTTCCATAGAAAAATATAGTTCACCCGCGACAAAATGTATGGAACAGCTGTTTTTATTTTTAGTTTTGACGAAAGTTGTGGAACAAAAGTTGTCAATTAGAAGGATGCTAATTGATTAGAAATAACCTTGTATCGTAAGGCAACCTGCGTACGTCCGTAGAAGAAATTCGATGGCGTATGTGAATCCACCAACCCGCACTGGGCCAGCGTGGTGGATATGGCCCAATCACCCTTCGTGGGTAGGCCTATGTCCTGTAGTGGACTGTTAAAAAGGCTGGTACAGTACAGTACAACCCTGTAAACCTCCTATTTAGATTTACAACTAGACCAATTAGAAGTGGTTTTCATTAAACGTGTTCCTGCAATTTTGATCAGATCGCCAATATACTTTGTCAATTGACTATAGGTAGCATTTACAATAGAGCGCTACATTGGCTCGGATCATAAATTGAATAGCAGACCCCGATTGTTTTAGCCGTTTCGCCAGACTCCGCCAGAATCCTTCAGACTAACAAGATATGACACCAGGTCCAGCTGGCATACCTATACCAACTTACTCACCGAGAAATGAGAGCCGTCTCTTCGAGTGTCGTCGACATTTTGGGTTGTAGATTCTTCCTCTACCTTCTCAGTTCCATTACCCACCTGCGAAAGATATTGTTATCAGGGTTGCTGATTTGGAATGCCCCAAGTATAAAGCCCCAAAGAAGTATATCTCCATTTCCATTAAAACTTTCATCGAAAATCGATTGTAGGTGTTAAAGAAATTAATAATTAAAATGATGGATAAAATACACCCTTAAAAGGATGCTAATTAATTACCAATAAATGGGGGGGGCTCCAATACAGTAAGGAACCCTTCTTGCCTTAAATATTTATTTTAATTTAATTCTTTATTATTGAAGTGAATATACAGCTAAATAATCTGTAAATATTTCAAGCATCTACCTGTCACCATTATTAATATCGAGCAATAAATGGCAAAAAATTCAGGTTTGTTGTGTGAGAGCCCCCCTAAATTTTTTTTAATTTTTTTAGTATTTGTTATCATCATGTGTGAAAATTTCAAAAAGTTTTCTAGCTATAACGGTTCATAAGATACAGCCTTTGAGCAAATATCTATAGAGTCACAATCGTGCAAAAAAAGTATCCGAGGCAAAAGCCTGCCCAAGCTACGTAGTGGGCAGGCTTTTCAGTTAGTCGTAAGGCGAGCCGAATACAACGCCGCGAGATGCCAAAGTGCTCGGTTACAAGCACAAATTAGGTGACATAACGTTGAGATTCGAGAAAACGGGTCATTGTGTATTATTTAATGCAAATATTTAAGTCATTATGTATGACGGCGCTCGGGACATTTTTTTAACTACTTTCACTTAGGGACTGTGGCTCTGTAGACATTTGCTCGAAGTATACAGCCTGGTGACAGACAGACAGACAGCGGAGTCTTAGTAATAGGGTCCCGTTTCCAAAAAACCCTAAAAAAAATGGTCTCCAAATGCGGTCAAAAGTGTAATAGAATTACTGTCTACCACAGAAAAAACAATAATTGCGATTCTAAAATAATTATATAGAATTATAAACTATAATTGTATAATACTAAAATTAGTGACCACTCTCATCGGAATATGCAGTGTCTAACAGATTCCATATTCAAATTCACTTTATTAATAACATTTTGTTACAAGTCAATGAAAAAATAAATAAAATTAAAGTTACATAAAAAATTACGTGCTTTTTACATTTATAAAAATAATAAAGACACTTGCAACAATTACAAAAAATAAAAATTGCAATTATTTTCTCACAAAATTATGTCAACACATTAATTCAAACGTATAACAAAATACGAGTACGAACCATAACCATACTGAACTTTATTCCTAAACTTTGTTAACAAGCATATTTTACTATGTTTTTACTATGTATAATTGAATAAATAAATAAATGTTTTAATTGAATCAAAAATTTCAATTTGCTTACTTACACTTTTACCGTAGATTTTTATTTTTTTTAATTTTGAACTTGAAATCTTACCAAGTCAGCAGCAATCCAAGGAGTCGAGACATAAAACACCAGCAACCCCAAAACGAGGCGTTTACGTTGCATTTTGCTTCAACATTTACAGCACGACTGCGTTAAATTCTCAACAATATGATTCTCACTTTCGAATTAATCCATGAAATTGTACACGACGGCCAACTTAGGTTCGTTGAAGCTAGTAACTTGACATTCAGCTTGAAAAATAAACTTATATGCAATTTTATCATTACATGCGCCTATTATTGTTAACCTTCCGATGCCTGCGTCAAATTTTTAACACCTATGCCTGAGTACGGTGTCGCAGACCGTAAATTCGGGACCCTATTTTTAGGGTTTCGTACCTCAAACGGAAAAAACGAAACCCTTATAGGATCACTTTGTTGTCCGTCTGTCCGTCTGTGTGCATGTCAAGACTCTTTATCTCGGGAACGCGTAAAGATATCGAGTTGAAATTTAAACTGTATACGTGTACCTATGGTCTCATGCAGTTGTGTAAAAGAAAAACTTCTCAGTTATCGTTTAAAAGAATTAATGGCGTTTATGTCGTAAAATACCGCATATTTCGACACTCTTTTGTCGATGGTTATAGTATAGAGATTTTAAAAACTTACTTCCCAATTTTGTGAAAATTTCTGGATTTGTACTGAACCCTCGATGTGCGAGCCTCACTTGTCCGGTATGTTTTTTAATTATTAGTAGAAGAAGCTATATAGGCAACATTATTTTATTAAGTATCATGCAGTCATCGCGTAACAACCTTCAAAAATATAATTATATTAAAGTTTAGAAGAAACTATTAAGTTATTTGTACTCTTAAAAATCAGTTCAATACCTTATGAATTTTGTAGCTAACAACATTTTAGAGCATAAAAAAACATTAAACCTCAAAAGAAATCCTCCATTCTATACAAATATTTTTGTTACACGTATACCTGCGTCGGTCTCACGGACTAATTGGAGCCAAATAAACACACATGCCGCACTTGAACAAGCGCGTGCAGCATGCCGAAGTGAAGCTAGCAACAAACGAGGCAGTTAGCAAAAAGCTCAAACTCGGTACATTGTTCAAATATAAAATAAATGCGAAAGAACATTTCGTCGGTCTCACAGACCAACGCGTGGGTATAGGAAGGTTAACTGATATCATACCACTATTTCCGATTTAATCGGCACGTTGTTCTTGTACATAGAAAATTTTAATTTGTTTTCAGTGTTGCGACCACGGTCATGGTCCTAATTCTCCATGTTTCAGGTATTTAGGAAAGTTTTAAATTTTATTGGGAATTTTACATATTATTATATGTTGTAGCTCGTGTAGGCTTTTGGGCGGAACGGATTAAATTTTATGCCTGAAATATTTATAAAATATTTCTACTGCTACAAAGGTTTTCACAGATTATTGTTCTTTTTTTCTATTTTGTACTTATTTACGGCAATTTAGCGTGACCTTTTATATACATATCGACGTCAGTTGAGTAGCATATATTACCTATCTGAAAATGTTTCCATTAAATACTTACCAAGGATTTTCTTTCGGTCCTCCTCTATTTATTTCATAGCCAAAATGAATAACTTTACCGTCTAAATTTAATACGATCTATTATAGTCTAAAAGAGAGAATTATACTCTTGTAAAGTAATATTTCAAAAAAATCTAGCAGCTACAGATATTCTTAAAACCGAATAAGGACGAGACTAAGATCATCATCTAAAGCTTCCCTGTAATACACCCCAGAGTATTTCAGCTGTCGTCTAGATAAACACTGTATACTACTAGGTAGTAGACTGCCTGTTCGCCCCGGCTTTGCCCGGGTACGGTTGGCATAATATAGCGATATTCACCAGGGATAGTGTAGCTTTCTAACACCAGGGATAGTGGAGCCTATTCAATGCAAACAAACAAACAACCAAATCTTTCCTCTTTATAATATTTTTATAGAATATAGATGACCTAGTAGACGGCTTTTCCTCTTACATACCTAGAGTACTTTTAGACTCGGTCATGCACCAAATTAATCCTAGTTCTAGTCGCGATCCTGACAATATCTGAATACTCCATATTCAGTTACAATAATTGAAATTGAATTTAAAAATATCAATTCACGCTTGTGTCTTTATTTCCCGCAAGATATCTTTAATATTCTTGGAGAACAGTTCAGTTAAAATTGGTTTGGCATATAGGAGAGAGCTAAGAAAGATATTATATATGTCTGTTTAAATAAATAAATGATAATAAATATATAAATAAATATTTGGGGACATCTTTCATACGATCTCTGACTCCAAACTAAGCAAAGCTTGTGATATGGCTGCCAGAGACTGATATACTACATAGATATGTTTTTAAATACATACTTATATAGATGGTAACTAAATAACACCCAGACACAGAGCAAATATCTATGTTCATCGCATAAATACTTGCTCTGGGTGGGAATCGAACCCACGCCTCTTTGATCCAGAAATCAGTATTACTAACCACTAAGCCACCGAGGCTGTCAAAATAGATAAACCTTGCATGAAAACGTGATCTAGAAATTATGCATGAATGTCTCAACAAGAAATACAGAAATCTCTGAGAATCTGCAGAAGCATATAACAAGAGAGAGAATGAAGGTAAAAAAGGAAAAGAAAGAAAAGGAAACCCTAGAGTTAGCTTCTATCGAAGTATTGAAACAATTGGATTTATATATCATAGACGCCCATTTGCAGGTATCATAATTTAATGCTATTTCTAATGGAAATTGGAAGGGTGGGCACCAGTTTCATACAATTTTGTATCTTGGCCAGTGCCAGTGCCCAAACTATGTTAGTAAAATAGTCCTCTGTTTTTGGATCGTCTATATATATACTATTATATTTACTTATACATTCTGTAAATGATTCATGTCGCATAGATAGATAAATTTGATTCAAGCCAAACTTTTTTGTACTAGAGTTAATTTTGCCATTAAGTATTCTACCTAGTGGGACCACACATAACGACAAAATTATTTTCGAATCACGAGTTTCTATTATAGTAGAGAGCTATAAACTTTATACCTCGGAATCAAGGGATAGTCAATGAATGTTTATAAAACCTTTTAAAATTACCTTTTTAAATGCATTTTAACAATGTATAAAATTTGAAAAATGAGAGGTTATTTACTAAAAATCCTGATATACGTGTTATTTAAAAAATATTTATATTATAACATATTTCGCTATTATTTAGTCAAATCACAATTCGCATTATGGTTATGACCCTCATGACTGGTCTGTCATGAGGGTCATCTCAGATGTGGGAAAGAAAATAATAAAAACAAATATTAATGCAACACACTTTATTTAATCTAATAAACGATACGATGAAAACGTCACTGGTAAGGCTCCGGCCGCAGTCGCTGCTTTTTCTTAGTACTTAGTACATAATTATTAGTTTTTTTAAATAGAATGTTTGATACTATCTAACACAAAAAAGCATTTGAAGCGGCAAGAACATTGCCAATAACTGAGTGCAACAAGATATTAACAGAGTCCGTTTATTTTCAATTTTTTGAGTGAACAATAGGGAATATGAATAGCAGCAAAAATATTTCCATGCGGTTCTTAAGTTACGTGTATTTGTTCAATGTAACTCTATAAGGAATGTTTTTTTTATTGAAATAGTTTAATTTTATTTTTTCTAAATTATCATTGAACAAATCGTCTATTGTGCATATGTCGTTTGGCTAAAAAGTATGTTAGTTGTATAAACAATGGTCCTTTTCGACTTCTTTTAGTTTAAATATATTTTTGACTTTGGGCTAGAACTGTACAAACTGAGCTAATTTTAATTTAGGCTTCACGAGTTTGTGCCTTTATTATGATCTCATTTTGTGCGATATAATCTAATGAATTTCGGAATCTAAGTATGCTTTTAGAAATTAAGAATGTTTCAACATTAATTCCTGATTCTACATTAGCCAAACACAACACTACTGATCAGATCGCGATCGCGATCTTTCAGTGACGTCAGTAAAGCACCATCAGCCCCCCTACCGCCTAAATCAATAGCAATCGTAATAGCAATCGTTTATGACTTCATTTTAGTCATTTGGCACCGCCTATGTGACGTTAGCCATCAAAGTTGTTAATTCAACGATTGCTTTCGCAATCCGCGCAAAGCAATTGATGGCTAACGTCACATAGGCGGTGCCAAATGACTAAAATTAAGTCATAAACGATTGCTATTACGATTGCTATTGCTTAGGCGGTAGGGGGGCAGGACGTGACAGTCAATAGCTATAGCTGACAGTGTCAAATCAGATAATAAATTATCACGACGAATGGTGCTTTGTGACGTCATGCCGCGTTAAATAGTCCGAATTAGATTGATATAAAAAAATGGAAGTTTAACAACTGGATACACTATGATAAACATATGTGTCTATATGTGTATATGATTTATATAATGCTAAATATAAAATTTAAAAAAAATACGTATTCCCTATTAGACACACATAGAGTACATCGGGACAAATATCCGTAGCAAGTCTCATCGCTTCGAGTCGCAAATCATTATCCTTAACTCGCTTGGGTCAATGTTATAAAAAATATTGTGATTCATTTTACTGTTGACAAATTACACATATTTTACTAGGATAAAAATATCCCATAGACTGATTCTGTCTTTGTGC
Organism: Hypomecis punctinalis; assembly: GCA_949316475.1. NCBI lineage: Eukaryota > Metazoa > Arthropoda > Insecta > Lepidoptera > Geometridae > Hypomecis > Hypomecis punctinalis. The sequence goes on along the minus strand of OX438820.1, from coordinate 14,656,737 downwards.
AATGACAGTGACAGAATTCAGAACTTTTTGCTGTATATTTCGGACCAACTGAGCAATTGACCATGCAGAGACATTTCTACTGTCCAATAACATGACGTGTTTTAGAACTCTGTCGTACAATACATTCATTTTCTCGATCGAGTAAACTTGGGTGCGTCTAACAAGCCTATGAAGAAATTGTTTTAGTAGATGTAAATTATATTTTCGTTCGATTGCAATTTTGCGCGTGATATCTATATCCAATTCATAATCATCATTTTCTTGCACTACGATTGTGTCTAAATTATTCATTTGTGCCTCGTCGTAATTATTTTCAATTTCAAAAATGTTACTGTCGAGGTCGAAACTCTCATCAACTACATTATTTTGGCTCTCCCAAATATTAACATTTTCCATTTTTTGGTGCATGGTCTGGCTTGAGTATAGTTTTTCACTATATAGCGAGTTCACTTCATTATATATATCTAGGTTGTCGTTCTCGTTCTCTCTAACATACTCGTAATCTAAGTCAAGGCGTTTGTTTTGCGATCTTACTTGAGAGATAACATATTTTAAAACATAGTCATCAATGGCATATTTTTTATTGTTGATTATAGCATAATTTACAGCAAATTCGCTGTTCCAGCTGCTTGTTTGATGAGAGACTATATAATTCACAATATAATTATCTATAACAAATCTTTCACCATTAACTATAACATAGCTATCCGTATCCTGTTCATAAATGGTATTTAATTGTTTTAACACGATAATGTATTTTAAAACATTTTCATCAATTGCATATTTTTTACCATTGATTACAGCATAATTTACAGAAACCTCGTTTGACCAGGTGTTTGATTGTTGATGAGTGATTATATAATTCGCAATAATGGTATCAATAACATGTTTTTCGCCGTTATATATAACAAATCTATTAGTATCCTGTTCATTCGAGACAATCATATTCATAACATAATCATCAATGGCATATCTTTTACCATTGATCATAGCAAAGTTTACAGTATACTCGACATTCCGAGTGTTTGTTTGATGGGAAATTATATAATCCATAATTGTATTATCAATTACATATTTCTGACCGTTAAGTAAAACATAACTGATACTATCCTGTTCGTATAGCTCTTTTAATTGTTTCACCACGGTAATGTAATTCAAAACATTTTCGTCAATAGCGTACTTTTTACCCTCGAATATTACATAATTCACATCATATTCATAATTTGAAATAGTTTTTAGGTGGTGGGAATGTATATAATTTAAAATATTGATATCAACATCATATCTTTCTCCATTGATTACAACCACGCTGCTAGTCTCTTGCTGATTCATAGCATGCAATTGTCTAATTCTGTTAATATATTTCAAAACATTTTCATCAACGGCATATTTTTTTCCGTTGATTATAGCATAATGCACGGCATATTCGATATTCCTAGTGTTTTTTTGTTGGTGTGTAATTATATATTCTACAATATTAGTGTCAACAAAATGTTTTTGGCCGTTAAATATAACAAAAGTGCTATCATTATGCTCTTTTAATACTTTTGATTCTTCTATACTAATTATATAATTTAAAATATCTTCATTAAGGGCATATTTCTTATTGTTGATTATAGCATAATTTTCAACGTACTCATTATTCCAGGTGTTTGTTTCTTGGTGCGAGATTATATAATCTACAATTTTACTATCAATAACATGTTTTATATTGTCAATTATAACAAAAAAGCGGTCTTCTTGTTCTTCCGTGACATTTAATTGTTGAATTCTAGCAATATATTTCAAAACATTTTCATCAATGGCGTATCTTTTACCGTTGATTATAGCATAATGCATGGAATACTGGCTATTCCTGATTTTTGTTTGCTGATGGGAAATGATATAATTTACAATATTAGTGTCGACAAAAAGTTTTTGACCGTTAAATATTACAAAAGTGTTCTCATCGTGCTCTTTTAAAACTTTTGATAGTTCAATCCTAATTATATAATTTAAAACATTTTCATCGAGGGCATATTTTTTATTGTTGATTATAACATAATTATCAGCATACTCGTTAGTCAAAGTATTAGTTTGTTGGTGGGAAATTATGTATTCTAAAATGTTTTTATCGATAACATGTTTTATATTGTCAATTATAACAAAGACGTTGTCATTCTGCTCATTTATAACATTGAAATTATCTATCCCCATAATATAACTTATAACTTTATCATCAAGGGCATACTTTTTGCCTTTGATTATAGCATAATTAAAAGTGTACTCACTGCTCCATGTATTTGTTAGTTGATGGGAGAGTATGTAATTTATAATGTTATCACCAATATCGTATCTTTTACCGTTAATTATAACATAGTTCTCATAGTATTGCTCATTAATTTCATCATATTGTTTAATTCTTAAAATATATCTTAAAACATTTTCATCAATGGCATATTTTTTACCGTTAATTATAGCATAATGCACAGCATATTCGCTGTTCCAGGAGTTTGTTTCTTGGTGGGAGATTATATAATCCACAATATTATTACTAATAAAATGTTTACGGCCCTTATATATAACAAAGATATTTTCATCGTGTTTATTTAAGATATTTAGTCGTTGGATCCCGATAATATAATTTAAAACATTTTCATCAAGAGCATATTTTTGACCGTTAATTATAGCATAATTCAAAGCGTATTCTTCATTTCGTATGTTTGTTTGTCGGTGGGAAATTATATATTCCATAATTTTACGATCTATAATATGTTTTATACCGTCAATTATAACAAAACTTTCGTTATATTGCTCGTTTGCGATATTTAACTGTCGGATTCTGATAATATACTTCAAAACGTTTTCATCAATGGCATATTTTTTATTATTGATAACGGCATAATGCGCGGCATACTCGATATCCCGGGTGTTTGTTTGTTTTTGGGAAATTATGTAACGCACAATATTATTATTTATGTAATGTTTTTGGCCATTATATATTACAAAAGTTTTATCATCTTGCTCGACCTTTGATTGTTCCACCCTGATTATATAACTTAAAACATCGTCATCAAGAGCATATCTTTTACCGTTGATTACAGCATAATTCACAGCGTACTCGCTTTTCCAGGTATTCGTTTGTTGGTGGGAGATTATATATTTCATGATGTGATTATCAATAACATGTTTTATATTTTCAATCATAACAAAGCTCTCATCTTCCTCAGTTTTAACAGTTGATTGTTTAATACTGATAATATAGTTTAAAATATTATCATCAATGGCATATTGCTTACCGTTGATTATAATAAATCCTTTAGCGTATTGACGGTTCAAGTAATTACGTTGGTTTTGTGAGATGATGTATTTTATTAGATTTTCGTCTACACTAAATCTTTGGCCATCGATTATGACGAAACCGTTTTCATAAACGAAACGGGAATTAGAACTGTACATTTTTGAAACCCTGTTAGGATAGTGATTTACAGTTAAGATACTTGAAGGCTGATTATTTATCATGAACGCATTTTTAGATACTTTATTTTCTGTATTTAATTTTGAATTATTACGTTTTTGTTCTTTAGCAGATTTTGCGCTACCAAACAAACCGTTATCATTATAATCTGTGTCTCCCATGTAGAAATAGTCATAACTATTCTCATCCGAGTTTTCTTTGTCTGTAACGCTTAACTTCTGTACGCCACCATTGCTCGGATTAGACCCTTGATATAATTCTATTTCAGGATATTGATTATCCAACTCATTACTCTTTACATTATTATCATAGTTATTATTTGATAAACCTTGAAAAGTTTGTATTCCTTCATTACCGAATACCCCAAAAGCTGCAGAAGGAGAGTTGTAAGAATATGAATTTCTACTATCAGGTAGAACTGCATCTAAAGTCATTGTCTCTGATCTTGCAGGTGCCTGAAATACATTCAATTATGTTTAAAAACCAATGAATATGAGACTAAAGTCAATAATAGATTCTACAAAAAAAGCAACGGGTTGCACTCCGGGAGTGCCGGCAGAAGTGTATACTTGAACATATAAAGTACTTCATTTATGTGGTAAAATACAATATTCCACACGCACACTCGCGCAAGCGCCCTGCGCCGCTTACGAAACGGCAGGAGCTCTTACGAAACGGCAGGAGCTGGCAAACATTTTCGCCGCGCAGTAAAAAGAGAGGGGGATATTATTTCCTCTCCAACATCGCACTAGCGATCTACTCTCCCTCCGTCTTTTTCCGATCAGGTTACGTGTACTGACGAGAGTTTAAAATTTTTAACCCATTCCAAAAAGTGCATAACGCCGCTAAAGAAGTTTTACTTCAAAAATCTCTTATTACAGAGTTTGATCGTTTGATTTCCTTACAAACCACAGAGTTTGATCGTTTGATTTCCATACAAACCACAGAGTTTGATCGTTTGATTTCTTTACAAACCCTTACTATTAATAATCGTAGTTACTTCGGAGTAGATATTCCGTGTCTTGTTAAATAACCCCCGATCAAAAGGGGCGGGGTGTTATAAGTTTAACGTGTCTGTGTGTGTCTCTGTCTGTGGCATCGTAGCTCCAGAACGGATGAGCTGATTTTGATTTTGTTTAAAAGGTGTTCTTATATAGGTTTCATCAAAATCGGTTGAACCGTTTTAAAAATATCAGCTCTTTTAAGAGGAGGTACTATGTTCGTCTGTAGGTATTTTTTGTGTAGGTTCATCGATATTTTCGACAATTGAGAACCGATTTAAAAAATTATTTTTTTTAGTTCGAAAGAGTGTACTTCCGAGGTTGTCCCATTTAAATTTTATCGAAATCGGCTCAGCCGTTTTTGATAAATCAACAAAAATGTACATGGATGTCACATCGATTCGTGCAACTTATTCGAATTCTATAGACGGTGGAAGTCGATGTTGCGATTTTTTGCGAAAAATAAATATGTTAGTCTTAAAGAGTTATCTTTGTGATAAGCATCTCAAAAATCCAAAGCGAACGCAGGATTTGAACCTGCCCTTTCTGATCACTAGCCCGACGCACTAACCAACTGAGCCAGCCCGCCTCCTACGCAGGAGTCAAATTTTTGAAGTGCTTATTTACCACCAACTTATGTTAGTTTTGTTTTTTTGGTAGTATTTTTAATATTAATTCTTGTTCTCTTTTACAAGTGAATTAATATTGTTAGAGAAAGAACAAGAAAAAGAAAGAAGACGTAACACAGACTAACTACTCCGGAGTAACTATTATTTTTTAACCGTCTTAATACGGTTAGCGGTTTGTTGGTCCCAAATAATGTAAGTTCGTATTGGCCGAGTGGCTAGCCCTGGAGTCAGAGTTTAAAAGCCGTCTGACATGGCTAAACGTTTAAAACAACCAGGGCATACAAATTAATGTCGGATCCCAAATAATTTTTACACAGCAGCCGTTGTCAACATTCACTGCTGACGACGTCCACTGATGGACATAGGCCTCCCCTGTGGATTTTCAATAAGTCTGGTTGGAATCGGCCTGCATCCAGCGCAATCCTGCGGTCTTAATTATATCGTTGGTCCACCTAGTCGGTGGACATCCTACGCTGCGCTTGCCGGTGCGTGGTCTCCACTCGAGAACTACTACTACTAGTTGTGTTGTATTTTTTTAATAATATATACACTATTATTATATACTACGGGACTAATCGCGCACTAAAATTACGAGATAAATAAATACCTCATAATCCCGACGCATCGACCGTGGTCGATCTACCCGTGACCACGGTCGATGCAACTCGGCCGAAACGTCAGGATGATGATGTATTTATTTATCCCGTAATTTTAGTGCGCGATTAGTCTTGTAGTATATAATATTAATGTGTTCAAATCGCGAAAGTTTAAAAACAACAATATAAACTTACTTGATCTTCAAAGCTCGTTCTTGAGGTCTTGAAGTTCACATTTATATTTTGCTGCAACATAAAAAATATTTTAGGTGAGATTGTTCAGACAGCATTTAAATTATGGAGTTTTCAAATTTGACCTTATTGGCAGCTGTTCAATTAAATTATTTATTTATCAAATAGGTACACAAAAGTACACTTTTGAACGTCAGATACAGGTAAAAGGATAACGTGGTCGATCGAGAAAAGAAAGAAACAGATGCAATTAATTAATGAGTTAGAAAGAGTGAAGAGTGTTTTTCTCTCAGTAGTGTCAAATTCCAATACATATTTGACAGTTTTGACAGCGCTGAGCCAGATTTTTCATACATTTTTTGTGGTTGAGAATAGGCTATTTGACTAGTTTTTGGAAATCGTTTTAAATTATTCGTTAGTACATAATCATCATCATCATCATTTCAGCCATAGGACGTCCACTGCTGGACATAGGCCTCCCCTAATGATTTCCAATAAGACTGGTTGATAGCGGTTTGCATCCAGCGCGATCCTGCGGTCCTAATAAGGTCATCCGTCCACCTTGTGGGTGGACGTGCTACACTGCGCTTGCCAGTACGTGGTCTCCACTCGAGAACTTTTCGACCCCATCGGTCATCAGTTCTCCGCGCTATGTGCCCTGCCCATTGCCACTTCAACTTGCCAATCCGCTGGGCTATGTCGGTACGGTCGGTGTCGGTTTAAAAGTACATAGTAGATAATAAATAGGAAATAAACCAAATTCATATCAAAACTAATAACTACAAATATATCCTACTAATTGACCGAGCGTAAGTATGAGGTCTCAGAGTCTACTGGGACGAGCCGGCACTTGGGTGTATGTTTGTATGTATATTTGTTCGACGATAACTCAACTACCGCTTAACCAATCTCCATGAAATTTAGCATGAACTTAGTTTATATTTATAGAATTTTTAAGTTCGAATATGAGCATCTTCTGTTCAGTGGTTGCGAAGATACGAGTACGAGGGCCGTGGCAAAAAGAGGCAAAACGGCGCCACTTTCTGCGGGAGTTGCGGATGACTATTTTAAACATTTCACCGAATGTTATCTATGTCTTTCAACATTTGTTTAAAATAAATCGCTAACTTTCGTACAAATATTGTTACCATTTTTTTCAAATCCCAGTAGGTATTTATGATATAAAATAGGAATAGCGCGAGGTCCAAGTCCGGGGCAGACTACTAGTATTATAAACGCAAAAGTTTGAGAGTATGCATGGATGTTTGTTACTCTTTCACGAACAAACGGCTGAACCGATTTAGATGAAATTTGGTACAGAGGTAGCTTAGACTTTGGACTAGCACATATGGTACTTGTTATTTCGGGCTAACGCGGGTAACGCCGCGGGGCGCAGTTAGTATTACATTAGTCTTAGATTCACTGCCTCAGTGATCCAGTGCCGTGAAGCCGTGGTGGTCTAGTGGTAATGACACCCGCCTTAGAGTTGTGAGGTCGTGGGCTCAAATCCCGGTTCCGTACCAATGAGTGCCTTGGATGTACGGAATTTCACACCACTGGCTTTTCGGTGAAGAGAAACATCGTGAGGCAATACGTCCTGCATATAGATCCACCAACCCGCACTGGGCCAGCGTGGTGGACATGGGCCAATCACCCTTTGTGATCAAGCCTACGTCCTGCAGTGGACAATAAAAAAAAGGCTAGTACAGTACAGTGATCTTGACTCCCGGGTCAAATCTGAAATGCCCGGGTGAAATAGGCGTGGGTTTGATTCCCACCCAGCCCAAGAATTTATGTAATGAACATAGGTGTTTGCTCTGTGTCTGCATGATCCATAAAAGTAGTATATGTAGTATATCAACCTCTAGTCACCATATAACAACCTTTGCAAAAACTAGAATCCTGAGCCTAACGCTCAGGATCGAGGGAATCAAAAGAGCACAAGGTGAAAAATCTTTGCACGCGAGTGCAACACGTAGCTTTTCATCCCACCTCAGGGATGGAAATGACTAAAGTCGTCTACATATCAGTACTGTTTCAACTGTTACTTCTTGCGTGATTGTTGAGGGAGAAAGCTCATTTGCGCATTATTAACAGTTTCAGTCAATTCTGTTGGCGTCAAATAAACTTCCTCGTTGCGAGAATCACTCATTTTAGGTTTTTCACTTGTTTTCAAGTTTCTGTTTATAACATGAGGTTTTCATTTTAACAATATGAATGACGTGAAAAGAAAATGGGGCGCGCAAATCAAATTTTTAAAAAAAAGTACACCAATAAGTTAATAAGGTTTCGAGTTCCACATTAAAAAGATTGTATCATAAATTTGGCACCATATGGAGGTAGAAGTAAATTGGTTAAGATGTTTTGAATTCACAAACTTAGTGCACGCGATGTTCTAAATTCAATTTTACTTTACCATCTAGCGGATAAAAACGGCTCTTGCGACTCAGGTTTCGAAGAGCAAAAACACTCTTTCCGATATGGGGGGATGAAAAGATTATTATTTATTTTATTCATTAGTTTGAAAAAGAAAAATTACCTGATTACTGCCGACATTTTCAGCACCTTGCTTAATTTTTCCGATGATTTTACTGTCTTCACCGCCGAACCGCAAAGAGTCAAGATTTGAGTTTTCATCCGATAGTAAAGCACCGGCTCTTCCCTCACTAGCGCCATTTTCTGAACCCAAGCCGTCAAAATTGTCATCTTTATATGAAACAATGAAGTTTTTTATATGATCACCGTCATACATATCATTGAGCTCATTTCCCATTACAGTAAGTTTCTCTCCGCGTCTAGATCGACTCTCTTCTGATGAATCATCTACATTGGAACTCCTACCAGCCTCCAATCCACTTCGATTAACAATTTGTGCTTGGTTATCGTTATTTTCATTATTAACTCTGGAGTTGACCGCATTTAATGTGGCAGCATCCTGAAAATTACATTTAATGTCATTAGAATTAGGTATATTTCTAATGACTTCCAAATTATCTACGTAAATCACTTTTAAGCTCCTGATCGACGTACAAAATAAAACCCCGGTTTTAAAGTTTTCTCTGTCATTATACTGTGACGATATGGTACTCACATTAACATTGTGGTCAATTTTAATGGAGCTATCGTAAATATAATAGCAACTCTAATATCATCACTAATACTCTTCTCTCATTCAAATGCGTATAGTGAAAAAGAAACAAGAAAATTTTAAATTGGTATTAAAATTACGATGGCGCGATTTAAACTGGGACCAATGTCGCTTTAGCTAAGAATAGTGAGATTTTTCGCCAGGGTTACGCTCGGTTTTAAGCCATGCGTAAGTTTGGTCGTCATTCATCGTGATGCTAAGGGCTCTGACACATAATCACGATACGACGTCGCATCGTGCTACTACGCGACATCGTTTCACGATGCGACGTCGTATCGTGAATATATAGATTGACCAAGAGACTTGACATCGCAACGTGCCACGCCACGATGAACGGTACGACGTTGAAACTATATTTTAGCGCGTGCCGCAAACCATCCACCAGCCAAAGGATGTCCACTGCTGGACATAGGCCTCCCCTATGGATCTACAATAAGACCGGTTGGAAGCGGCTAGGATCCAGCGCGATTACATTGAATAATTCACAAAGACCCGTTTTTCGAATTTGGACGTTATGTCACCTAACTAGTGATTGTAACCGAGCACTTTGGCATCGTGCGGCGGCTTGCAATCGCCTTACGACTAAAACTGAAAAGCCTGCCCACTACGTAGCTTGGATTTTGGCTCGGACTCTTTTTTTTCACGATCGTGTTTCAATAAATATTTGCTCGAATGTACGAGCCCAAAGCAATCCGAGTCAAGACGCGCACGCGGTCGTGAACAAGCTTTGCCGGCACCATCGTAGAAATCGTTAACAAGAGATCTTATTGTATCTAACGCGAGATGCGTACCACACATATCATCAATGTGCGTTTTAGGTACTATATACAGGATTATTTCTAATCAATTAGCATCCTTTCAGGGGCTTATTCTGTACCTTGTGATATTAAATTCGCTTACCAATTAGGTAGATCAGTACTTGAATTGTAATTAAATAGCGTACCTACTTATACAGGGTTATTTCTAATTAATTAGCATCTTTTCAGGGGCTTATTTTGTACATTCAAACTAACAACCTTTGTTCTGGGACTTTTGTCGACTCAAAAAACAAATCTGCTTTTCCATACATTTTGTCGAGGGTGAACTATATTTTTCTATGGAACAACAACTTTTTTTTGAGAATTAATAAAAGTCGTAGAACAAAAGTTGTTAGTTTTGACACAAAATAAGCCTGAAAATATGCTAATTGATTAGAAATAACCCTGTATAAGTAGGTACGCTATTTAATTACAATTCAAGTACTGACCTACCTAATTGGTAAGCAATTTTAATTCAAATTCAAATTCCAATTTATTTATTTACAATAAATATAGCTTGACAGACTTATGGATGTAAGTCTGTAAGTAATACGCTACATTTATAGAGTTGAAATACTATACCTATATACAATTATGCTAAAACCGAAGCAAGAAAACAAAACGAAACATAATATATCTTAAATCATAATTAGGTACAACGAATTAATCAGTCTAAAAAAAATCAGTTTATGTAACAAACGTAAACAAAATAAAAATCAATCAGTCTTAAATAAATAAATATGTAATTATATCTGAGAAAACCTTATAACTTATACCTACATACTACCAGTTGCGATGGAAACTAAACTTTTCTGCTGTATGCAGAGCAGCATCTCTCTAGGACGCTCCAGTCATCAATGAATATGTCCAAGTGAGGAAACTCTGATAAGATGTTATTCAGATGTTTTTGAACCCGGAAAATTGTGGATTGTTGACGCGCCGCCGTTCGCGCCGGTATGGGCGCGAATAGCGGCGGTATTAGATAACGTGGTCTGAGATTATTCTGAGCGTCTGGTGGACGCGACGCTTGACCAAAATGCTGTGTTTATTTGGCTCAACGTATAAGCATTGCCATTCAGCGTGGCAATGCTGCCAGCATGCTGGGCACGCTGCCAACTGGCAGTGGGCTTGAGCACTTGGATTATCTTTAGACCTTCAAGGGTCTGTGGATGATCCAATTGCTTTCTATATAGTAGAAGTGTAGGTAGTTTTAGCATATAGAGTAGTATTGTATCATATTGTAGTTAATAAAGGCACTTTTGCCCGTTAAAAAAATAATTAGATAACATATTTTTATTGCAAAAACTAAAGCTACATATGGCTTTAGTTTCACTGAGCAACAATGTTTCGGATACACAGTTTCTGAAACATCACGTAGATGTTTCCAGGAACTGATTTGTTTCCGTGCTCCACGCGGTAGTGTTTACAGAAACAAAATGACTGTCTCTGAAACATTATTTATTGTTGGAACACGTATTTTGTTTCTGATACAGAGTTTAAAGTCAATTGTTGTTCAGTGAATACATGGCTTTACACTAGGTAGGTACAACATTTTAAGTACCTCTATATTTTCCGTTAGTTTAAAACTAATTTGTTATACCTATTGAATTTGCCTACAGTACGTTCCAAAAACCCGCACTGGACCATGTGGCGGATATGGCCCAATCACCTTTCTTGTGTAGCCATACCTACATCCTGCAGTGGACTATTAAAAATGCTCACACAGTACAGTACAAATAATACATAGAAATCTTTTATAATTACATATTAATATGATAAAATACTCACACAATATGCCAGTGATAGCAGTAAAACACCACTAAGACCTGCTATCATGGTCCACATGATGAATGAAAATAATACAAGAATCCGACCATATTTTATTCATATAACCGGACCAATTTATTTATTTAAAACGCCGTGTAAATGGCGTGATATTATTTTGATATCAAAATTAATCGAGCATGAGGTCCATAATGATGGGGCTAATATTCGCGCCGTTCGAGAGTGAATGCCGCTATCTGAGATTTAGACGATTTTGACTTAGCATTTTAATAACCTTGTACTTAACGCCAAATTCATGAATCATTAAAATGAGACTCAGGGTAAACATTTTACTTTTAATACAAGAAAAAACCAAAGCTAGAGTTGTCATAAGAGAAATAATGAAATTAAAATGGAATGGCTGGGCATATACAAAGACTTGAGCCAAAAAGGTGGGCACAATAAATCGTCACAAACTGGGCCCCAAGAGGCACGAAACATCATCAACGCGGCGAAGTGGAGCGCTAGCTCCAAGGTGGAGCCCGAGTAGGGCTGGCGCTTTCGGGTGGAATGCAAAAGCGTGCTCGTAGCCCTGGTACCCAGCACTGTAGACACTCTGGTGGAACATTCCAAGGTTTTAGTGGATATACCGACCACATAATACCCGCCTACTTTCGAGATGTGGTGGTGTCTATAAAGAATATTCCCTGGAAAAAAATGAAGGGGTTTAGTTGGCTAATATTGAAATAATTAAATGGTTGCGCTCTATCAACTCTACCAATACACTAAACGGTTTTCTTATTTATTGGATTACTTACAATTACTTACTCAAAAAAACTCTATCGATACGTTTTACCTATTGGTGACATTTTTTTGTTCAAGAGATAGAAAAACAAAAAAAGCCGCATAATTAACACAGCGTAACATTGATATTTTCTTTACTAATATTGACTGAATATCACCAGCTAGTATAAAACATAGTCGCTTCCCACTGTCTGTCCCTATGTATTGCTTATATCGCATCAAAATCCGTTGCGTAGTTTTAAACTACGCAACGGATTTTGATGCAATTTTTTTAATAGATAGAGTGATTCAAGAGGAAGATTTGTATGGTTAATTTTAAAAGGTTTGTAAGCCGGGGCGGGTCGCTAGTTCTGAAACTGACTGGGATAGTAGTGGCTCAACACTGGTTAAATATGTCAAGGCTCATCCAATCATCCATATCACAAAAAGGATTTTTAGACATCTTTTTATGTTATCAAGTAGCACAAATTTGAATTAGAAAAGTTAGAATTTTCGGTAATAAGTAATAACTAACGTATTCTTCTTTTCTTATTTTCCGCCATAGGACGTCTACTGCTGGACATAGGACTCCCCTAATCTCCAATAAAACCGGTTGGTAGCAGCTTGCATCCAGCGTGATCCTGCGGTCTTGATGAGATCATCCGTCCACCTTGTGGTGATGAGAGGACGTCCTACGCTGCGCTTGCCGGTGCGTAATACGGCATAAACTGTAAAAAGTTAATTTTGTAGTTAGCGACTTAACTTTCAGGACGGCAGAAATAAATAGGACTTTTTGAACTTTGCCTTTTTGAACTTTCTTGTTCGCCTAATGATATCGATATAACATTAAAATATAATATTGATATTTTATTGAGAAATATTTCATCGATAAAGGTGCGATTGTAGAAAATTGATTACATCAACATCCCGTAATGGCGCGATTTTTAACGGATATAGCTGTTGATTTGAAAGCGTTTCGAAAGGTAATATTTCTTCAGCGTCACTTTCGTGGTTCATTTTACGTTGCTTGCAAGAATTATTTTTGTAAAAAAAGGTGTAAGTAATGCTTGATATGACAATTTACTGAGTTCTTATATAAATTAAAAGAATCGTTTGAAATAATATCTACTATAATTTTTTTTTCGCCAAAAATGGCATAAACTTCTTCAACCGTGTACCAAATTCGAATAGCTCAAATAGACTTACTTACCTACCTAGTATAAGTACCATTTTTTCGGTTATTGTTGATTTTTCAAAAACAGCTCAGCCGATATTGATAAAAAATTTGTGGGACCACTTCTGAAGTACCTCCATCCATCAGCCGAAAGACGTCCACTGCTGGACAAAGGCCTCCCCTATGGATCTCCAATAAGACCGGTTGGAAGCGGCTTGCATCCAGCGCGATCCTGCGGTCTTAATGAGGTCATCCGTCCACAGGGTGGACGTCCTACGCTGCGCTTGCCGGTACGTGGTCTCCACTCGAGAACATTTCGACCCCATCGATTAGCACTTCTCCGCGCTATGTGCCCTGCCCATTGCCATTTCAACTTGCCAATCCGTTGGGCTATGTCGGTAACCTTGGTTCTTCTACGGATCTCATTTCTGATTCGATCTCGCAGAGAGACTCCGAGCATAGCCCTCTCCATAGCTCGTTGGGCTACTTGGAGCTTACTAAAAAGGCCCATAGTGAGAGATCACGTTTCTGTGCCATAAGTCATCACTGGCAACACACACTGGTCGAAAATTGAAGTACCTACCTATGATCTATTTAATAAAAAAAAGAATCATAAAATCGGTTTACCATTGTCGAAATTCGGAATCGGTTTACAATTAATTTAGTCGGTTAATAACATTGGCAACGCAAGTGACGCTGAGATTCGCGTCGAATAGAAATACCTATTTAGATACCTACTGCCCGAAAGCACGTTGGCTTGCAGAACAATTTGCGATAATTTTACGGATTATTCTTGAAATTGTATTACAAGTTACAGGCGGTGAGTACGAAACGTGAGGATTTAAAAAACTATTCCATTATTGAACTATATTTTTTATTTTAGTTTTTTTTACATTTGTGCAAATCGCACAAATGTGAGTTTTCGATCGCCCATCGTGGGCAGGCCTACGTCCTTCAGTGGACTATTAAAAAGGATGGTACAGGTAGGTACATTACGTAGGATGACTTGATAACAATTAAACCCTTTTTTTAAAACAACCTTTTACTAAACAAGTGCTCGCCAAGACGAATCAAACGAGCCTAAACTTAATGAGGTTGTGTCGTTTCATTGCAAAGTTCCTTTGGCCACCTTCCAGCTCCATCATCAGATCAGCACCATGTCATCATAATATTGTCACGCAATTTAAACAATGCACATGTATGCAACATTTCAGCTTAATTGGAAACCGGGAAGTGGATCAAAAGCTTACAAGATTTGATTACAGACAACGGGACAGGTGAAAGTAAATAAAAGCTTGTAAAAAAAAGTTCTTCTTCTTAGTTTTGGCGTCGCATTATTGTGCATTTGCCAGTGTCAAGTATTAAGTTTTAATAATTTTTGATAATATTTTACCAAAATAGTCACTGTCGTAGTCTCGTCATAGTCTAATAAAGTCGCTGTCAAGTCCAATCATAGTCCAAGTCATACCTCAGTAAAGCAGTGGAGACCTTACTAGAGGAGTCTATGGAGTTTTGGTAACAACACGGAACAACATGATACGTCACATTATATCACTTGCCTACACTCATGCACGTAAATCAGCTCATAATCAACGAAATACCACCATTTTTCACTAATTATCACTGATAAAAACACAAGTTTAACAAAATAATACAATGAGGCAACATAATTTTTCCGCGTTCTAGCCAAAACTCAAAAAAAAAAGTTCGTATGGACCGGGGGCTAGCCGGGGGCTTCTTTTTGTTCTTTTATGTTTTGGCGTCGCATTGTTGTGCATTTGCCAGTGTCAAGTATTAAGTTTCAATAAATTAGTGGCAAATCTAGATATTATATAAACAGGTCTAAATGACATGTAAAGAGGCTTTTTAATAAACAACTGACTAATCATTTTTCATTATAAAATTTTAGACAAAATAATTCGATATTTTTTATAATTAGTAATTGCAACTTTGACGCAGTGGGTATACGGGTAAACAGGAATCCCTATGTATGATTGTATCTTTAAAACTACCTACGCAACGGATTTTGATGCGGTTTTTTTTAATAGATTGAGTGATTCAAGAGAAAGGTTTATATGAATAATACACTCGTGCGAAGCCGGGGCGGATCGCTAGTGTTAAATAAATGACTATGGTAAAGACCATAAGGTCGTCAGTCCACCGTGTAAATGTATGTCCTACGCTGCGCTTGCTCATACGCGGTCTCTACTCGATAACAATTACCTCTCAACCGAAAATATGCTCGTTTGGCCTCAACAAACAAACAATAACACTTTATTAGACAACCACATTACATAAAAAACAAATTACAGGGACAAAACAATACAAGTTATAGGTTTTAACTGGCGGCTTTATCGCATTAAGCGATTACTTCCAGAATAAGAAAAAGAACTTTAGTAAAATGACTATAAACTTTTATTATAGCTTAATATTAACATACGTATACGTAGATACTGATTACAAAATTTAATTGCACATTTCTTTCAAATAAATTATGAATATTTACGTTGCAGTTTTTAAGGCAGAAGAACATAATTTATATCACAATTTAGCTTCTGTCATAAAAAATCTCTCAATATAATAAATGTTTTTAAAGAAATTTTGCATTAAATAATCTTCATCTTGTTTATAAGCTGAATTAGCTACGGCCTGTACTATTTGTATTACGTGTACTTTACCAAGTTCTGACATATAAAGAATATGAATATGAAAGAAAATGTCTCAATGATTAGATAGATTTTATTGATGCGTTCACAGTACATCAAATATATCAAAACATTTTCTGATTTTACTAAAGCCTTTGATACGGATTTGGTTCCGATTCATACAAAGAACCTAAAGCTTATGTAATAAAGACATTGAAATAACAGTTGTCACAGCTATCCAAAACTTATATGTACTTTGATATTGATTGATTTGTTACAGTTTCGGTCGAATCTTGTAGGGACCTACCGAAAAACTTAGGGGTTCCTCAAGGTAGCATATTTGGGTCAGTACTTTTCACTATATACGTTAACAAAGTCTTGTGTTAAGCTGTTTTGCTGTATTATATATAAAGCAACATGTAACACGAGGATTGCAATATAATATTTAGACAGATATAGTTTTGTACATAAGTTGCAAAAATTGCAAAACGATTTTAGACTGATTCTTACACTTACGTTCAATAAAAACAATAATTACGATTACGATGTGTTTCTACATCAGAATCTGATTGCATGATTAATCCCACTGTATCACATAGTAAATCAATTAGTATTTTTTCTGTTGTACAACTCTATAAAGTAAATCAATCTAACAGAGCTAAAATTAAGCATTCTTTTACTTCAATGTATTAAAAAGAGATAGCTCGAGATACTGTAGTGTACAGATCACGATAAATAACAAAATTCAAGATGGACGCTTTGCGCATCTCTAGTACCAGCCGACCAGTGATAAAGAAACAAAAATAGACTAGCGAAGGTTTTACCTACTTAAATTAAGCTGTTACTACTATAATGGCTCTATCTATAGGAATAGCTAGAGGGATCACAAGTGGGTCCACAATCTAGAAGCTTAAAAATAGTCAATCAGTATTTTTATATTTTTATATATTTCTCGACCAACCAACAACCAAACCAACAGGTTTGCTACGAGACGATGGAAAAAGACCCGATGGAATGACCTTGATTCCCTGGAAGATGGGACGGCCCTTGGTGTGGGATGCTACTTGTGTCGATACTTTGGCGCCGTCACATCTTCTAGAGTCATCAAGGCAGCCTAGCGGTGCGGCAATTGCGGCAGAATCCCTCAAACGGCGCAAATATTCATCTCTCGACAGAGGATATTTATTTGTGCCATTTGGGGTAGAGACACTTGGACCGTGGGGGCCGGGTGCTCTAGAGATATTCAAAGATTTGTCGGGGAGATTAAAAGAAAGTACACGTGACCAGAATGCTGGCCTGTATTTTGGGCAGAAAGTCAACCTCGCAATTCAGCGAGGCAATGCGGCCAGCATTTTGGGCACGTTGCCTGTGATTAGAGACTGTTTAAACCTTTTATAGTTTTAAACATTCTCTAATTTTTAACTAGTTTTCTTTAGATAGGGTATTTTAGTTTAGATAGGATAATTTATTTAAGTTTTGTTTTCATGTTTTATAAGTCAATCAGTAAGTCTATACTATAAATCCGAAGTCATGTTGGTTTGTTACTTGATTTTTGCATGGTTATTGATTTGCTTGATTTTTTATCCCAGAAAAATAAATGATAAATATCACGCGTATACCACTTAGAAAAGCTAGTACATTAACAATAAAATAGTTCCATAAAAATGGGAACATTTTGCTATGATTTAAATAACTTTTTAGCACTGTCAGATTAGCCATTCACTGAGCAACAATTGCTTAAAAACTGTGTATCAGAAACAAATATACGTGTTTCCGAACCAAAAAAATATGTTGCAGAGACAATTATTTTGTTTCTGTAAACACTACTGGTCTCTCACTATGGGCCTTATTAGTAAGCTCCAAGTAGCCCAACGAGCCATGGAGAGGGCTATGCTCGGAGTCTCTCTGCGGGATCGAATCAGGAATGAGGAGATCCGTAGAAGAACCAAAGTTACCGACATAGCACAACGGATTAGCAAGTTGAAATGGCAATGGGCAGGGCACATAGCGCGGAGGACTGATGACCGGTGGAGTCGAAAAGTTCTCGAGTGGAGACCACGTACCGGCAAGCGCAGTGTAGGACGTCCACCCACAAGGTGGACAGATGACCTCATTAAGACCGCGGGATCGCGCTGGATGCAAGTCGCTATCAACCGGTCTTATTGGAGATCCATAGGGGAGGCCTATGTCCAGCAGTGGACGTCTTTTGGCTGATGGATGGATGGAAACACTACCGTGTGAAACACGGAAACAAATTAGTTCCCGGAAAATCTACGTGATGTTTCAGAAACTGTACCTATCCGAAACAGTGTTGCTCAGTGAATACATGCTTAATTAAAGTTTATTGAGTTGTACAACAGAACAGGTCTCCAAATACAGGGTTATTTCTAATCAATTAGCATCATTTTAGGGGCTTATTCTGTACATTGTAGATTTGACAAAAGTCGTAGAACAAAAGTTGTTAGTTTTAAATAACAGAATAAGCCCCCAAAATGATGCTAATTGATTATAAATAACCCAATAGATATAGCATAGTTAGACGATGCCGCTGGTGAAGATCTCGATCCAGTAGCCGTCGGGGTCCTGGATGAAAGCCAGACCCTTCATCTTGCCGTCATTGGGCTTCTTGATGAATTTGACGCCGTGCTGCTCGAACCTGGAAACAATTACATTCTATTTTAGTTATCAAACTTAATCATTAAAGGACATATCCACAAAATGTATGGAGGCTGGTATAATAATAATCAAAAATTCTAACCACATCACTCGTTACATTTCGAGAAAGTTCATATTTTTCTGAGTCTATTACATCAGTTAAAAATATAAAAGAACTCTCAAATTTTTTGAAATTTATTTTTAAATTATTATGATAAATAAATATATTTGGCTGAATAGGTAGTTTATCTCTATCAACCCTGATTAAGTAACATCCAAATTGTTAAATTTAAGCATTTTTACCAATTAGATTAAAATTAAAAAGTAAAGCAATTAAATTAAGTGTTTTTTGTCACATTGTGCCTACTAACTGGTCACACCGGTAGGTTAAAATTTTTAATTTTAGCAAATTATGAGATGAATGTGGAAGTATCAGCTACGAATGCAAGTAAAATAACGATAGATGCACTTTATTATTGCTAAACTAATATAATGTTATTTTTCATACAATTTATTTTACACATATTTAAAAAAATGGAGGGATGGAAAAATCTCAATTAAATATTATTGAAAAGCCCATAAAACAAGCTTTCAAATGACGTATATATCACCTTGGTTCGATTTTTCTCCGAATAATATACACTTGTTGACGTACCTTTGATACGACTTTATTAATTAAGTAACAGACGCTTCGAGCAAATATCTACAAAGCCACAATCCCGAAGTGAAAGTAGTAATACATTTTTATAAAAATATAACTTCTTAAAGTTACAAGCTTTTGAGATTCTGGATATCATCTAGCAGCAGCTAAGACAAGTAAAACGAGCCCAAACACGACGGGTCTATCTTGTTTAGTACAGGAGTTCCTATGGCCACCTTCCGACTCCATCGTCAGATCAGCTCCAGGGTACCATAATATATTGCATTGTCACGCGATATACATGTGCGTGCAAATTTTCAGCTCAATCGAAAACCGATTCCAGCCGAACTTACAAACATACACAGGTACATTCATTGCAAGTTAAACAAACGCTTGTAAAAAAAATGTCCGAGCGCTGTCAAACATACCGACTTAGATATTACGTTAAATAATTCACAATGACTCGTTTTCTCGAATCTTGGCATCGCGCGACGTTGTAGTCGGCTTGCAATCACCTTACGACTAACTAAAAAGCCTGCCCACTACGTAGCTTGGGCAGGGTTTTGGCTCGGACGAACCAAAACGATTTTGTTTTTTTGGACGATTGTGACTCTATAAGATATTTGCTCGAAAACAGACGCTATTAAGTCTTAAGGCTGTTTGTCTCCGTCAGCACACGAAATTAGATTGTATAAGTTTGGCTATTAAAGATAAACTACTCATTAGAACTTAGGAGTTTACGAAAATGTGTTTAGTGGCATTGAATAAGTAGTGTTTACGCAGTATACATACATTATATTATTTGAAGTATCCAACGTGTTTTTATAAGATCATTGGCCTTCTCTATCCAAGGTATTTCTCACAGAAGTCCCTATGATAATCGCTTAGGTTTTTTCAAAATGCACAGCCTGCGTGATAGACGAAAGACCCGTGATTTAACTTTTCTTCACAAAGCGATCCATGGATTCTCCGACTGTCCCGGTTTCCTAAGAGAGATATCTTTGCGTGTTTCTTGTCACTACCCCAGACAAGACAACCTCCCAACCAACCCAGCCAACCCAGGATTCGAGAATTTCTCGAATCCTGGGTTGGCAACAAACTGCTAGGACCAACTTAGCCCTTAAGGCGAAATACTAGTGACGAGGAAATTGAGAAATAGGTATTTGGACTAAACTATTGCCGTCGCGATGCGCCCAAACCAGGGAGCTTCAATGTGTGTGGTGATGCAATTGTATTTGTGTGCGTACTGCGCTCGAACTCTCCCCGCACCCTACCTGCGCCCCAACGAACTCGCTGGCCGACCGATATTTTATTTTGAATTGTAGCAAAATATGATATTACGTAGAGTGCGGGCAAGATAACTCTGCGCGCGAGTCGTGGCGCCACGTACGTTATATCACTAATATTCTGTATTCCCTGGCAGCATTGAATTGGTTCCTGATTTTGGCCGTATGTAGAGCTATCTTGCGCGTATTCTACGTACGCTCTGGTTACCTAGTAGGTATGGCAGATAGGCGATCGATAGCAAACAAAAAGATAAAAGATTAATTATTTTAAAGATTATTTATTTTTCTGCCATTAGGAAGCTACATTATTTGTGACATGGGTTAATTTTTCTTTATATGCTAATTTATTTTCTTTCAAATACTTAATTATTGTTTGACAAAAACGTAATATGTACCTAACTAACATCATATACAATGTAGGCGCTGCAGTTTAAATAATATATTTTTACTGAAATTACTTCTTTTTAAGTATAAATTAATTATTTTTTTTATGGAAATATCTTACATTACGTCGTTCTTCTACGGTCTATAATAAATATCCCAAATGCAAGTTGGACTCGCGCTCGAAAGGTTTCATACCGTATGAGAGCCAATTATTTCGATTCAATTATATATTTTTAAAAATTGATACATTTATATACATGATATATTGATATATTATATTAATAAATATTCTGAGAATATTTTAAGCGTCTACCTTTTGTGTACATTAGTAAAAATCGTGCAAAAAATCACGTTTGTTGTATGGCATGAAAAATATTTATTTCATTCTATTTTTTGACCGACGAAACGGAGGAGGTACTCAATTTGACGCGTATATTTTTTATTTATAACCAAGCGTAACTTTTTACACAGTAGACCGATTTTGATAATTCTTTGTTAGAATTTTTTTCATTGGAAAGAATATACTTCGAAATTGATCCCATTTAAATTTTATTGAAATGGGCTGAGCCATTTTTGATAAATCAACAATAATCGATCCGTGCGCACTATTCGCGAATTCTGTACTTACACGGTTGAAGTAGATATTTATTTTACTCTATTTTTAGTTTTGTTGTTATAGTGGGAACAAATACATCATCTTTGTAAATTGTAACTGTTTAGCTTTTACGGTTCGTGATATACAGCCTAGTGACCAACGGACAGACGGACAGAGGAGTCTTAGTAATAGGGTCTCGTTAATCTAAAACTTCTTATCTTTTATATTGTAGGTACCTATAGCCGTATTTGCATTCCGAAATTAGTCCCATAGTATAAAAATAATTGAGGATTCAATTAAATAAATGCGAGGTTTACTGTTTAGAGAACAGCTTGTCAAACTTTGGTTCTACTTTAAAGACGTTTAAAAAATTGAAACAATTAGCTAATCAAAGCAGCAGTGGGTAGGGCACATATAATAGTAATACAGGATAGAACATCCACAATTATTATTAGATTAAAGCATTAAAAGCCCTTCTAATTGAACTTTTTAGCAAAACTCAGCGGATTGGCAAGTTAAAATGATAGATGGCAAGGCACATAGTTCAATGAACGGATAGCCGATGGGGCTGTTTTCTCGAATGGATCTCACGTACTGGCAAGCATAGAACGTTTTTTGCTTAAGTGGACTAAGGATAGATTTATATGTTACAGTTATAATACATTTTTAGAGGGTACGTGATTTTCCTAATTAGAACTATTATTTCGGCTTAGACGCAGTAATATAATGTAATGAATGAAGTAGTAAGAATAATGGCACATAGTTCCAAGAATGCTCAATTCTCAAAATGACAAAATAATTTCCAATGGGAAAATCACATTTTCTTATAAAAAATCACCGGTAATTAAAGCACAATTTCTAGGCAAGTTTTACTATTGAAGCAACTAACATATTATATGCATTATATTATCATAACTAAGTATGACATAAATACCTATATACCGTAACACATGAGATCATAATTATCAGTCAGAATTTGTACATTCATTATATTATTTCATGCTATATAAGGTATTTTCAGCGAGCCATTTTTTAAGCTATGTTTAAATTTGTTTGCATCTAAAAATTGTATATGAAGAGGTAGACTATTGTACACTTTTATGGCTGTAATAGATGAACTTCGATGATACAAAGTATCATTTACTTGTACTACACGAATATTGAATTCATGTTGAGGACGTAAAATTTCCGATCTAGCTGATTTATTATCAAAAAAGTAGTTTTGGTTATTTTAAACAAATACACAAATCTCTTAAAGTAAGATTTTTTTAGGAAATTCTTAATTGAAATTATGTTGCCATTAAATTAAAATTAAATTAAATAGAATTAGGCATTCGCAGAATTGAGCATTCCCGGATTAGTTGGGCATTATGAGAATTGGTCATTCTGCACCTAAACCATTTAGATGTCTGCCGATACAACACGATATAAATAAACTAAAAAAATACTACACAGAATTGTGTAGTCGCTGCAATAAGTCGCAGTAACTAAACGCATATATTCCATACATAAGATCTTTTTCTTCAAAAGTAACAAAGATACATCAGTAAAATTACAAGATTTGAAAAATTAACTAATTTTTTAATAAATATCGATATCGATGAACATCACTAGAGCATCGACAAAAATATCGTCTATTACTACATCCCTAGTGCATGTGTACGTATAGGTTTGAACCTCCCTCACCTCAACCCTACCTCCGCATCGTGCGATAGGGACAATTGCAGCTCAGAGCAATTTATACCTACAAAAATCTTGGCAAAACAACGTTTCGTATTACGCTGTTTTTTTCATCAAAACCTAAATTAATCAAGTATTTTTTTATATCCAAATTTACAAAAAATATGTGTTCATGATTATGTCATTTCAAATTTTGTTAGAAATTAATAAGTTTATTCTGGTGGGTCTTTAAAGACGTCGGTAAAAATGGAGAATTTTTTTGAGACTTTGAAGGATCATATTTTGCCTGATAATTAATTTATCAAAAAAATTAAAAGACAGGGTAGTTTAAACAGCTAAATTTAATTTTATGGCTAAAAATTGTAACTCTAAAAGCATTTTCCAGAAAGAAAAAAGCGCAATACGTTTGTATGGAAAATTACAGACCACCTCAGCTCTTAATTCTCGGGCACAAAGATTATGTCGTACCTATAATGATTTTAATGCTACTTTGGATGACCTCGATATCTTTAATGATTCTCTCACCGCTTTCAAAAATAAGATACTCAAGTCTCAACTTGAGACGTTCAATGTTTGATTTTCAATAACATAACATTTTTTTTTTGTATTTCTTAATTGTGATAATAGTTTGTAACAACTAAATATGTCTAACCACTAAGTAGTTTTTTTAAAAATGCTGTATACACCTATTAAAGGTGATCATATCAGATCTTTGTATACCTACCAATGTAATAGTTTAAGATTGTATTCAATATGTTCACTGTTGGTGTATCTATTTAAATAAATAAATAAATAAATTATACACCTAAAAACTAAATTAGTGGTTAAGCACGACTGATTTGCATAAACTGATTTTCACCTTAGTTTTTAGTTGATGCACTCTTGTGCAGACTGACCATTATTATGGTTTATAGGTACGTGTGTGTACTATTTTTGTACTATCTCATGGGACTTTTTCTTTTTCCGCGAAAAAAGTCAAGTCAATCCGTTGAACCGTTGCTGCATGAAAGAAGAACAAACAAACATACTTTCAGATTTATAATATTAACATAGACAAACCTCCTCAAGATATTAGTAAGGATGTACATCCTACTAATATTATAAACGTGAAAGTTTGTGAGGATGGATGGATGGATGGATGTATGGATGTTTGTTACTCTTTCACGCAAAAACTACTGAACGGATTGAGACAAAACTTTGCAATAATATAGCTTATATATCAGAATAACACATAGGCTATAAATTACAATGATATACTGCGTATGCGGGCGAAGCCGCGGGTAAAAACTAGTCTTTAATAATACACCTATTCATAGCCGCTAAACGAGTTTTTGTAAACTTACAATGAACGGTTTAGCTGTAAATGCCAAAAACCCCAAAAAAAAGAATATCGCGCGCTGACATAGTGAACCCACCTTAATCAATGGCGTCTGTAAAATTACCTACAAGCTGCACAAAACCCCACCCCACATTTTATACAACCTAGCTTATAATTTAACGCATTATCCGAGCTACGCCAGCTTTCAGTTGTGAATACCACTCTATAAAATATCTGAAGATTGACTACTCAATTTTGATAATTAATTGCAGCGCAAAAAAAATGCAAGGACTTTCTTAAAGCTGATTTTTAGGGAGCACTTTGTTGTCCGTCTGTCCGTCTGTGTGTACGTCAAGACTCTTTATCTCGGGAACGCGTAAAGATATCGAGTTAAAATTTAAACTGTATACGTATATCTATGGTCTCTTGCAGTTGTGTAAAAGAAATACTTCTCAGTTATCGTTTAAAAAAGTTAGAGCCGTTTATGTCGTAAAAAACCGCATATTTCGACACTCACAAAAATCAAAGTGTCATACTCCCTGGCAGGACCACATCGTTATATCTATATAATAGATAGTGGAATAAATGTACATAATTTGTACAAATTTGTACAGAAATATCAAAATTTGTACATAAGTACTTTTAGAATAATCGTCAAATGAATGTCCTGCCAGGGAGTATGGCAGGACCATACTCGAAATATCAGTTTTTTTGAAGGAGATGAGACATGTAAATAATTATACAGAAATTGTACACCTCAAAAGCGCTTACAGCTTTGGTCTATGTTAGGTGCATGAAATTTTAATCACGTTTCATTATTTCGCAGAAAAGTGCGCCTGTTTTAATTTACACAGCAACGTGAGATCAGAAATGTATCGTATTTGAGTAGGCGTTGTCATATATTTTGTAGTCGCCATTTCATTCCAAAGACGTGCACTGTTGGACATAGGCCTCCGCTATAGATCTCCAATAAGATCGGCTTGAGGCGGCTTGAATTCAGCTCGATTCTGCGGTCTCAATGAGATTACCCGTCCATCTAATGGATGTACATCCTACGGTGCGCTTGCCGGTGCGTTGTCTCCACTCGAGAACCTTTCTACTACATCCATTAGATGGACGGGTTAAATTCACAAAATATGGGTTTAAAATTCAAAGTGGGTAAATCGCATCATGTAAGGTAAATAAGAATAATAGAAATTCATTAGCACATGCTAAAACAGGTTTTTAATTATTTTAACATTGTGTCATTTTCGATGAACTAAGAGAAAAGTGAAAAAAAAAACCTTTAGTTGATGGTTATAATATAGAGATTTTAACAACTTACTTCCCAATTTTGTGAAATTTTCTGGATTTGTACGGAACCCTCGGTGTGCGAGCCTGACTCGCACTTGTCCGGTTCTTTGGTATTATATTACTTAGTTTGAGGTCAGAGACCGTGTGTAAGATGATCCAAAAAAAATATTTATTTTATTGGTGGTGTTCAAAATATACTGCGGAGTAAGTCAGCTGGGTTCCTTAGCGTTTGGCGTGGGGACTCATTTCAATTTGTAAAAAGACTTTATCTAAAGACGAAAGAACAAGAAATTTCGCGTAACAAGAACGAACTTCCTTTACTTATCGCGTGAGCTAGGTTTTCCTTTTTACAAGCTTTTATTTAACTTGCAATGGATGTACATAATTATGAATGTAAGTTCGGGTGGAATCTTGCAAGTTAAATTTGATCAACTTCCCGGTTTCCAATTAGGCTGAAATTTGCCACGCATATGTTTATCGCGTGACAATGCAATATTATGATACCATGGAGCTGATCTGATGATGGATTCAGAAGTTGGCCATAGGAACTCCTGTACTAAACAAGATAGACCCGTCGTGTTTGGGCTCGTTTTACTTGTCTGGGCTAGCACTCTGCTGCTACATAATATCCAGGATCTTTAATGCTTGTATTTTGGAAACGTTCTTTTTTTATAATAAACTAGTTTTTACCCGCGGCTTCGCCCGCATGATATTTTGATTTTTGACGCAATATCATTATAATTTATAGTCTATGTGTTATTCTGATATATAAGCTATATTATTGCAAAGTTTCATCTCAATCCGTTCAGTAGTTTTTGCGTGAAAGAGTAACAAACATCCATCCATCCATCCATCCTCACAAACTTTCACGTTTATAATATTAGTAGGATGTAGTGATAGTAGTACCCGGTTTTAAACATCCATCCATCCATCCATCCATCCATCCATCCATCCATCCATCCATCCTCAGAAACTTTCGCGTTTATAATATTAGTAGGCTTATTTAAAACCTTAGGCGATGAGTGCTACCCATAAAAGTTGACAACAAAATGTTGATACAGTACCTAGCACAGGCTTGGTCCACATCCCGCACCCAGATGCCGATATGACCGTAGCCGCGCGGGTCGGTGTTGCCATTGTGGTAGCTCGAGTCATCGCTCTCTGTGCCCCAGTTGCTGGAATAACCAAAATTGTATTTTAAAAATAACTATAACACTGAAGCTGTTCACGATCTTCAAATTTCCAACAAGGAAAATTATTCAATTTCAAGTTTACGTCACTTCTCCACCAAAAAACAAACCCGGCACTGCCGGTTTAATGCAGAATGTCCACAAGTCGCCTTAAAAGCCTTAAAAGCCACAAAAGCTTTATAAAACACACCACAACTTTGGAAGGCCACCCTTCAGATTCTCGCCTTGCTGAATGGCAAAAACTGTACGACCCACCCCCAAACTACATTAAAGCAGCTGAAGAGTTCCCGCCCGGCTATAAAGAGCCTTGGCCCACCTGGAAAACCCTAAACCACCTCCGTTCCCAAGTAGGCCGAAGCCCAGACAATCTGGCAAAATGGGGATACATAGATAGCTCCGAGATCGAATGCCTCTGCGGCGTGAGACCCCAGACTATGTTACATCTGACCAACTGTGCATGCCCTAAAACCTGCACTAATAATATAATAATAATAAAAGCCTATATTCACTGACCAAACAAATTACAGTTTTAAACTTAAATCTAATGTACCTAATTATTTTTTTTTACTCAGCAACCAGTTGGTCAGGTTGTCCTTCCACATAGGCCTCCCCTAGTTTTTTCCACTTGTCTCTGTCTCGAGTTAGTCTTCTCCATCCTTTAGGCAAATAATCTTCCCATCTCTTAATCTGGCGTCCTTTTTGCCTTTTTCCACTTCTGGGATACCATCCTATTACGTTTTTCGTCCATTTGTCTTTATTGGTTCTCATAATGTGACCAGTCCAATTCCATTTGAGTGATTTTATTTTTTTCAGAACATCGCTGACTTTAGTTTTTTTCCTTATTCTGGATATTTTCCAATTATCTTTTAACTTGATGTGCAGGTTTTTAACTTTTTTTTTTCAAGTTAAAAACCTGCACTATCAGTGCCTACTCGTAAATGAGGCAACAGAGAGCGCCATTAAGGTGGCTAATTTCTGGTCAAAAGCCGGGATACAATTTTTAGCACGCTACATCGACTCGCAAAGAAGAAGTAACTTCCCTCATCGCAACTCCTGTGTAAACGACTGAGCAGAACGAGTCTATTATAGCGATTCCATTAGTTCTTAACAAACGCATCCATCGCTACACATTTTCTGGTGGAAACGCAATCTTATTGGCCTCCGCGGCGTGAGACCCCAGACTATGTCATATCTGACCAACTGTGCAGCTTGCCCTAAAACCTGAACCACTTAGGACCTAGATGAGGCAACAGAGAGCGCATTTAAGGTGGCTAATTTCTGGTCAAAAGCCGGAATACAATTTTAGCACGCTACATCGACACGCAAAGAAGACGTAACTTCCCTCATCGCAACTCCTGTGGAAACGACTGAGCAAAGCGAGTCTATTATAGCGATTCTATTGGTTCTTAACAAACGCATCCATCGCTACACATTTTCTGGTGGAAACGCAATCTTATTGGCCGAATCAAACTTGTTGGCGGCTGTGGTGTTAGTTACAAGCTGCGGAAAACACAATCCTGACACTCGCTTAAAAGATTCGCGGGGATTGGGTTTAGCGCAGCTTGCATCTAACTTCACATGCAGCCGTCAAGACTTTGAACCTGCCTAAAATAAAAAGACTACTAAATAACTCCGCCGTTGCCGGTCCCAAGCCCGGATGAAAAAGGAGGAGAGTTGGTCAGGAGAGACCATACCTGCCGTCAAAGGTCAACGCCGAGTCTCAGGCGGCGGCAAATATCCTGATAATGCCATGGCCACCCAGCGCACATGAAGCGACAAACAGAAGCCGGGAGGACTAAATACCCTCTAAGTCTGATGCGGAAGGACGTGGGAGCCCACCGCGATTATAATCCCAAGAAAACCTCTCCTACCTACCATGAATAACATCGTGAAAGAGAAGCTTATGGGAGGTGGAGGTCACGACCCTCAGACATGAGGAATACGACGCAAGGAGGGAAAATGAAATGAAATGAAATGTTTATTTGACAAAAATTGTTACATAGCTGTTGGATGATATGCCTTAATGGAAATTACAGACAAGAGTTTTTGGACTTAACTGCGGGTTCCAAACTCGGCTAGGCCTGTTTTTTGGTAACCCAAGTGAAGTTAAGAATTGCCGAAGTACACAGGGTGCGCGCTCTTTACTAAAAAAAAAATTCTATCTACTATAAGTAACTATAAAGTAGTATAAAGTAGGTAGATTTTTTTTTTATTTCGAATAGGTTCGCGTTTGACTACACACTGCCTGATGTTAAGCAGATGTGCGGTCTAGGGTGTAGCACGCTTACCTAGAAGATACCTATTTACTCGGGATTTGAAGACACCCACGTTGTACTTTAACGGGAAGACAGACCCAGGCAAAGCGTTCCACATTCCAGTAGATAGGTATATAGTATAATTATAGTGAAACATTTTGGATACAATAATATACATTACATTACAATAATATAAATTAGATAAAATAACATTATAATAATATGATACGCGGTTAGACAACTATAAAAGGATCCTTCATCAATCCTCTATTCGAGAACTTTACTGCCCCATCGGCCATCAGTTCTCCGAGCTATGTGCCCTGCCCATTGCCATTTCAACTTACTAATCCGTTGGGCTATGTAACTATGGTTCGTTTGTGAATCTCCTCATTCCTGATTCGATCTCGCAGCGAGACTCCAAGCATAGCCCTCTCCATTTGGGCTACCGTGAGCTTATTCATAAGGCCCACAGTAAAAGACCACGTTTTAGTTCCATATGTCATCACTGACAACACACAACTGTCAAAAACTCTCGACTTGAGGCACTGAGATATGTCGGACGAAATGACGCTACACAGTTTTCCGAACGCAGCCGAACTCAGCGCGATACCGTGATTCTTAATTAGGTCGCTGGTTTTAAAGCTAGAACTTCACAGCTTTTATCGTATATGTGGTCGTCACGGACGATTTACAGTATTTTACCGGGTGGCATTTTCTAACTGAGCGCTGCCGTAGCTCGGATGACACGTTAAATTGTAGGTCCCGGTTGTTTTAACCGCTTAGCCATGTCAGAGGCCTTCAGGCGGCCTAAACACTCTGACCAGGGCTAGCCTCCCGGCCTACATGAACTTACTTACTTACTTACTTTTATCAATATATTATTAGGCATAATCTAATGAATTAATCAATCTATTATAAGACGGTCGTTTGAATTTTAGCGCCAAATATTTAAATTATAAACTAGTTTAAAGTGGCGCTAGTGATAAGTAACTTTGCTTTGTCGTTCCTGTCGACGTACATTCATAAAACAATTTAAATTACAATCTCATTTAAAAAATAATAATTAAACCTATAGAACTTTGAAGTGGTAAATAAGTGGTATTCAAATAAAACATTAATATTAATTTATTTTAGGTGGAACTTGTGTGAAAATAATAATTACATGAGTTAATGACAAGACAAGGGCTTCGTCATCGCCAAAATATTGCGTAAGTTGAAACGTAAGTTGATTGAAAAACTTAATTTAAAAAGAAAAGAGGAATGTCAGATTATTGTTTTGAGCTTGGAAAATAACTTCTTATTTTTGGTTGTAATCGTTCCATTTTTAGTATTTAATCAATAAATTGTAATTAATGGTTTCTATTTGCATTATTTAGGTTCCTGTCGCCGAAATATACTTACTATGTCAATTCCAAAGTAGCCTTCCTAGTCAACGCCCAGTTCTTCCTAGCGGCCGGGTCAGTCGGCGCATTGCTAGTATCTTCATATCCCAGGAAGAAAAGGGAGAATTTCATCTCAGGGAAGTGGAGCTGTTGCAGCAGACTCATGCCGAGCACTCCGGTGTAGAACGGGAGTGATTTGCGCGGGTCCTTGATTCGGTACATCGTTTGTTGGAAGAAGAAATCCTGGAAAAAACGAGAATTTAACTATAAAAATGCACTCTGACACAGTGTGCACTGTCAAATGCGATAGACTCCCGCTAATCATACAAGGGAAAATCTAGGGGGTACGATTCGGTAAAGATAAGTCATTACGATAAGTTCAATGCTAATAAGATATCCATCTTAAATAGAAGCATCTTGTGAGGGCCAATTAATGGCTGTAAAATTCTCGAAAAAGTATTTGTAATGTTCAGTGCCAAGAAAATGAATGAAAAGAATGTAAATATAAGTTTTCATTTGTTATATTATTAGATACCATTTAATTTCAATTTAGTTGTTATTCTACGTTTTAATAAATAATTATATTACAATAAAATGTGAGGCGCTTTTTATTTTCTCATAGAGGTGATGAAAAGTAGAGTGTACCACTCGGGCGCAAAATATATTTTTGGTTCGGGCGACGTACTTTGAATCCTTCGCTACGTTCAGGTTTCTACTAAGGAATTACTACCGACAATATTCTAATCTAGAATCCCTTCGCTTCGCTTCACTTTGCTTTGGATTCAAAAAAGCCCTCGCCGTAAAAATATTATTTTGCTCCCATATGATACAATCTACTATTATCCAAACTTTATTTTTGTGATAAACATTTAAAAAATTGACGCGTTCGCAGGATTTGAACCTGCATCTCTCTGGGATTCCGGCCCAGATGCTTTGTCCAAATTAAGTTAAAACACTGTCTGCGAAAACGTCGAATTAGTGAAAGTGTTTTATCATTTTTATCAACTACTACATTGTTGGAAGCGCCATCTGTGAGAACTGCTTTAAACAAGTTAGTCACTTAATGTGAAATTATTTGAACTTCTTACCATTAACGAAAAATGGCGCATTGCCTACTCAATGAAATTATTTTTATCGTGCTTCACACACTAGGTGTATAGAAATTTTCTTTTTGTAATAAACATTTCAAAAATTGACGCGTTCGCAGGATTTGAACCTGCATCTCTCTGGGAGCCCGGCCCAGATGCTTTGTCCAAATTAAGCTAAAACGCTGTCTGCGAAAACTTCGAATTAGTGACAGTGTTTTATAATTTTTACCAACTACTACATTGTTGGAAGCGCCATCTGCGAGAACTGCTTTAAACCATTCTAATAATTTCACATTAAGTGACTAAGTGGTTTTTTTTTTTCAATTAAAATTTACAAACCACAGACTCCAGGGTCTGTGCCCTTTGTTAACTAAAATGTATAATTATTTTATTATACTGTAGAGTAGGTACTAGAAATCTTAGCCTAAGTTAGTCAATGCACTGCGTGAATGCCACGAGCAGACCGGCGACCCGCAAGCAGCACCCGATCACGAGTGTGACACATGTGCCAGCCATCGCTCTCCTCGACCATATTTGAGGGAGGAGAACGACCCGACACATGATGCCTCTGCAAGAAGGAGCCTTCGATGGCGAGCATGAATGCTTGGGGCATGCACACGATGCTTATTTCTTATAAATTACAAATACACATTTTTCACGTCCTATGCCAATTTAGTTGCCTTCTTCCGGTCCAAAGCCTCCATCACCGCCTCGTTCCGATCTCTGACGGCCATCTGCAGGTTGTACTCCTTGATAGTCTCCGATGACACAGACGATGCGCGCCGCACGAATCGACTGATGGCATCATTTTCGATGTCGTCGGCGTAATAGATGAAGGTCCCGGTGTGCCGCGATAGTGCAACGACTGCGTGTGAGACGCTCTCGTGTAGTCTCATTTTCGGCTTTGTTTTTTTTAACGATTACTGACTCGTATAATCTTATTTTTTGATTCCTGATTTAATTTGTTTTTCTCTGTTAATTAGCCATTATTTTTCATTTTAATATTGTGTGACCAATGTTATTGATCTAGTACGCTGAGTGTGAGTTTTGTCGTAATCATGACGCGCTCATCGGCGAGCGCGTAAGCATGTAATTTGTATGAAGAAATGTACAGTGCCACTAGCGGCGCGTTTTTGAAACACTTTGTGCGAGTGCAAGTTCATACAAATTACATGCTTACGCGCTCGCCGAAGAGCACGTCATGTTTACCTCAAAACTCACACTCAGCATACATGTCGTTTTTACCTCAATACGTATTTGTATCACAGCCGCCAAGAAGTTTGATTCAGCCATACAATAAATCCTACTAATATTATAAACGCGAAAGTTTGTGAGGATGGATGGATGGATGGATGGATGGATGTATGGATGTATGGATGGATGGATGGATGGATGTATGGATGTTTGTTACTCTTTCACGCAAAAACTACTGAACGGATTGAGATGAAACTTTGCAATAATATAGCTTATATATCAGAATAACACATCAGAATAACACATAGGCTATAAATTATAATGATATTGCGTCAAAAATCAAAATATCATGCGGGCGAAGCCGCGGGTAAAAACTAGTACATAATATGCCTAGTCATTTCACCATGGCTATTATCTGTTTACCAATTTACAGGTAAGTGTTAGTTTTATCTGGTACATACTTAAGTTTATCACAAAGTAGCTGATTGTCGATAAAAACAATGTTTTATTTTATCGCAGTTAGATTAAAAATTGCTGTATCATTAGAGGCATGTGTTTGAGTCACACCTTTATAGGAGTATAGTAGCCGGCAAACAACTTGAACGTTAAACCATAGCTACCTCTCTTTTGTTTTCTCTGCTAACGAAAGGGAGAGAGTGATATTTTTTTGTTCAACTTACGTGCCGGGACATATTTAGAGTTTGTGCACATAGAAAAGCGTCGTAGGTGAGGTCGCCCGTTTTACCGTTTTACTAGGTAGTTTTGTTACGTTGACAACACCGTTCTATCATTGCTAGTCATTAAGTACCTAACCAAAAGGAGTAGACACTGCAAAGCGTACCCCTCAGCCAAAAGTAGATAGATATATAGATAAATTCATCATTGCCACACCAAAACTTAAATAAACAGGAAAACTTAGACTAGGAACTTATAGTAAGTGTTACAATCGGCTGCCTTATCGCTAAAAAGCAATTTCTTCCAGGCAACCGTTACTTGTGAAGGATTAATTTAAAGGTTTAGGCGACGGAGTGTGAATGTTAGTGATATATGTATATACTTACTTAAACAACATACATTCGAATAAATTCTAATAATAACCAACTCATACATAATATAAAATAAACTAATATATATAATAAATCAACTATATCGGAAAATTATAAATGACTCTATTTAAACAGCTTATACTGATGACAAAAATAAGCGAAAATAAATAATTATGGAACAGTAATATTGACAACAGTAATATTAAAGTACGAGATCGACGGTCGTGCTCTTTATAAATATATCGGTCTGGTTGCGCTTGTGTTGCGTTAATTTTCAGCTAGTGTTAGTTAATTACATTTGTGTGCGTGTAAACTTGCTTATATTTTGGTTTGTGTGCGTTTCTTCATCCCCCACTGACTTGGCAGACTTCGGTGCTTAAGCGTATCGACTCCTTTTGGTTAGGTACTTAATGTTGCTAGTACAGTAACTAAAAATGTTTGTTACTTGGTAGACACCAATTCCGCAAATTATAGCCGTGGTGGTCAAGAGGTAGTGACACCCGCCTTACAATCGTGAGGTCGTGGGTTCGAATCCCCGGTCCCGTACCAATGAGTTCTTTGGAATTTATGTACGGAATTTCACGCCACAGGCTTTTCGGTGAAGGAAAACATCGTAAGGCAACCTGCATACGTCCTTAGAAGAAATTCGATGGCGTATGTGAATCCACCAACGTGGGCCAGAGTGGTGGATATGGCCCAATCACCCTTCGTGGGTAGGCCTACGTCCTGCAGTGGACTATTAAAAAAAAAAAAAGCTGGTACAGACACCAATTCGGTTATTATCAGTACTCGCGTCTACCACGTAGTCGGTACCTTGGCTACTGAATAATCTTATTGTTAGTTCACCGTAATGCCACGACGGTTCTCTTTTTGCACAAAATCTACACAGATATTATATTACTAGCTTTTGCCCGCGGCTTCGCCCGCGTAGTGTTTTAATTTTTGTGCTATTCCATGGGTACATTTTATTTTTCTGGGATTAAAAGTAGCATGTTTCACTTTCCGTCTTTCAAACTATATTGTCCATGCTAAAAGTCCATGTGGCCTCCACTCGAGAACTTTACGACCCCATCATCAGAGGGCTAAGTGCGAGATTTTCGCTCGAGCTCGATCGCGTTAACGTTTGATGTGATTTCTATGGAAATGGCACTGCGCCATCTTGTGTCATGTACAGAAAACTGAATAGCTAAGTGTGAGTATTTTTTACGGTAATGTAACGAGCGCCAAACCGATCGAACACGAGCGCGGCAACGTCTGTGATTGGCTAATTCAAGCGTGTGTGTCAATGTGCTCGCGTGTGTGCGCGGCGCGCTCGGTCAACGCGACGTAAAAGTAATTCGATTTGATTTACAAATCTCCCACTTGACACTCAGTCCTGCCCTGCCTACTGCCATTTCAACTTGTCAATCCGCTATGTCCGTTTAAAATAAATAATCTAGGTTTTTACTTTACCTAAGTATGGTTCAAGGTATCGAAATTAATTTTTCATCACATCTATTCGAAAAGGACTACTTGGTTCGCCTTTAAGTGCGCCCAAAGGTGGTGTTTTCTATAAGGAACTTCATAAGTGCGCCGGAATTATCTTTGCCGCGCACTTTTTGAATTTGGAACAAATAAGTGCGACGGAATGATCTTTGCCGCGCACTTTTTGAATTTGGAAGTATTTGTAATGTTAGTGTTCAGCGTCAAGAAAATGAATGAAAATAATCCTTACTTTAATATTATAAATGCGAAAGTAACTCTGTCTGTCTGTCTGTCTGTCTGTCTGTCGCGCTTTCACGCCAAAACTACTGAACCGATCTCAATGAAATTTGGTACATAGATAGTATAGAGCCTGAGAAAGAACATAGGCTACATTTTATCCCGAAAATTGCATAATTCCCGTAGGATAGGACAAAATCTATCGTCAGCGAAACTGTCACCTATCACAACGACGCTAAAAGGCCCAATTTTGAAGGCACCATCTTAATTATAACAGTTAACTAGACTATTTCTGTTTCTTTTTCACTTTAGGCATTCGATAGAGAGAATACTTTTTACGTTGCTATTAAATTTACGATGGCGCGTTCATAATTGGGTTGATTGGGCCTAATATGGATTGACAAAACGTAATTAGATGACAGGTGACATACATTGACTGCAGACTTCTATAAACGTCTCGCTTAGCATAGCAAAGGGACAAATTGTCTTTCCACCATTATAGCTCCTCGAAGAGGAAATAAAGTATGGATTGACAATGACAACTGACATTAAAATTGGACAAAATAGTTTTCCCTTTGCCATGCTACATATTACAATGACGTTTAATACTGTGCCGTCATTTCGTCTGACATTAAAAATATTTTTAAATATACCACCATTAGAGGTTAAACATATTTCTTTATTCTACCTTTATGGTACAGAATTCATGCTAATGTACTAAGAAACGGATCGACTTGATTTTTAGAAGTAGTAGTATCTTGAAACTAAGGTTATTAACCTTGATTCTGAATTGTGACCTTGACACGAACATAAATTTCTGTTGGTTTGGTTAGGATTGAACAGTGATAAAAGTGCAGCCCGGCTCGGTTGCGGCACTCCTCATGAGGCACGCAACTTGCCGGCCAGATTTTCAGCTGCTATAGTTAAAAACCCCAGAAAAGCGGCCCAACCTCGAGTGCAAACTTCTAAACTGCCTAGGGGGAAAAGACCAAAAAGAATCGGAAGACCTCGAGCGCCACCTTTTCAGCTGTCTCAGAAAAAAAACCAGAGAAGCGGCTCTACTATTCCCGCGCCGCCCATAAGCCTCGGCTACTAAGTTTCCCCGCCACGACAAGACGGAAACCCTTAGGCGGGTACACTCTAACCTTATAATAATCAAAAGAAGCATTTATAAGTATAAGGTATTTTGATGTCGGTTTAGGTTTGAACAGTAACAACAAGGTGCAAGGTACTTGATTTTTTTATATAGCAAGTGCCTTTGTTAACTACCACTAAATACAACACTTACAATGTAAAACTTCATAAACTACTACTACATATCAAGCAATTGGATCATTCACAGACCCATGAAGGTCTAAAGATATTCTAAATGCTCGAGCCCACTGCCAGTTAGCAGCGTGCCCTGCATGCTGGCAGCATTGCCAATCAGCTTGGCAATGCTGTTTATACGTTGAGCCAAATAAACACCAGCATTTTGGTCACGCGGCGGGTACACCAGACGCTCAGAAAGACTTTTGAAAACAAGATGAGCTCCCGGCCACCACGCGCACAATGTCTCAATTTCAAACGGCTCAAATATGTAACCACTGCCGAGGTTAGCATATTTGGGCCGTTTGTGCTGCTCCGCCGAATTGGCCACCGCTCCAGCCCTACTTTGAGTCTCAGAAAGATGTGACGGCGCCAAAGTATCGACGCAAGTCGTGTCCCTTTCTAAGGGCCGTCTACACTTCCATGGGACCTGCTTCATACCGTCAGGCCTTTTCCCATCACCACGCGCAAACCCATTCGGTTCGAGTACGGCTGCGATATTGGCGGTCGCAAAAGCCCTGCGTGTGACATCGTTCTCAATGGCGTGGCAACCAATTCGACCAGCGCCTCTTGAGCAAGAAAGACGGTGGTGACCGAGCCGGTCAACTAGGGTACTTGAATGGGTGAGAGCGCTCAGCTATGTGCGGCGCGGCAGCAAGGTGGGTCGACTATCTCGACGATATCATTAATACCGCCGGGCGAGCCTGGTCACGACTGACAAAGAGCCGAAGTAGATGGCACTGCAAGAGAGAGGCCTATACCCAACAGTGGGACAAAGAAAGCTGCTTATGATAACGATGACGAAACAAATTAGTTGACATTGGCTGTTTTTTCGGTTTGAAATGATTATTTTCTACAATATTTGTGTACCGTTTCACATTGAATTGGGGCTAATATTTTGTGGCGCACTTACTATTTTTGTCA
The DNA here is from genome assembly GCA_949316475.1 of Hypomecis punctinalis. Lineage (NCBI taxonomy): Eukaryota > Metazoa > Arthropoda > Insecta > Lepidoptera > Geometridae > Hypomecis > Hypomecis punctinalis. The sequence goes on along the minus strand of OX438820.1, from coordinate 14,618,612 downwards.
ACATATTTTTTTGACAAGATAAACATAAATTAAATTATGTCGCGGGCGAAGCCGCGGGTAAAAGCTAGTGTAAATATAAGTTTTCGTTTGTTTTATTATTAGATACCATTTAATTTCAACTTAGTTGTTACTCTTCGTTTTATTAAATAATAATATTACAATAAAATATGAGGCGCCTTTTATTTTCTCATAGAGATGATGAAAAGTAGAGTGTACCACTCGGGCGCAAAATATATTTTTGGCTCGGGCGTACTTTGAATCCCTCGCTACGTTCAGGATTCAAATAAGAATCCCTCACTTCGCTCTGGATTCAAAAAAGCGCCCTCGCCGTAAAAATATTATTTTGCTCCCTTATGATACAATCTACTATTACATTAATAGCGACTTTACATGTTTACTAATAAGACCCATTTGAAAAACTGAGTCTTAGGAGATTAGCCATACTTTTTTAGTTAATTACTGATTCCCTTCACAATTCACAATCTTACAATTGAGAATGATTTCGTTTTGATGACTGGCAATAATGAAATAGGAATTAAAGGAGTTAATGATCATTTAATCTACTGATTGTGTCAGCAATTATAAAAGAATTCCAAAATAACTTTGAGCCGATCAAAGAAGTCGTTATGCGTGTTAGTTTCGCCTTAAATAGAATGTGTTTGTCTTCCGGTGTCGGAGCCTTAAGCGGTGACATCTATGACAAATTTTGAACAACTTTTACTATGGGACCAACTCTGAAAATGTAAAAAAAAAACTGCTGTTCCATACGATTTTTATAGACTTTCGACAAAAAGTATGGAGAAGCTGTTTTTTATTGCGTTTTCAGAGTTGACGCCACAGTAGAAGTTGTTCAAAATTTGCCATATACAGGGTTACAGGGTAAGTCGACCTATTCCCGTTAAGGATGTGTAGTTTACTTTGGTTCTGACTAATTTGACTATGAAATACACTACCCTAAATTAAAAAAAAAACAGATATTTAAAATTGGTATTTATAAAATTCCCAATTGTCGGCTATCAGCTCAGATATTTTGAAACGTGTAAGTCGTATTATTATTTTTATTTGATTTTTACATGTTTAATGACCTCACTACCCAATATTGTCCGTAAAATTAACCTTTTATAAAAAGTATTTGAATTCAAAAATCTCGAAAACTGAGATTTAGGATATGGTGTTTCATAGTCAAATCTGTCAGAAACGTAGTAAACTACACACGCTTAACTGGAATAGGTCGACTTAGCCTGTAACCCTGTATATCTGTCACTTTTTCACACGTCGAAAAGAGTTATTTCCGTGGCTTTTCGTGGTCGCATGCTGGACTAGCACGATTTGTGCAACTCGGTTCTTAGTCTATTGAAAATGAAATGAAATGAAATGAAAATGTTTATTGTCCAGACTTACGTCCATTAAAAACAAATTATTATTTATTTATTATTATTATTATTTATTTTGAGCCTGTATTGTCCCACTGCTGGGCAAAGGCCTCCCTTCCCTCCTTCCAGACTGCGCGATTCACTGCGTTGGTGGTCCAGTGTTTGTCGTGCGAGCTCAGTTCGTCGCGCCACCTGCGTCTGGGTCGGCCCAAAGGTCGTTTGGAGTTTGGGATCCAGTTGGTGGTGACCTTTGCCCAGTGGTCGTCCGGCATGCGACAGACGTGTCCCGCCCAATCCCATTTCAATTGTCCGGCTTTTTGACATTAAACACAAATTATAAATTATAAAACATTACTCATCACATCGCAAAATATATAGCACAAAACATTACAAAATTAAAATTTACAATACTAGAATGATATTCAAAATTATACAATAATAATAACTGAAAATAACTGAAAATAATAAACTATTGAAATATTTACTACAAAATACGGTTACAAATGCAGCTGAAAGGGAAACATCGGGATAGTAAAGTATTTAAGTATCTCATTTTTTCAATGCACAATAATTAGTCTCATACTACTGTATGAATAATAGAATTAATTATTAATTTAACTGCAAGAGAAACCAAAGGGATAGCTAGTATTATACTAACTGTAGTTACCAAGTAGATAACAATACATCAAAATATGGTAACAAATGTAGCTGAAAGGGAAACATCGGGATAGTAAAGTATCTCATTTTTTCAATGCACAATTGAGGCATATAAAATCAAACCCGGCAATCTCCACATTGCCATTTTTTTAGGGAAACATAAAATATGGGCAATTATTTGTGTGAATTATTTTTATGTACCAGGAGTAAAACTATTGTAATATAATTTTTAAATATTTTATATAATATTAGATAAAATACCGGTTTTAACTCACGTATGATATACGGCCGGGCCGCTGTGAAACCCGACCGGTTTCGGAGTAAATTAGTACTCCTTCTTCATCAGGGAATACGCGCACTCCCGTCGCCTGGCGCACGCGCACTAACATTCGCGACAGCGGCTCGCCCGGCGATAGCTCGCGCCTCACGCGCCTCTGCTCGCGCCGCCCTCGCCGAAAGTGATCTGCGATTTGCTTCAGGAGCTTGGTGGTGTTCTTCCGTTTCGTCTTCTGATGACCCTCCGTTTCTCAAGCAATTCGTGTCCATACAACAAACACTCACTGTATCCAGCGCCGGAGTCTCAAAAACAACACTCGTCCGCTGCGTAGACTTCAACACCGGTTTCCACGATGGTGCCAGCATCCAACCACTGTCACGGTTAAAGTTCGGGTGACGAGCGATTTCTATAGCCTCACGCACTTTTCGTGGAACCAGAAAACTCTCCTTAGCTAAGACGGAAGCTTTATCAAACCTTAGGAAATGGTTAGATTCCTGTGCATGCTCCGCCACGGCGGACTTGATCGTGTCCATGTTTTTTACACTCCGGATGTGCTCAGAGAGCCGTGTAGAAATATTGCGGCAAGTTTCTCCGATGTAACACTTTCCGCAATCACACGGTATCTTGTATACACCAGGCACATTAAGTGGTTCATTGTCTTTTGGCGAACGCAACATCTGCCTGAGCTTACTCGGTGGCCTGAACCAAGTCCTAATACCATACCTCCGCTTCAGGAAATAACTGATTTTGTCAGTCACCCCCTTTACGAAAGGCAGATAAATCGGAGCACGGTCCAAACCGGTATTTTATCTAATATAATGTATTCTCACGCGAGTTTTAATGAAGTGATTATTTTATATAAGTTGATAATTGAATAAAACCAGAGTAATTTACAAAAAATGTTTGGAGATTGCCAACTTTGATATGACTACAAGGAGGAAGCCTCTTTTGATAATGATCATTTAATTTTGTGGAGAAAGCCGGTTTCATTATGACGGTAGCAAGCGTTACCATACTAATTTAATAAAAATAGCGCCCTCATGCAGCACTGTAATTGGCTGTCGTGGATGTTGCCGTATTTGGTTGGAATATTTATTTTATAGAGCTCATTTCTATGGGACATCGACGACTTTGGTGCAAAAAATTGATGTGTGTGTATCTTTGAGCAAATATCTACAGAGCCACAGTCCCTAAGTGAACGTAGTAAAATAATGTCCGAGCGCCGTCATACATACCGACTTAGATATTTACATTAAATAATTCACTATGACCATTTTTTTCGAATCTCGACGTTATGTTACCTTATTACTGCTTTTAACCAAGCAATTTGGGATCGCGCGGCTTGTAGTCGGCTTTCAATCGCTTTACGACTAACTAAAAAGCCTGCCCACTAACGTAGCTTGGGTAGGCTTTTGGTTCGGACATTTTTTTTGCATGATTGTGACTCTATAGATATTTGCTTGAAGGTGTGTATTAAGCAGCCATAGATAAAAAAATCCCGCGTTCATAGTTTAATTTCGACAGTTGTGGAGATTGCCGGCTTTGATTTTATATGTCTCAATTAGTTTCATACTACTGTATGAATAATAGAATTAATTATTAATTTAACTGCAAGAGAAACCAAAGGGATAGCTAGTATTATACTTACTGTGGTTACCAAGTAGATAACAATATATCATAACATAATAGTGTGTCTGTTATCAACATATTAAATTATCTATAGGTCAAGGAGGTTGTCAAATATAGATAGATTGGTTTCTTGGCAACTAAAATCCACAACAGTCCTTTGGCCCTTTTTAAATGTAATTTTACTCTACTTCTAAAGAAGGAAAATGTTTATAGGATATGTATGTATGCTTGTACATATGTCTATAACCAGATACATCCCAAAAGATGAATCAAAATTTGATTTCCAAGGTTTTGTTAGATTGGTTATATCTCCGAAATGGGACATAACATATTTATCTGTCATGCTATTTTTAGTTCCTATGGCTATCTTCCGACTCCATCATCAGCCCCCCTACCGCCTAAAGCAATAGCAATCGTAATAGCAATCGTTTATGACTTCATTTTAGTCATTTGGCACCGCCTATGTGACGTTAGCCATCAAAGTTGTTCATTCAACGATTGCTTTCGCAATCCGCGCAAAGCAATTGATGGCTAACGTCACATAGGCGGTGCCAAATGACTAAAATAAAGTCATAAACAATTGCTATTATTTATTTATTTGTTTATAGGCGAGCAGTGTATACTGATGTGCCTATATCAAGCAGTGTCGAATAAAATTAATATTTATCTGTCAAGGAAATTTTTTCCTTCTTTATCCAAAGGTCCAGTCTATTTTTAAATGTGTTTATAGTTTTTGCCGAGATAACATCCTCAGGCAACCTATTCCAATTGTATACAACTCTATTGCAGAGGATGTGGTGTGCAGTGTTGGTTTGTGATGGTGTAGGCTGTAAGAGGACTCTATGGCGTCTGCTATCGCGTATATTTTCCTTCAAGGTGTACATGTCGTGGATATCCGGAAGATTATAGAAGCCATTGAGAATTTTGAAGGTCTCAATCAAGTCTCCACTCAATCGTCGTTCTTCGAGGGTCGTGAGACGATTACGATTGCTATTGCTTAGGAGGTAGGGGGGCTGGTCAGCTTCATGGGACCATATTATTGCATTGTCATGTGTTATACATGTACTGTACCAGCCTTTTTTTTTTTAATAGTCCACTGCAGGACGTAGGCCTACCCACGGAGGGTGATTGGGCCATATCCACCACGCTGGCCCAGTGCGGGTTGGTGGATTCACATACACCATCGAATTTCTTCTACAGACGTATGCAGGTTGCCTCACGATGTTTTCCTTCACCGAAAAAGTGGTGTGAAATTCCGTACATAAATTCCAAAGAACTCATTGATACGGGACCGAGGATTTGAACCCACGACCTCATGATTGTAAGGCGGGTGTCACTACCTCTTGACCACCACGGCATCGTGATATACATATGCATGCCAAATTTTAGCTCAATCGGAAACCGGGAAGTTGGGCAAATTTAACTTGCAAGATTCCACCTGAGCTTACATAGCTACATCCATTGCAAGTTAAGTAAAAGCTTGTAATAATTTATATTATAAGCGAAGTCTTGATTAGCATGAGCAACCGCTATGTAGGGAGCTAAACTTGTCTGGTTTCTATTTATGTAGTTAGAATTTCTAAAATAAATAATGTTCTGTAAATTAATTTTCGTATCATTATAATAGATCCAACCGTTTATTTTCTTTTTGACAGCACCAATAGAATGTAACTGCGTCATGTTACGCAAAAGTTCACTTTAAATGCGAGGTTTTAAAAATATGACAACTGCCTAAGTTTGCTCCTTGATCCCGTATAATAATCATCTTTGACAAATTGAGTCCATAAGTGCAGTAGTTTTTTTATAAATTACATAAAATAACCAATGTTTTTAAAAATTTACGTTCTATGGCTATCAACATCGTAGCTATAGAACGTAAATTTTTAAAAAGTACTTTATAATGAATAGATATCTCAAGCCAGTAAGTGTGAGCAGGGTGTCTAGGTGCTAGAGTTTTTAATCGGCCTGAAGAGCTCTTGCATGGCTACATGGTTATAATGGTAGGTTACCATTTAACGTGTCATCCGAGCCATAGAAGCGCTTAGTTAGAAGTATGACTAGAGGTTAACCATTCGAAGACTGACCGTGCCGAACGTTGCTTTACTTCGGTGATCACTGAAAAACACCTAGTCAAACATCGCTATGAGCGCTACAAGCCGGTAATCATCGGCAATAAAGAATAAAGACCGCGAAATATTCCGTCAAAAAAATCACTGAGAATATAGACATTTCAGGCAAAAATACATACCTTGGTTGCATCAGTAGGGGCCTGGCATAAAGCCTCGACTTCCTGGGGTGAAATCCCTTCGTTAGCCATGGTTCTAAAAACGAAATAACAGAAAAAAAAAATTAACTTGAACAACACTGTGCACCTTAACCTAAAACTTTGCGGTTAAATAATGAGCCAGTGAGAATTAGCATCAAATGACTATTTCAATTTATAGCATTACATAATATTAAAATAAAACAATTGAAAACTTACGTTAGCGTAGTTTAATTACGGCGAAATAAAATAATCAAAATATTACAAAAGACGTCAAACGTCAACGCACAAACTAAAGAGATACTACGTCAACGCAAGCAGCTGACTGACGCGGTGTGACCAGTAAAGATATCGAAAAACTACAGCCGAATAGTTTTATATAGTCAATAATGTTACACCATTATTATTGAGATACGGATATCTTATCTCAAATCAAGGAGTTTGCAGCCTATTTTTACAGCTTGACATCATTTACAAATCTTGATTTCTAATAATTATGCTCCAAATTGTAAAGTCATCACGTACGTATTATTAACACAAAAAAATAGAACGGCTTCGTTTAAGGCTCCATCAAACACAGGCGGTACGAGCGGTAGAGCGGTACGAGCGGTAAAGGGCGGTACGGCAGTACCGCGACCGGACCTGTGTGAGGCCTTCTTATATAACCAGTACAATACAGATGCCCGCCCGTCTGCTATACCGCTCGTACCGCCTGTGTGTAAAGGAGCCTTTAAAAAAGTGTTCCCAAATAACTGAATAATAACAAATCCTTTTCATTTAACAACGTAGATCTTAAATTACCTACTATAATCCTTATCCTTACTTCCTTAATCCTGATGACCAGTGAGACCGAAAAGTGTCGAAAGGCAAGCGCGCTTGCCGGTACATGGTCTCCACTCGAGAACTGCGCAGCGTAGGATGTCGATATTCTTAAGGCTCCTTTACACACAGGCGGTACGAGCGGTATAGCAGACGGGCGGGCATCTGTATTGTACTGGTTATATAAGAAGGGCTCACACAGGTCCGGTCGCGGTACTACCGTACCGCCCTTTACCGCTCGTACCGCTCTACCGCTCGTACCGCCTGTGTTTGATAGAGCCTTTATCAAGACCGCAGGATCACGCTGGATGCAAGCCGCTTCCAACCGGTCTTATTGGAGATCCATATGGGAGGCTTATGTCCAGTAGTGGATGTCATATGGCTGATGGATGGACTTCTTTACTAACATTTTAATCCGTAAGTGTGTTTGTTGGTTCATTCCTCTGTCACGCAGCAACGGAGCAACGGGTTGACTTAATTTTTTGTTTGGACATAGTTTGAAAGACGAAAAGGGTCATTGGCTATTTATTTTTTAATCCCGGAAAAATAAAATAATGTTTAAAATCATGTTTAAAAATTTATAACTCTGTCGTTTTTGAAGATAATTGAAAAATAAAAACACCATAATATATTGCAGCCTTGGTGTAATTTAATAAAAATAAAACTAGAAAACGGGAAACTTCCTTATTAATAATCCTCGATATTTAACCTCAAAAATCTCGAAAGAACAAAAAATGAAATAGGTAGAAGATTCGTATATTTTGTCGGTATGTAGTATTAATTGAAAACCTTTTATATTTGATTTGACTAATTTTATCAGCGGTTTATCAATAAGGAGTATTTTTAATAAATATTAATCTAAAGGTTCTTGAATTTTATTTTGCAAAGCAACATTATGCTGTGGTACAGTACAGACAATAAAGAACAAATACAACAACACTATATACAGTAACCACAGAAGAGAGAGAAGGAAAAAAATCTAGTTCTGCTGTTCTGTGACAGTAACATACAGTACAGACGAATAAATTAAACTATGCATTAAATAGGAAGGACTCAAATTCATTCAAAGGAGTAGTTTATCTGTAAAAGACGAAAAACCCAAAAGAAATTGAATTTCGAGCGCTGACCGTGACAATTGGCCCGAAATATTCTAATATTTTTTGTGTTTTTTTACAATTTATTTACAGATATACTACTACTGGTCATGGCCGCTTATAATAGTGAGTTTTTTGTAAACTTGTAATGAGTATCTTCTGTAAGGCTAAAAACACATAAATAATTGAACTAAAAAAAATCTTAGCCATTGCCACGAAATGATGATGATGATGATGAATTGAATTTTGCGCGCTAACCTAGTGAATTCACCTTAAAGTCATCCGAAGTCATATCTACCTAACTACACGAAGTTCTAGGTAAATGACTTTACCTAGAACTTCGGGCCTATTTATCATTTGGTTTGGTGTACCTATTCGGTTTAATGTTATGTTTAGGAGACCATCATGCAGAAATGTGAGCTTTTCATAATCATAATCCTAGTAATTATATGATAGCATGATCGATGATTCATGATCATCGATCACAAGGACCACACTAGGAACAATACATAGGTACCTACCTAGTACAAAACAAAGTCGCTTCCTTGTCTGTCCCTATGTATGATTATATCTTTAAATACTACGCAACGGATTTTGATGCGGTTTTTTTAATAGATAGAGTAGGGTGGGTGGGTATATCTTGGTACATCGTTGTATCAAGGGTACTAAATAAACCATCAATATATTTAATAATGGCAACGCCGCTTCGCTTTGAAAACACAGACAAACGGAAGCGCTTCATGTGCCGTCCCTTTTAACCAGTCGCCAAACCAGTCGCAAGAGAACTGTCATGGAGAACGCGTGTGCTATGCGAAATTACATATTTTTACCACAAAAAGTTACATAATACGGGAAAATAAGTTCCGTTCCCACTGAGTAATCATAATTAATAGTAGTATTTGATTTATTTAAACATATACAATGTTTATTTGTGCTTCTTGATGTATAACACCAAGATCGACACACGTTTTTAAATTGTTGTAACATAAGCTCAAAAGATTTAGGACAGGGGTGGTAGGTACTATTTGAATCACTTTGATTCAGTACTCAATGAACCATGGTATAAATAGTGCTACCCGTTCAGAATACTATTTATAACGATCTTTTCAGAATGGGAAGGAGGATTGAAGGCTTTTGAATATTTTTTTAGCGAAAAATGAAAAGATCATAATTATAAAATAATATTATTGTATGGAGACTTATGATCATAAAATTCAAATAAAAAGAAATTTTTGAGGAAAAAAAGTTATTCAAAGGACCAATTAGAAGAAAAGCAAGAAGAATATGGGAACAACCTTGGTAAAAAACTGTATCTATTTAAAAAAAAGTACAGCAATAATAATATATTATTATTTTTGAACGAATAATTTGTGATTGTTAATGACATCATGTTTACGTTGATTGTGTATTTCTGAAGTTCAGTTTTGAATAAATAATATATATATTATGCGGTTTTTGGTAATGTTTCGTGGTTTTTTTTATCCTTGAATGCTCATGTTTATTTTGCTAAGATTCAATTAGTACCCCCGGTTAAAGTTGTCTCACCCCTAGGTTCAAACTGTACCGCAGAGGGTACAAGATGAACCATTCGCCGTTTTTACAAAATCAACTCCATCCCAAAATCATCTGAACTTAAAGCAAAATATGTCATGTCGTATGAATTATTATGAACATATATACCTGATTAATACTATGAGTATACCAGTATAACGTATCTAGAAAAGCAACTACATATCTAAAAAAAATTGTGGTTCGATGATGCCCCACCCACCCTAATTCAAGAGGATGGTCCATATATAAAATACCTACACCTGTGCGAAGCCGGGGCGGGTCGTTAGTAGTTTATAGGTACTATTTAGTGTTCGTATGGCTCCGTATATTTTTGCAAATTTTTTTTTTCTAAAAATGCAATTTTTCTTATTATGGCAATGCAATTTACATCATTTACTCCAATTTTGTGGGCAAATGGGGGGCATATAATTTTTTGCCACATCACTCCGATAACAGAACTGATAAAAATATCGATAAACTTTACGATAATTTTCCTGATAACGCTAAAATCTCACACTGACTTGAATGAATAAAATTAATCATTGATAAAATAAATTAAACCTCACTTCAAGCTATATACCTACTTAAATATTACTATAACTCTAGCGGATATTAAATTATTTATTAGGTACCCTACATTTTGAGAGCTATTTCCCGTATTCTGTTATTGTATTGGAATTGAAGAAACAAAAGAGGTAAGTTTTTTTACTTAAAAATAATAAGAAATACGAAGTCTGATAATAAAAATAATTGATTCTTAAATAAGAGTTCTATGCTTATATACAGGGTTATTTCTAATCAATTAGCATCCTTTTAGGCGGTTATTCCGTACATCAAAACTAACAACTTTTGTCAAAACTAAAAAAAAATCTGCTGTTCCATACATTTTGTCGCGGATATACGATATTTTTCTATGGAACAACAATTTTTTTTTAGTCTTGACAAAAGTCGCTTAACAAAAGTTGTTAGTTTTCATGTACAAAATAAAGAAGATGCTAATTGATTAGAATTAACTCTGTATAATAAATACCTACTCGTACCATAGAAACATTCAAATTCAGTTTATTTAATTCGACAAATGAGTGTCAGAGACACTCATTTGTCGAATTAAATAATTTTTGAAATAAACATTTTTGAATACATTATTACTATGTACCTACTACGAAACTAATCGCGCACTATAATTACGAGATAAATAAATACCTCATCATCCCGGCGTGACGTTTCGACCGAGTTGCATTGATCATGTACGAGTATCTACCCGTGACCACGATCGATCCAACTCGAAGTATTTATTTATCTCGTAATTTTAGTGCGCGATTAGTCCCGTAGTACCTACATAATAATAATGTGTTCAAATCGCGAAAGTTTAACCCCTTACCGCATGGATTTTTAGATTTCAATAATTTTAATTTATGATATTCCTGTGCCTCAGGGGTATCCATAAAAAATAATAAAAAAAATAAAAAATTCATAGTTATCTAAAAATTAACAAAAAATAAAAAGTTCCAATTTTGGCACAACATGCACTCTAGTTTATAAAAACATGTGTTCCGAATTCGTCACAATATGCAGCAGTACTTAGTAGTCGTATAAAAAACACAATTTTTTATAAGCTTAAGTTTTTATTTCGAAATTCGTCGTCTGTAATATTCTCATCTTCACTGCTGTCTGGTATAATTGCAGTACATCGATTTCGAGGGGAAATTGCATCTAAAACAAACAAAAAAATAATCAATAATACGTTACTTCTTGTACAGCAATTTATCTAAAGTTTATATTTCATAAATAACAATGCCGTCCATCATCTAATGATCTCAAACTTAGGAAGCTTGTTGTTTTATCACAGAGATGCCGTGGCCACCTATCATCGCCATCATCAGATGTATATATATGTACATTAATCAGAAGGAGGGTCTAATTTTGTTTGCAAAGTTAGTTAGCCAAACATACATACATAATATATAGAGAATTGTAAAATAAAACATGTACTTTATCATAGGCTACTTGTACCACACTGCATAGTGTGCTAAATTTGTTTTGTCCTTCTACTGCATGATGTTCCGAATTTAGCACAAAGTTTAAATAACAAATTAATCACAATTTAAAAGTTGAAACTTACGTTTTTTGCCATAAAACCGTCGTGGATCCATTGTTCTTCACTCCTAGACACTTTTTTTAATGATATTTAACCCAAAACAATTAAAAATATCTCATCGAAAACTCTCAACCTCATGCTCGACCAAAATGGCCGAACACACTGCTTTACCGACGAAATTTCGTACTCACATGACTAATTATAAACGCGATCTGTATTTTTCTGGGTTCATACGTGCATTGGCTTGGCAAATAATGCGAAACTAGATACATAGATGGCATACATAGTTTGTTATTAGCGATTTTTGAAAATGTTCCAAATTTGTCCCGGTATGCGGTAAGGGGTTAAAAATAGCACACTTTTAAATACTTAGTCAAAAACAATACAGTAGCAGTATTATTATATCTTCTTTGACAGTAGGTTAAAGGAAACTTATTACTCATATGTATATACATTACCAACGTTAAAACACGCTCATTTCTTATCTATATTTTTAAAACCAAGTTAAAACCATTGCAGAGCAGGGCTACCTCTTCATTAGTAGCTCTAGACAACTGGCCTACTCTATAAGATTCAGGCCAGTTATCCCTAAATAACATTTAATTCAACGAGGACCACTCTCCCACTGCCCAATTGATCTTAGGGCCAGATGTCCCCTTTTTTTTTACCAGGGGATATCTTTTAAAGATACCACCGCACCTCGGGACAGGCGGGTGGTTATGTGGGAGTCTCCACCCATTGGCTGGGCGGCATACCCACCAAAACCCCTGGGTGTTCCGCCACTGCGCTTGGTGTCGGGGCTACGGGCACGCTTTCGCACTCCTCCACGGCACCCGACAGCGCTGGCCCAAACCGGGCCCCACCCCGGAGCTTGCGCTCCCTCCTGAATGACGATGTGCCGAACACCAGACACATCGTCCAGTCCAGTGGGACCAACCAGCACTGGGCGTCAGACAGTACCCGTTTCCGACAGCCCTGGTCCCGATGCAACGGGTCAATTAAAGTGGCCCCGCGCCTGCCACTACAGCTGCAGAGGATAGGGAGAGCGGCCGACGACATACCGACACTCCTCCTCCCCTGCAGCCCCACCGCGTCCGCCATCAAACGGTGGCGACCCCGTCGAGGCCGCGGAAGGCAGGGAAAGTGGCAGCGACACACCAGCAGTCCTCTCCCGCCGCGGCCTCCAATCCTCTGCCGCAGTGCCTCCCATACGACACTGCAGCCCCCCTCAGTTGCGGTGCCCCCCATAAGGCACGCAACCTACTTTGGCCAGCTTCTACACAGGCTTGGAGGCAAAAGCCCGGAGAAGCGGCCCCACCACGGGTTCCTCTTGGTTCACAAGGTTGGCCCTACCTGGGCCAGATGTCCCCTAAGCCAAATTGCCAATCAAATGCAAATGCATTAATTCTGGCAAAGCGAAAAATCAGGCAACCTTGACTTTTTTCGTATAGGTATTAAAATTATCAAAGAGGTATTCCATATTAATATAATATACTTCTTATACTATAATATAATATTATTAATTTATATGTATAAATTTATACAAAAAATATACTATATAATTAAAAAAAATAAAAATAAAAATTTAACAAAATACAATACAAACATATTATAATGTTACATAACATAATAATTATTTTATAAAAATAATACTTTAATAAATTACAATAAATATTATTAAATATATTTGAACTATTTCGATAAGTTGTTTTATAGTAGTAGTATCTATTAGTCTGTGGTTGTTTTTGAACTTTAGCGATTTGAACACATTATTATTATGTACTACGGGAGTAATCGCGCACTAAAATTACGAGATAAATAAACAAACAGTGCGTGATTAGTCCCGTAGTAGGTATTTAATAATAACAAGTATTTCGATTAGGTCAGCTTAAAAAAACAACAGGTTCACTAATCTGTCATTTTATAATACCTACCACCTACCTACATCCATGGAAACCCACAATAGAAATACAGCGCTGCGCAAAGGTATCTACATACATTAAACATTCCTCTTTTTGACCGACGAATCGAAGGAGGTACCTACTCAATTCGACGCGTTTTTTTTTTTATGTTTGGCCATGCTTAACTTTTTACATAGTGGACCGATTTCCATACTTAATTATTTTTTTATTCGAAAGAATATACTTCGAAATTGGAACCATTTAAATAATATTGAAAGCTGAGCCATTTTTGATAAATAATTACTAATGTAACATCGATCGGTGCGAAATAATCGCGAATTCTATACACGGTTGAAGTTGGTCATGCCATTTTTTTGCAAAAAATAATTATTGGGTACATAATAGTGGGTAATAAGTAAGACTTATTGTTATAATACATAGACATACTTCCTAAATAGGTAATTTAGGAAGTAGCAGTTTTGTTCTAGTCTAGCCCTAGTATTGACTGATCTTAGTTAAATAATGATTATTTTAGAAATTGTCTTAAATTATTAGGACTATAAGCCCAATTACAGAGGTGCCAGCGTAACTATATTAGCTAAATAGCATAGTTTTGTTTCTTTTTTACTTTAGGCATTCGATAGAGAGAACGCTGTTTACGCTGCTATTTAATTTACGCTGGCGACTCTGTAATCGGGCTTTATGGTGAGCAAAAAAAAATTTATAATTAGCATTGATTTCATTAAAAACTATGAAATAAAAATAATTTTTATATCAATAAGTAATATTTATTTATATTTCATAACAATAATTAAATTAGTAAAAAATATTTTAATTCACATTCAACCATCCCAATAAAAAAATCCGTGTCCAATTCGGTATTGTTTTTTAATAACTACGGTCCTAGTGTACTGTACCAGCCTTTTAAATAGGACATAGGGCTACCCAAAAAGTGTGATTGGGCAATATCCACCACACTATCCCAATGAGGGTTGGTGGATTCACATATGCCATCGAATTTTGTCTATGTATTTATATCCTCATGAAATATTTTCCAAAAACAGTGGTGTGAAAATCCATACATAAATTCCAAAGAACTGATTGGTACGGGACCGGGAACCCCAGTGGCAGATTTACAAGCAGGCTGAGTAGGTTGAAGCTTAAGGGTCAGTTATGCCAGCGGTCCAGAGCCACGCCAAAGAAGATATAATAATACTTAGCCACGCAGAGACGGGCTGGCTCGGGTAGACTCTGTAAGGGGAAATGCACAAAACACCCCATGGTCATGGGATGTCAATGCAGGACTTATTGCCCCTACATCGAATAAGATTATCAATTCAAGTGAAATAGCACCCTTACAGTGTTGTCTTCAGGCTTGTTAAGAGGTACTAGGATCCCATCCGAACAATATAAAACTTATCATACAAATATCTGAGCTCTTCTAGCCACACTATATCTCTATCTACCGATGTCACAGTACAGTCATAAGCCGACACCATTCTAACATTTCTATCATCTACAAAAATATCACCCACAATGCTCAAGAAAGCTCCTTCAGTAAAATCCAACTTTTTTTTCTTTATTCGGTCCATCATTGTAGCCATTATTCCTATATTGACATCGCCGAATTTGGAAGCTACATTGAAATGATGATTTAGGTTTTTTAATGCATTATCTTTCAGTGAAGAATTATTTTTGGTCGTGTCGTAGTAGACTTGAATGGTGCCAGTAGGATCACTTATTTCTAAGTTGGTAGCTTTCGCTGTAGTGTTGTAAATTGCTGTAACTACGCCGTGGATCATAATGTTCTTGAATGTGAGCCCAAAAAGCTCGTAAATATACTTATTTTCAGGGGTTTGTTTGGCTCGGAATAAGTCTTGTATGTAAAGCTTCAATGGTTGTGTCTGGAAGTTATTCATGATTTATTATCACGTTGATATGTTAAAGTAATTGCTGGTGCTAATTAGCAGAATTGTAGTTTCATTGTATATTACAGACAGAACCCATTAAACAGATTTAATTCTTAGAAATATGAATTCAATTTTGATTTCTTTCAATCAGCTGTTTTTTGTTTACATATGTTTGACAGTCGTCATTGCAGTCATCGTCATGATATGTGACAGTGACATAGAGATGAATAGTGTTGCTATCACGTTGAGATTCATAAACCGATAACTAGCGTAACATTTTTTTTCGATTTTATTTTACAGCGATATAATATTATTATTATAGTTTTAAGTTAATCAAAGAGATTACAAGACAGATAATAGGCCGCGCCACACAAGTTACCTATAAGCTGGGCAGTATCCAATCCTGATTGACGCTCACATAAAGCCACACGTTAATTGTCTATTTTGCAGCTTATAGCTATACGAGGGGTGATCCAATAGTAATGATAATCAGTTATTTCTACTGCACACAAAAATACAAAAAAAATATCAGTCACTTGCTCAATTACCAACTAGTTCAGGAAAAAATAATCATATAAATAGGCCACGATTCCCGGGAGCTACATTCATTTGAATACGGACTGTCAAGGAGTGAACATCAAAATGGAAAAACACGAAATCAGATCTGTCATTAAATACCTCTGCTTGAAAAAAATGTCTACCAAAGACATACATAGCGACTTGGTGGAAACATTAGGGGACTCTTCTCCTCCATATTCCACAGTTGCACGCTGGGCTAAGGAGTTTAAGCTGGGAAGAACATCGACGGAAGACGAACACCGCGAAGGACGCCCATCGACGTCCCTCACTGAAGAAAATGTGAAAAAAGATGAAGAAGTTGTATTGGAAGATCGAAGAGTGACTATCAGGCATGTAGCTGAGGTCACAGGGATCTCATATGGCAGCATTCAAAGAATCCTTGCGAACGAATTGCATATGAGAAAGGTCTCCGCGCGTTGGGTACCGAAAATGTTAAACGACGAGCAAAAGAAGAAACGAGTCGACATGTCAAGAGCAAATCTCGAAAATTTCCAGGCAGACAAGGATAATTTTTTGTCACGTTTTGTGACCATGGACGAAACCTGGATCCACCATTTTGATCCTGAAACAAAACAACAATCGATGACATGGAAACGATCCGATGAACCGACGCCGAAGAAATTCAAAGTGTCAAGCTCAGCAGGGAAGGTTATGGCGTCTGTTTTTTGGGACGCTGAAGGAATAATCATGGTGGACTACTTGGAAAAGGGGGCCACTATTACAGGCTCCTACTATGCAGAACAAATAAGAAGATTGCGGGAGGCTATTAAGGAGAAAAGGCGAGGCAAACTGCGGGCTGGAGTGCTGTTCCATCAAGACAACGCACCGGTTCACAAAGCTGCAATTGGCATGGCTGCCATTCAGGAAGCGGGCTTTGAGCTGGTGGATCACCCCCCCTATTCACCAGATCTAGCCCCCAGTGACTTTTATCTCTTTCCACGACTCAAGGAACATCTCCGAGGCAAGAAATTTGACGATGATAGCGACGTGATGGCCGCGGTTGAGGACTTTTTTGAGAGTCAAGATAAAGATTTTTTTTCTAAGGGAATTTTAGGTTTAGAAAAGAGATGGACTAAATGTATAGACTTGCTAGGAGACTATGTTGAGAAATAAATTTATTTTTTTATTTTATTCATTGTGTTTGTTATTGATTATCATTACTTTTGGATCACCCCTCGTATAATTTCACATCTGCCAATTTTTTTTTGTGATGCGACCTATAAACTACAGGTGTATAAATTAGGTGACTGATATTATTTTTGTTATCATTGTGCTTATTGCGTACCAAATTTTATGATTAGACAGTACTTTGAATTCGCAAAAAAACAGACTAGATTGTTTTCACGGTTACATTGGAGTTAATCCCATCGTACAAAATAGGCTATATTTATAATGACTACCTTGATACCCTTAACCGAAAGCTATGTTTGTCGGTTGTCTATGGATGAATGTAACGTCTGATTAATATTAATTATTTATTTAACTAGGTACTCTATAAAATGGTTCATTTTTAAATGTTATTTTAAACTAACTTTGATAAAGTTATTCGGAAATTGAGAACTAATCGTAATCCAGACTATTATTGTAACAGCTAATACTATGGGTCAACCTGGAAAGTAAAGAAAAACCGGACAAGTGCGAGTCAAGCTCGCACACCGAGGGTTCCGTACAAATCCAGAAAATTTCATCATCGACAAAAAGTTTTTTTTTTCACTTTTCTCGTCATACATTGAAAATTACACATTGTTAAAATAATTTAAAACCTGTTTTAGCATGTGCTAGTGAAGTTCTTTTATTTGATACCTTACATGATACGATTTACTCACTTTGAATTTTGAACCTATATTTTGTGAATTTTGAGGCCCTTTTTTGTGATTTAAATGAAAACGTACAGTTTTTTAAATTTATTCCTATAATATGTGTACTTTGCGACAATGCTTCTCGCCAAATTTCATAGTTCTATATCAACAGGAAGTACCCTGTAGGTTTTGATTTTAGTGAGTGTCGAAATATGCGGTTTTTACGACTTAAACGGCTCTAACATTTTTAAACGATAATTGAGAAGTTTTTCTTTTACACAACTGCAAGAGACCATAAATATACGTATACAGTTAAAATTTCAACTCGATATCTCTACGTGTTCCCGAAATAAAGAGGCTTGACATACACACAAACAGACAAACGGACAGACGGACAAAAAAGTGATCCTATAAGGGTTCCGTTTTTTCCATTTGAGGTACGGAACCTTAAAAAAAAAAACTGTTTTTGCTAACAAAATTGCATCTTCCAATAGACACAATGGAATTCTGCATGTTTTATTATTCCAATAATTGACAACAGATTGGCCCCATAACCTTGTCAATTTACCGGTTTTCCATCAAATCGATTAAAAATTATCGGTAATTACCTTAGTATCATTTTGGAAATCCCTATTATTTTCAATGATGTTTTTTTGTGCGAATTTTACGAATATTTGGGATCACAGACATCTATTTCGCACTGGCTATTGTCACAAACTGTCATTTTTTAGGGTTCCGTACCTCAAACGGAAAAAAACGAAACCCTTATAGGATCACTTTGTTGTCCGTCTGTTTGTGTGTCCGTCTGTGTGTATGTCAAGACTCTTTATCTCGGGAACGCGTAAAGATGTCGAGTTGAAATTTAAATTGTATACGTAGTCTACGGTCTCTTGCAGTTGTGTAAACAAAAAACTTCTCAGTTATCGTATAAAAAAGTTAGAGCCGTTTATGTCGTAAAAAGCCGCATATTTCGACACTCACAAAAATCAAAACCTACAGGGTACTTCCCGTTGACATAGAACTATGAAAATTGACAAGAAGCATTGTCTCAGAGTACACATATAGGAATAAATCTGACAACTGTACATTTTTAACTAAATCACAAAAAATAGGGTCAAAATTCACAAAATATGGGTTCAAAATTCAAAGAGAGTAAATCGTATATGAGACATGGACGCTGCGAGATATTGAAAAGAAAAAAGTAGATGCTCTAGAAATGTGGTGATGGAGAAGAATGCTTGGGGTATCGTGGACTGAATTTCGTACCAACGTCTCGATACTACAAGAACTCGGCATCAAGCAGCGTCTATCAGCCATAGTACAGTCTCGCATACTCGCTTACTTCGGACACATCTCAAGGCAAGGTAGCCAGTCTTTGGAGCGTCTTGTCGTCCAGGGAAAAGTTGTGGGCACAAGACCACGCGGAAGGTCGCCCATGAGATGGACCGATCAGATTAAGTCTGCTGTGGGTGGGTCCGTGCATGAGTGTACCCGATTGAAGTCCCATAGAGAGAGATGGCGAGACATCGTGAGGCGCATTACATCTGCCCCTACAAATAATTACTTGATGACCACGACCGCTCTGTCAAGAGCGCAACGATCAAGAAGAAGAAGAAATCGTATCATGGTAGGTATCATATAAAAGAGCTTTATTAGCACATGCTAAAACAGGTTTTTAATTATTTTAACAATGTGTAATTTTGTGTAAATGTGTGATGGATGACGCATGGATGAAGTGAAAAAAAAAATTTGTCGATGATTACAGTATAGAGATTTTAACAACTTACTTCCCAATTTTGTGAAATTTTCTAGATTTGTACGGAACCCTCGAAGCGGTCCGGTTTTTTTTTTAAATATCATGTTGTCCTGGATACTTGTCTTTTTTTGCCACTTATATATTTAAATTTCGGGCCGCTCTAATAGTACAGGCCAGAAATAGATAGTTTTTGCAACTTATTTACTGTGAATAGTGATAGAGAGCAATAATAATCAGTAAAATAATAGGTATAATCAGTGATAACACAGTGTTCACTCAAATCATTCGTTCAAAATAGGGTCTGTTGATAGACCCACCCTAAATAGTAAAATGTTCACTCAAATTATTCGTTCAAAATAGGGTCTGTTGATAGACCCACGATAAAATCATAGGTCTTCTAAAACTTGCCTAAAACTAACTCCGCATTAACAATAAAAAATATTCTCATTCTACAAACTAACCAGAGAATTGTTTTATTCTGGTTATTCAATTAAACATTGCGACATTTATCGATTTTTCGTAGTTGACAAAAGTAACATAATATGGACGCAATTATTTTGGATTTTACTGGTAATATCTAAAACTATTAAAAAATAACTGTAGCGAAGTGTGGGTGCAAATTGTTTCAATGTGTTGACGTTTTTGTCAATGTGTGACACGAACTGCTCACGCAATGTGGTTTGTTTTGACTATTCACACACAACACCAACGTATGCAGTGCAGGTTGTCAGATCTTGTGTCGATGGCATAGAGTTCATTATGGTGCGCAATAGGTGCATTATCGTATGGTTTTTGTAATGTTTCCATGTAGTACCTGTAATACAATACCGTGTACTTATATAAGATTACGTTCCAAGTTACGGAAACAAGTATCATCTGTAAATGTTTTTAGCAAAATTATCCCGGTTATTGGACAAAACTGACATGACTAACATTAGAAAAATTATAGAGGTATCAGTTACCTACATGGTTTTTAATTAATTTATTAATTTTAATAAAAATATTTTGATAATTCTGCAAAATTAACGAAACAAAATGTTTCCCATCAAAGGGATCATCTATTAATTACGTGAAACTCGAAACTACTCGAAAGGGTCTGGAGGGTGGAGAGGGTTCAGAAAAAAAAACGGAATTTCACAAGAGGGGATATGATCAAATGCCACGAGTAATTTTCGCTAATGGCTTTTTTAACATTGTTAGGTAATAATTTCCTAACGCAATGATGCCCATGACGCCCATGAGATTTTATTGTAGCTGTAATGTAATTGGTTTTGCCGTGTTATGAGCTCAATAAATGAATTTAATTTAATTTATTTTATTTAATAGCTTTTTGCGAACTAAAACAATAAATCATATTGACATCGTACGTTAACATGATTTGATACTGTAATTTTGTCTTTGATGGTTATGGGAACCCCCCTTTATATATTTTAGTTCAATTACTAGTTATTAATATACCTATACATAAATTCACGTTTGTTGGATATAATTTTTTAATATTTATTTTATTTCATTTTTAGGGTTCCATACCCAAACGGTAAAAACGGCACCCTATCACTAAGACTTCGCTGTCCGTTCATCTGTCAGTATGTCACCAGGCTGTATCTTATGAATAGTGATAGCTACAACGCTGAGACATTCACAGAATATTAAATTGGATATTTCCTCTACAAATAAATAATTAAAGTAAAATTATACAACGTGTAACAGAACGGTTCAACAATACTGAACGGCATGTATGTGTATCCTGTCACGAATCACCTGTATGAATTTTAAACTTCAAAAGTCATCTTATTTTTTCCATATAAAACTAAAAAATATTTTTTTCATATTATTTTGGACAACCCTAAAGTAGTGAGGTCGGTGGCCTCGTTTCAAAAGCCGCCGTCCACGCCGCACCCGCTCGCTCCGTCGGCAAGACACGCTAACTTTGCTTACGGGCGCGGCCGTCACGCCTTAATTTTTGAAGTTTTAAGTTTAAAATCAACAAGGAAATGATAGTTAGGCTACCTAATGCTGTTGAAGGAGGCTACTTACCTACAGATTCTTAGACCTAGTCCCTTGACCTAGTCGAGACCTAATTCAGTTTTAAAAACAGCTATAAATTCGTGGATCGCAAAAAGAAAGTAGGTACCTAACGTTTTACTTTAGTGCGTAACTTAAATATGTACCTAGGAATTTTCATATGAGTAGTTAACCAATTTAGGTATCCTATTTTCGGCAAATACCTATTTACTTACCTAATTGTAAGGTTTCTTGACACTTGAAAGTAAACAAGCATGTGGGTACTTACCCTATCTTATCGTGGCGCTTAAAATGACCTACATAGGTAATTAGGTCTTATGGGCACTCAGAAATGATAGAAAAAAACAAATTGATAGATATTTTAAATTCACTATTTTTATTTGCCACATACCTACTTAGGAACCTACTTAAAATTAACACACACAAGGGCGTCCACAAACACTCAATAAAAGTCAAAGGAAAGGCTCGAAATGCAAACCTCCCCGGTCGCATCACAACCGAGTAGGTACGTAGGTACGTCGAGCCGTGGTCAAGCCATAGATTTTCTCACGTTCACCACATTGAAATTCCGCCACGATGCAAAGGGTTCATCTTCTCTCTGGACTGGAGTCGCACAGCACAGAATAAACACCATTTTCAATGTACCACGACCAAAGGTCTAATCACGTAAAGTCCGGAGACCTGGGTGGTCAGCACACTGCGCCTCATGGCCACGCGCATCCACCGGAAACCGCTCGTCCAGGTGCGCCATCCAGACGCGGCGCGCATAGTGCGCGGGCGCTATTGAACGTCCTTCGGACCTCGCCGCTCCTGCCCGACGCATGCTGGTCCTTGGGCTATCTTCAAAATGCTGCAGAATGCGCGTCTCGAGATTTGAACCAACTCGAGCACCGGGTCGTTTCTGTTTCCGTGAAAGTTCTCAGTAGATACTGTGCAGACGTAGACACATCCATCTAAGAAGTCCGCGTCCGCCACCGCCGCCACCGGCGCGCCCACGTCGGTTATAAAGCGGCCTACTTCAAAATGTTAGCTCGTGCGCGGCACGGTTGTGGCCATTCATATCACCAATGCATTAGGCATCGCGATCGTCGAAAGATTTGATAGACAACGTCTTCACTTCCGCAAGGTCAGAGAGCGACTGACTAAAATATTCCTATTATTTCTATTAAAATTGGAATCAAAATTTTAGGGTTCAGCAGTATATCGGATTTCGTTTTTAGTGAAAGTTTTTTTTTATGCGCACAAAGTTCGAAGAACGGATGGCCGACGGGACCATACAGTTTTCAAATGGAGACCACGGACCAGCAAGCGCAGCGTAGGATGTCCACGGACTAGGTGGACTAACGATATAATAAAGATCGCAGGAACGCGCTGGATACAGGCCGCTTCCAACTGGCCTTATTGGAAATCTATAGGGGAGGCCTATGTCCCGCAGTGGAGTCTTACGGCTGTTGGATGGATAGATGGATTGTTATTCTTTAAACCGATTTCAACGGAACCAGAACTTAAAGTAGATCAGGTCACTAGGTCAGCAAGCGAAATTCTTTTTTTTTGTAAAATTGTACTGACTACTGAACTCACGCACGCACACTACGACTCAAAACCGTGCGTAGCTCCGGCGTAACCTCTTGGGTAGAAACATTCTCGTCAACAAGGGCCCGCAAAGTACGAGTACGACGTAAAAGAGAGATGTTGTCTAGAAGAAATCTCTTTTAGCGATAAGACCGCCTTTTGTACCATTCTTCTATCGTTATTTCTTCTTCTGTTATGTTTTACTACTTATGGTCTCAATAAAGTTGTTCTTGAATTGTATTGTATTGTAAAAGTTTAACGTGAAAGTGGGGTGACGCGGTACTTTATTAATAAACGAGCTATGGATAAGGCTATGCTTGAGTCTCTCTGCGAGATCGAATCAGGAATGACGGAATCCATAGAAGAATACACACATAAGGGACATATCACGGAGGACTGATGACCGATGGGGTCGAAAAGTTCTGGAGTGGAGACCACATACCGGCAAGCGCAGCCACCCACGGCAGCAGGACGTCCACCCACTATGAAGACGGACGACCTCAGCAAGACCGCGAGACCGCGCTGGTTTCAAGCCGCTACCAACCGGGCTTATTAGAGATCTTTTGGGGAAGTCTATGTCTAGCAGTGGACATCCTATGGCTGATGGATGGATGGATGTAGCAAAAACTAAATAACAAAGCTTCAGACATTTTACCATAACAAAATAATACTAGTACAAAAAAATTTACGGAACCCATATTTTTAAATATTCATATTTTTGGGGGCGGAGCTTAAAGAGTCGCCATATTACCCGCTCATTCGTGATTAGTGCAGTGTTTGTTTCGGCTCGTTTGTCGGCTCGTTTGTTGGCTCTTTTGTCGGCGTGGCCAGTCCACGTGGACTTCAAGCGTTTGTCGGCTCGTTTGTTGGCTCTTTTGTCGGCGTGGCCAGTCCACGTGGACTTCAAGCCGACAAAAAAGAATAAAAATAAAGATGCGTTATTGAAGTGCTCCAACTTTGGTTTGATATTAATACCTATTGTTACGCGTGACTTCTATTTTTAATGTAGTATTTTTGTAGTAACTAAATCAAGCAATTTAATGTATCTGGGGAGTGAAACTACCACAAGCTCTTAAACATTATTACCTACTTGGCTTCTCTGCCTCGCTCTTTTTACAGTTAAAATAATACCTAGGTATTTCCGTGTCGTGTTTAAAGTTTTTTCAAGCTATGCTTTGTAAGTAAATACAATTTAGCTTTCAATGCAGTTAGGTAGGTATGTATTTTTTATTTTGATTTGACTTGGAGCCGGTAGAATAGGCAGACCTATTGTCAGTTTTAGGCCACATAAAATATCATAGCCAAGGACTGTTTTTGTAAATGCTACTAACACATGCAAAAAGGTAGGTATAAGTGACAAGAAAAAAATAACTCTGTTAATCTTTTTTTTACAGTCCTACTACATCGGAGAGGGTGTTACATAGACGATGTAATAATTTTATGCGACAGGTAGTACTTACAACATGTTCTAGTCTAGGCAGTTTAGATGAGTTAGGTAGATCAATCTATGACCTTGTAACTTGTACCTATGACCATGTACGTACTTACCTAAATGTTTGTGTGTAAAAGCCCGTCCACGATTTTGTAGGCAAAAATAAAATATGTCTGTACACTTATTAGTCTTTGTCATTACCGTCAGCTGATAAGTTTAGGGTTGATATCAGGTTGTTTTACGCAAAACTTTAACTTGGTTTATCTCGTAATCTAACATACTGAGGATTGTGAGACCTTATGGGGTAAGTTTTAAATATGTCTGAGCATGCGTGGTTTAAGTATTGTTGAACCGTTCTGTTACACGTTGTATATACTAACGGGGACTTACGTACGACACGGAACCCTAAGTGCGCGAGACCGACTCGCACTTAGCCGATTATTGCTATTTGTTGTTATGGTTAACATCAATACATCATTTGTGATCAACTTTCTAGCTTCTAAGGTTCATGAGATACGTGCCGCTATTTGTACAGCCTGGTGACAGACAGTCTAACGGACATACGGACAGTTGAGTTTTAGTAATATGGACCCGTTTTTACCCTTTGAGTACGGAACTCTAAAAATCATTAATATATGAAACCTGGGTACCAAGTTTCATCGAAATTGGTTGAAAAATTCGTAAGTTGCTAAAAATAAGTCATGACTAGTAGACGACCCCAAACCAATTAATAGTCAATCGTTTTTATTTGTTACTACTTTCTATGGCAATACTGATGAATACTGTACCTTTTATAAGCTGTGGTGAACGAACATGTTTATTTCCATTTTTAATCTGTGGTACATTTATAATCTGTGGTATTGTCGTCAGTGTGTGTGAATAACCTTTGCCCATCTATTTGTATAGGATACTATTCGCACTGGCTATTGTCACAAACTGTCATTTTTTAGGGTTCCGTACCTCAAACGGAAAAAAACGAAACCCTTATAGGATCACTTTGTTGTCCGTCTGTTTGTGTGTCCGTCTGTGTGTATGTCAAGACTCTTTATCTCGGGAACGCGTAAAGATGTCGAGTTGAAATTTAAATTGTATACGTAGTCTACGGTCTCTTGCAGTTGTGTAAACAAAAAACTTCTCAGTTATCGTATAAAAAGTTAGAGCCGTTTATGTCGTAAAAAGCCGCATATTTCGACACTCACAAAAATCAAAACCTACAGGGTACTTCCCGTTGACATAGAACTATGAAAATTGACAAGAAGCATTGTCTCAGAGTACACATATAGGAATAAATCTGACAACTGTACATTTTTAACTAAATCACAAAAAATAGGGTCAAAATTCACAAAATATGGGTTCAAAATTCAAAGAGAGTAAATCGTATATGAGACATGGACGCTGCGAGATATTGAAAAGAAAAAAGTAGATGCTCTAGAAATGTGGTGATGGAGAAGAATGCTTGGGGTATCGTGGACTGAATTTCGTACCAACGTCTCGATACTACAAGAACTCGGCATCAAGCAGCGTCTATCAGCCATAGTACAGTCTCGCATACTCGCTTACTTCGGACACATCTCAAGGCAAGGTAGCCAGTCTTTGGAGCGTCTTGTCATCCAGGGAAAAGTTGAGGGCACAAGACCACGCGGAAGGTCGCCCATGAGATGGACCGATCAGATTAAGTCTGCTGTGGGTGGGTCCGTGCATGAGTGTACCCGATTGAAGTCCCATAGAGAGAGATGGCGAGACATCGTGAGGCGCATTACATCTGCCCCTACAAATAATAGTACTACTTGATGACCACGACCGCTCTGTCAAGAGCGCAACGATCAAGAAGAAGAAGAAATCGTATCATGGTAGGTATCATATAAAAGAGCTTTATTAGCACATGCTAAAACAGGTTTTTAATTATTTTAACAATGTGTAATTTTGTGTAAATGTGAGATGGATGACGCGAAAAGTGAAAAAAAAAATTTGTCGATGATTACAGTATAGAGATTTTAACAACTTACTTCCCAATTTTGTGAAATTTTCTAGATTTGTACGGAACCCTCGAAGCGCGAGCCTGACTCGCACTTGTCCGGTTTTTTTTTTAAATATCATGTTGTCCCGGATACTTGTCTTTTTTTGCCACTTATATATTTAAATTTCGGGCCGCTCTAATAGTACAGGCCAGAAATAGATAGTTTTTGCAACTTATTTACTGTGAATAGTGATAGAGAGCAATAATAATCAGTAAAATAATAGGTATAATCAGTGATAACACAGTGTTCACTCAAATCATTCGTTCAAAATAGGGTCTGTTGATAGACCCACGATAATATCATAGGTCTTCTAAAACTTGCCTAAAACTAACTCCGCATTAACAATAAAAAATATTCTCATTCTACAAACTAACCAGAGAATTGTTTTATTCTGGTTATTCAATTAAACATTGCGACATTTATCGATTTTTCGTAGTTGACAAAAGTAACATAATATGGACGCAATTATTTTGGATTTTACTGGTAATATCTAAAACTATTAAAAAATAACTGTAGCGAAGTGTGGGTGCAAATTGTTTCAATGTGTTGACGTTTTTGTCAATGTGTGACACGAACTGCTCACGCAATGTGGTTTGTTTTGACTATTCACACACAACACCAACGTATGCAGTGCAGGTTGTCAGATCTTGTGTCGATGGCATAGAGTTCATTATGGTGCGCAATAGGTGCATTATCGTATGGTTTTTGTAATGTTTCCATGTAGTACCTGTAATACAATACCGTGTACTTATATAAGATTACGTTCCAAGTTACGGAAACAAGTATCATCTGTAAATGTTTTTAGCAAAATTATCCCGGTTATTGGACAAAACTGACATGACTAACATTAGAAAAATTATAGAGGTATCAGTTACCTACATGGTTTTTAATTAATTTATTAATTTTAATAAAAATATTTTGATAATTCTGCAAAATTAACGAAACAAAATGTTTCCCATCAAAGGGATCATCTATTAATTACGTGAAACTCGAAACTACTCGAAAGGGTCTGGAGGGTGGAGAGGGTTCAGAAAAAAAAACGGAATTTCACAAGAGGGGATATGATCAAATGCCACGAGTAATTTTCGCTAATGGCTTTTTTAACATTGTTAGGTAATAATTTCCTAACGCAATGATGCCCATGACGCCCATGAGATTTTATTGTAGCTGTAATGTAATTGGTTTTGCCGTGTTATGAGCTCAATAAATGAATTTAATTTAATTTATTTTATTTAATAGCTTTTTGCGAACTAAAACAATAAATCATATTGACATCGTACGTTAACATGATTTGATACTGTAATTTTGTCTTTGATGGTTATGGGAACCCCCCTTTATATATTTTAGTTCAATTACTAGTTATTAATATATATATATATACAATTCTTGACACTAAATTAAACTGGTCTGAAAATGTCTCCAAACTTCACACAAAAGGTATCAAGGCAATCAATGCTCTTAACCCTGTACTGAACAGACGATCTTGCCTAAGTAGTCGCACAAAATTAGAAATTTATCGCACCTTGGTCCGGCCCTGCATTACGTATGCTTGTCCAGTGTGGAGCAGCACTTGCAAAAGCAATATCAATAAACTTCAGGTAGTACAAAATAAAGCCCTTAAGTATGCTTATAAAACCCCTTTTCGCACCAATCTCCAAAAGTTGCACCTTCAAATAGGCTTGCCGAAAATTGATGCCTATATTTACAAACTGTCGGAAAAATTCTATATACATAAAAATACTGGCAGTAAGAATAAATTAATAAACAATATATGTAAGACTCGCATGACCGATCTCCCTTTTATCGACAATTACAATAGGTACAAATTGCCCCATCACTATTTCTTAGAGCGCAATGAATAGGCAGAGTGCCTCACGTGAGCGTGCGCGGCCGGCCGGTGGCCGGCGCTCGCGGCACTCTCGTCCGTATTACCAGCTGGTACGAAGGGCGAAGGTGGCGCGCGCGCTGCGCAGCGGCGGTCCGCGCGCGCTGTGTGCGACATACCAACATTGCAGGTACATTACGCCTGTTGCTAGCTGCGGACCGCTCGATTTCGAGCGTTTTACCCCCCCCTATTATTATAATACCTACCCCCACTTGGGGGCTGTTTTTCTCTTGTTTTGTAATATATTTTTTAATGTAATGCTTCGCCTAAAAGCTTACAATAGCAAATTAAAATGTTACTTACCCTCTTTAATTTTATCAGACGCCTTTTATAATATTCATGTTTTAAGTTTTGTATAAGCCAAGTGTTTGCAGAACAATAATTAAGTATGTAATGTTTTTTATAGTACTAGGATGGAATTAACACTGGTATTGTATATATTATATTAATTATGTGTAAATAAAGAACTTTTGAAATTGAAAAAATTGAGTTATTAATATACCTATACATAAATTCACGTTTGTTGGATATAATTTTTTAATATTTATTTTATTCCATTTTTAGGGTTCCATACCCAAACGGTAAAAACGGCACCCTATCACTAAGACTTCGCTGTCCGTTCATCTGTCAGTATGTCACCAGGCTGTATCTTATGAATAGTGATAGCTACAACGCTGAGACATTCACAGAATATTAAATTGGATATTTCCTCTACAAATAAATAATTAAATTAAAATTATATATACTAACGGGGACTTACGTACGACACGGAACCCTAAGTGCGCGAGACCGACTCGCACTTAGCCGATTATTGCTATTTGTTGTTATGGTTAACATCAATACATCATTTGTGATCAACTTTCTAGCTTCTAAGGTTCATGAGATACGTGCCGCTATTTGTACAGCCTGGTGACAGACAGTCTAACGGACATACGGACAGTTGAGTTTTAGTAATATGGACCCGTTTTTACCCTTTGAGTACGGAACTCTAAAAATCATTAATATATGAAACCTGGGTACCAGGTTTCATCGAAATTGGTTGAAAAATTCGTAAGTTGCTAAAAATAAGTCATGACTAGTAGACGACCCCAAACCAATTATTAGTCAATCGTTTTTATTTGTTACCACTTTCTATGGCAATACTGATGAATACTGTACCTTTTATAAGCTGTGGTGAACGAACATGTTTATTTCCATTTTTAATCTGTGGTACATTTATAATCTGTGGTATTGTCGTCAGTGTGTGTGAATAACCTTTGCCGATACTATTTGGAATTATTGAAACAATAATTGTGCTCCCCGCATACCAATCCAAACTAATGAAAATACTGAAAGATTTCAAGTCAATTATTTTCAGTAAAAAATGCAGAGACCGAAGTTTATAAAGCCGGGTTAGTAAATGTTATTTTGAGGTTATGCGTTTGTTTACAAATCTCATGTTTTCTACTTTTTATAGGATTATCTTAGCTTAACTTATTAGAGTTAGTTAAGTTGCATCGGCCGTGGTCACGGGTAGACCGCGTCTACCCTTGACTGTGATATATCTGGTAATTCCTTCCATTCCTTTCTGTTCTGTGCTACCTCGGTCCAAACCTTTTTAAACCTCTCGATTTCGTCGTGCCATCGTGTTGGACGACGGCCTCGGGATCGACTGGACAGAGGAACCCACTCCGTTGAGACCTTTGCCCATCTGTCTGGGTGCATACGACTCACGTGTCCCGCTCCCATTTCCGCTCCAAGAGCTTTGCAGATTTAGTCCAACGTCGCTTCGCAGTAGCCCAACAACATCGCAGATTTTAGTCCCGTAGTATATAATAATAAAATAATCCTTTTCTTATGTTATGAACGCTACAATCTTCTTTTCGAGTCGATGTAGTATAAAGCTAAATGAAACTTCTTGGTGGCTGTAAAGTGTGATATTACCTACAAACTGTGGATAACAATCCTGACTAAATCTCACGTATCACCTGCAATGAGAATTGACTTAACCATAGCTTGTAGCTCACAACACAGCTACCAAGTTGTAAGATTCGACCTATGCCTTGCTTGAAACTAGCATCAGCCAATCACAAGCCGAGGGCTGCATCGCGCAAACGAAATTCTCAGCGGCGGCCGAACCACATCAAGACCTAGATTACCTCAAGATTACACTGTCGGATATCTTATATCCCCGGGTACAACACCTCGACCGGAGACTACTCCTTTGCGAGAAGTTATCCTATCATCATCATCTCGCTCGACTTGGTCGACCAACCTAGTCCATAAAACTATGTAGTTTGTGGTTCATTGTGTGTTGTTGTAAGAATATTATATAGATTGTAGACTAAATTATGCAAGCCACAATAATGAAAGTTATGATAAAGAAATCAAATATTAGTAAGAAAAAAAATCTTCCTATTTACAGGGGAGGTATCCCTCTACCCAACCAGAAACAAAGATGGCCAGATAGAAACCCTGATCGATCCAAATGCCGACTCAGCTCTGACAGTCGACAGCGACTCAAGGACCAACTTCACTTACAATCGTTATCACCATCTGCCATTGGAGACTCAGAGACAGAGGTAATTTTAATAATTTGTTCATAGTGCATATCTATTAAATGTGTGTTTTTGCCCTCTTCGACGATAAATTGTCATTGCACTTACCCTAGGTAGAACTAGACATTACGGAATGCCTTTGGGACAACGCGTTTTCCCTAGTTATATCCTGAAACTAGTCAGATAACAGATCATTTGGGTTCAAAATGAGTCACAGATCCTAAATCGGTGCACCCTGACTCCACATAGTCGTGTGGTCATGCTACAAGTATGATTTTTAAAAGCGGGAGCCAGAAGTCTCAAAGAAAGTCTGGAGCCAAGCAAGCCAGGCAGTTTTATCTGACTTGTTCTGGGATATAACTAGAGAAAACACACTGTCACATAGGCATTTCGTAATATCTAGTTCTAATTAGGGAAAACGCGCAATCCCTAAAATCGGGTAATAATGGTAACATATACCAATAAATGAGACAATCAATATGCATGCTTATAAAATATTTGCTTCGATTAGGTACCTTAATATCATAATGTGCCCTGCCCACTACCATTTGAACTTGACAATCCGCTGGGCTATGTTGGTTCTTTTACGAATCTCCTCATTCCTGATTTGATCTTGCAGAAAGACTCCAATAGTCTTACATAGCCCTTCCATAGCTCGTTGGAGCTCACTAATATGTCCATAGTGAGAGACCTTATGTTTGAAGACCACGTGCCGGCAAGCGCAGCGTAGGACGTCCACCCACAAGGTGGACGGATGACCTCGGAGGATCGCGCTGGATGCAAGCCGCTACGAACCGGTCTTATTGGAGATTTTTAAAGGGGGTCTATGTCCAGCAGTGTACGTCCAATGACTGAAACGAACGAGAGACCATGTTTCTGTGCCATAAAGTCATCACTGGCAGCACACACTGGTTGAAAACTTTCAACTTAAACCCTGAACCGCATATCTGTTTAACATAAGGCAGTATGTAGTCAAACGCAAACCTATACAGTATAAAAAAAACATGGGGCACTGTAAAAAGGTTCACTAAGAAGCCATAATAATTACTAAATATAGCATATTTATAGAAATGCCCATATTTCCAGGCTGCCAGTATTCCAGTACCGCAGTCACATCCTG
The DNA here is from genome assembly GCA_949316475.1 of Hypomecis punctinalis. Classification (NCBI taxonomy): domain Eukaryota; kingdom Metazoa; phylum Arthropoda; class Insecta; order Lepidoptera; family Geometridae; genus Hypomecis; species Hypomecis punctinalis. The sequence continues at coordinate 14,586,317 of OX438820.1, read as the reverse complement.
TACCTACTGGAGCGGCATCAGACCCTCGTACTCCTCGGGGAAACTGGCTGCGGCAAGTCTACACAAGTGCCACAGGTACTGTAACAGTCTTATTTTTCTATTTTATAAATACAAACGTAGCCTATAAGTCACTTTCCGCCTTTCAAACAATGTCCATACCTAAAATTATTTCAGCCCATTGCTCCATTGCTGCGTGAAAGAGGAACAAACCAACAAATACATTTTCGGATTTATCAGTAAGGATAGGTTTGCATTTGACTACATACTGCCTGATGTTAAGCAGATATAAGGTCTAGGGTGTAGCATGATTACCTATAAAATATACCTTTTGTAAAATATACCCATTGTACTGTACCGTACTGTACTGTATCAGCCTTTTTAATAGTCCACTGCGGGACTTAGGCCTACCCACGAAGGGTGATTGGGCCATATCCACCACGCTGGCCCAGTGCGGGTTGGTGGATTCACATACGCCGTCGAATTTCTTCTACGGACGTATGCAGGTTGCCTAACGATGTTTTCCTTCACCGAAAAGCCAGTGGTGTGAAATTCCGTGCATAAATTCCAAAGAACTCATTGATACGGGGCCGGGGATTTGAACCCACGACCTCACGATTGTAAGGCGGGTGTCACTACCTCTCGACCACCACGGCTTGTACTTTAGCGGAAAGACAGACTCAGGCATTCTGGCTGTTTGTATGAAGAATGAGGATTCGAAACTCAATCGCAGCGTAAGACGTAACCAAACGTCCTACGCTGCTCTTTCTGGTTTGTGGTCTCTACACTAGAACTTTTAGACCCCATCGGTTACTATTTTGTTATTTTATACTACGGGACTAATCGCGCACTAAAATTACGAGATAAATAAATCCATCGGTTACTAGTTCTCCATGCTATGTGCCCTGCCCACTGCCTTTTCAAGTTGCAAATCCACTGGGCCCATTTTAACACAAACCGGCTAGGTATGATATAATTGAGACTGCAGGAACGCGTTGGATGCAGGCCGCTTTCAATCGAGCTTATTAGAAATCTATAGGGGAGGCGTATGTCCAGCAGTGAATGTCCTACAGTTGATGGATCTATGGATAGATGGACTTCCTTTCTTCTTTTAAAAACGGGCTGCCGCGAAGTAACGCCTGATTCAATCAAATATCTGGAGTATCTACAGTGGTTGCTTGGCTTATTACATGGGTAGCTTTATCTTAAGTACGAGTAGTAGGTATACTGGTACCTACAGTTTGTGCAACAAGAGAAGCGTGGTAGGTGAGGTCGCCCGTGTGGCATTTTACTAATTTTGTTACGTTGACAACACTGCTCTGTCATTGCTAGTACAACTAAAAGTGTTTGATTCTTAGTAGACACCAATTTGATTTACATCAGTACTCGCGTCTACCAAGTAGTCGGTAACTTGGCTGCTGATTAAAATCTTAAGTTTATCGTAACGCCACGACGGTCCTCTTTTTACACGAACTCTAGTAATTAATTTATTATAGCTTATATATCCATAGTTAAAATATTTGTTCGACACTTTCACAAGCAATTTACAGAAACATTAATCATCATGGAACCTAAATACACTTATAGTATTGAATATTTATGAAAACAAGGGGTGTTCAAACCCATCTTACCCAGCGCCCAAGCCCCCTCCAATAGTACTCACAATATTAGAGGTCCACATATCAAAAGGTAGAAAAATACATATAATTTGGTTGTGTTTTACTTATTATAGGTACTAACTTTATAGCGAACTAGCTGCCCGTCCCGGCTTTGCCCGGATATGATTGGCTATACATATACTTACCACGTAATGTAGGTATGCGCCACACACATGCTAGACATACCGGATGAACCATTATGATGAGTTAAAACCTACCTAAATCGCGAGAGTTTCCGTAGTCTTAAACTGTTCGAAGTTTATGAAAAAGAGATAGTAGGTATTGGCATATCTAAATAAAAGTGAGTTCGTATGTGTCGGTTGGCTGTACATAATATATAGCCCTGATTTCAGAAAATGACAATGATGAGAATGAAAGCGACGTTAAAATATTAGAGACCCACAGTCTATACATTCTACCCATGTAAGTTAGTTTCTTGATCTTGTCTTCACTCGAGAACTTTGAAAAACATTGGACATCAGTTCTACTTCTACGAATAGTATGCCCTACCAAAGGCCTCTTCAACTTGCTAACCCAAAAAGCTGTGATGGAAGGAATCGAAGCGCTGGCATCCAACGTGTTCCGGACGTCACGACCAGATCTTAGATTCACGTGAAGACCTTCGCTACACTTGCCAATACATTGTTTACATTCGATAACTTTAAGGTCCCATCGACAATTCGTTTCACATACTATGTGTAGGGGCGTAGCTACCGCAGTATCAGCCGTGTCAATAATACGGGGCTCCCGGGCTACAGGGGCCTTAACGTGTGTAAGCAAAACCTAGTAAAATGTTATCCACAATGTCACTTAATCTCGTGCTTCCCGAAAAAAAATCATCTCTTTTTTTCCCGGGTTAAGCATTCTTCCAAAAGTTGTCCTAAGAGGCAGAAATTTTATAACAACTGAAATCATCTTCAGCTAGACTTACTTAGCTGATATAGGTAATTATATTCTATTCATTATCAATTATAAATTTCCTGAAAAAAAGGCAAGAAAAGTGTATAGGTATTTTATTTGAATTGTTTGGCTAGCTCAATTTCTAGGAGGAAGTGACAACTTATAAATAACCGCCTTACTACTAAAGTTTTACGCAGGCTTTAGACAATGTTTAACAGAACAAATTGTACGGCTAAACAGTGTATAAAGAGTGTTTAAATCTTTTGCGGTAAGGCGGTATATATTTATTTCAATTTAATGCAAGCATATTTGTTTCTTTTGTGAGAAATGAGTGATTTGGGCTCCCCAACTATGTTTGATTCAGGGCTCCTCCAAGGCACGCTACGCCACTGCATACCTATTTACTACCAATAAAACATAAATCGACACCCTAATGGCGGAGATATATAACTTTGGTGGTCTAGTGGTAGTAACGCCTGTCCTACAATCGTGAGGCGGTGGGTTTAAATCCCGATCCTGTATCAATGAGTTTATTTGGAACTTATGTACGGAATTTCAAATCATTGGCTTTTCGGCGAAGGAAAATATTGTGTGGCAATCTGCACCAACCCACACTGGGCCCTGGCACTGGTGGTGGATATGGCCCAAGCACTCTTCTCGAATTCTCAATGACCCGTTTCCTCGAATCTCGACGTTATGTCACCTAATAAGTGCCTGTAACCGAGCACTTTGGCATCGCGCGGCGTTGTAGTCGGCTTGGAATCGCCTTACGACTAACTAAAAAGCCTGCCCACTACGTAGCTTGGGCAGGATTTTGGCTCGGACACTTTTTTTCACGATTGTGACTCTATAGATATTTGCTCGAAGTGAATTTTGTATTATGTACATTGTACAAAGTACATGAATTGCCTAGCGGAGAGAGCGGCGAAACGGAACTTTTATAATACTTACATTTTTGAACTCGTGATATCTTTGTAATAAAATGTCTGAATTAAATAATTTAAAAAGTTGCATAAAGCTATTGAAACAGTCTTGAATATGAAATATTTTTTTTTGATAAGGATTAATACCAAGATACAAATTAAGATCGTTTTCCTGCGACGGTATTTCAATTAATTTTTAAGAATAAAAGAACAGTTATTACGGCTTAACTATAATAGTTAGATATATGCTGTCGCGACATTTTTTGTAAATTATGGTGTGTTCTATAAAGTCGTAGTACATTATTTTATTCCATCATCAATAGTTTTCGCAGCGCACGCGATGTAAAGAATATTTTAGGCATTTTTTTACACCTTGGGTAACATTATTATAGTTTTAATAGGGATCCTTATTTTTTTCTTGCAATTAAAATAGCCTATGTTACTCAGTAATAATGTAGCTTTCTAATGAAAAAAGAATTATTAAAATCGGTCCAGTACTTTTTGAGTTTATTCATTACATACAAAAATACAAAAATACAAATCTTTCCTCTTTATAATATTAGTGTAGATTAGAACTAGAACTTTTAGATTTAGTTCAGGGCCTGATTTTTATCGACAAAACATAACGTAACGCGTTACTTAAGTACTTTTTTTATGTAAATTTTTGAAAAATGTAAATGTTTGATATATGTAAAATTACGTTGCAATGAATTAAACACCTTGTTTAAGGTATGTTATATGAAAAGTAAATATTTTATACGCGAATTTCTTGAAAACAAAGAGCATGTTAGAGCGCGTAACGCGCTTTTTTTCTTACAGAATCACCCACGAGAACATTATTTTTGCTTGTTATTTTTAGATCGCGTTTTTAAAGTCGTATATATCGGGAAGCTTCATGTAGATCAAATATTTCATACGTCCAAAAGTTTTAGACATGGCTAATCAGTATCAGTTACACAACCAGGCCTGAACCCTGCGGGGTCGCAGTGGCCTACCGAGAGAGAATAGGTATGACGACTGGGTAAAAAATCATTACTATAATTATTCGTGAGTTAGATTATCAATAGTAGATTTTATCATATGAGAGCAAAATAATATTTTTACGGCGAGGGCGCATTTTTGAATCCAGAGCGAACTGAGGGATTCTTTAGTAGAATTCTGAACGTAGCGAGGGATTCAAAGCGCGTCGCCCGAGCCAAAAATATATTTTGCGCCCGAGTGGTACACTCTACTTTTCATCACCGCTATGAGAAAATAAAAGGCGCCTTATATTTTGTTGTAATATTATTATTTAATAAAAAACGTAGAGTCACAACTAAATTAAAATTAAATGGTATCTACGAGGGGTGATCCAATAGTAATGATAATCAATAACAAACACAATGAATAAAATAAAAAAATAAATTTATTTCTCAACATAGTCTCCTAGCAAGTCTATACATTTAGTCCATCTCTTTTCTAAACCTAAAATTCCCTTAGAAAAAAAATCTTTATCTTGACTCTCAAAAAAGTCCTCAACCGCGGCCATCACGTCGCTATCATCGTCAAATTTCTTGCCTCGGAGATGTTCCTTGAGTCGTGGAAAGAGATAAAAGTCACTGGGGGCTAGATCTGGTGAATAGGGGGGGTGATCCACCAACTCAAAGCCCGCTTCCTGAATGGCAGCCATGGCAATTGCAGCTTTGTGAACCGGTGCGTTGTCTTGATGGAACAGCACTCCAGCCCGCAGTTTGCCTCGCCTTTTCTCCTTAATAGCCTCCCGCAATCTTCTTATTTGTTCTGCATAGGTAGCAATAATAGTGGCCCCCTTTTCCAAGTAGTCCACCATGATTATTCCTTCAGCGTCCCAAAAAACAGACGCCATAACCTTCCCTGCTGAGCTTGACACTTTGAATTTCTTCGGCGTCGGTTCATCGGATCGTTTCCATGTCATCGATTGTTGTTTTGTTTCAGGATCAAAATGGTGGATCCAGGTCTCGTCCATGGTCACAAAACGTGACAAAAAAATATCCTTGTCTGCCTGGAAATTTTCGAGATTTGCTCTTGACATGTCGACTCGTTTCTTCTTTTGCTCGTCGTTTAACATTTTCGGTACCCAACGCGCGGAGACCTTTCTCATATGCAATTCGTTCGCAAGGATTCTTTGAATGCTGCCATATGAGATCCCTGTGACCTCAGCTACATGCCTGATAGTCACTCTTCGATCTTCCAATACAACTTCTTCAACTTTTTTCACATTTTCTTCAGTGAGGGACGTCAATGGGCGTCCTTCGCGGTGTTCGTCTTCCGTCGATGTTCTTCCCAGCTTAAACTCCTTAGCCCAGCGTGCAACTGTGGAATATGGAGGAGAAGAGTCCCCTAATGTTTCCACCAAGTCGCTATGTATGTCTTTGGTAGACATTTTTTTCAAGCAGAGGTATTTAATGACAGCTCTGATTTCGTGTTTTTCCATTTTGATGTTCACTCCTTGACAGTCCGTATTCAAATGAATGTAGCTCCCGGGAATCGTGGCCTATTTATATGATTTTTTTTTCCTGAACTAGTTGGTAATTGAGCAAGTGACTGATATTTTTTTTGTATTTTTGTGTGCAGTAGAAATAACTGATTATCATTACTTTTGGATCACCCCTCGTAATAATAAAACAAACGAAAACTTATACTTATTTACATTCTTTTCATTCATTTTCTTGGCGCTGAACACTAACATTACAAATACTTCCATATTCAAAAAGTGCGCGGCAAAAATCATTCCAGCGTACTTATAGAAAACACCACCTTTGGGCGCACTTAAAGGCGAACCAAGTGGTCCTTTTCGAATAGATGTGATGAAAAAATATCGGACACGTATTCTTTCTTTTGTTAATCAAACATCAAATGACAAAGATGAACCTAGTCAAAGTTTGAGAGTGGGGGTCGTGACATCACAGTCTATACATTTGTTTGGCACTTGTGACGTCACGCGGAACTTTGAAGGACTATATCTTCATCAATTTTTGTTTAATTGACAAAAGAAAAAATACGCGTCTAACATTTTTTATTAGTCTATCTGACGGACTAATTATATTTTTTTAGTCATCATGCCTGTTTTATAAATAGTCATTTGAACTATAGAATAAGTATTAAAGTAATAGCATTCGTACTAAAATAGCAAGTGATAAATCACTTTGTCCCATTTTAAATATGAAATTTAAAAGGTGTTAGAAAAATATGCACAATTGCACATACACCAGAACTTACGTAATTTCGAAGGGTTCCACAAACTAGCATTGAGCTATTCTCGGGTGTCCAAATTCAAAAAGGTAAAAAGTAGGAAGGTAACATGGTCAGAGATTTGAATCTTCTTACTGGAACTAGAGGGTTCAAATTTCCGAAAAAGACAAAAGACGAAGTGGAACCAAAATTTAACTATTTTGACATTCCAACTGGTGATTTTGACGTATGCGAAAGATATTTCGTTTTTTTTGTTCCACTCATTCTCGCGTCAGATACGAATTAGACAGGTGTAAGTGTAACGTAGTATTTTTTGAGTACAGTTTAGCAATACTTCTGTTACTTGCCATTCTTCTGAGATTTGTACCATTGACTTGACAAAGAAGAAGAAGAAGAACCAGGGTCTACAATTAATTTTACTTGTCATGGTGTATGTATTAACAGTACAGTAAGTACAGAATAAGCCCCTAAAAGGGTGCTAATTGATTGTGAATAACTCTATATATTTGTTTACTATGCCCCGCTTTCGACGAAAGAAGCCTGCCTTTTTCACTCAAAAAGCATCGAAGTCCCGACTTGCCAAAAAAAATCTGACAACGCTGGTATCGATCGTTGCTTACGAGTAACTATCCAACATAATATTGGTATTCGGTAAACGCTTAGGATTAGGAACTAGTCCAACTACGCTATGAGCGCTGTATCCTAAAGGCCAGTAAGGGGGCGTTATCCTCAAGTTTGAGAACCTATGACTTAAACTAAAACTAACACCTACATTGGTCATTAGTTAATTACGGCTAAACACGCATCGTTTATTCTATTTATAATTTTAGGTTAATGATTATTTCGTTAATTAGTTTTGTTATTGTTTTGTACTTAGTCTCTAAGGATTTATCTATTCTAATTACTATCGCTGTAAAGTATTGTACTGTACTGTGTACCAGCCTGTTTAATAGTCCACTGCAGAACGTAGGCCTATACCCACGAAGGTTGAGGCCATATCCACCAAGCTAGCCCAGTTTGGTTGATGGTTTTCCTTCATCGAATATCAACATATATTCCAAAGAACTCATTGGTACGGGGCCGGGATTTGAACCCACGACCTCACGATCGTAAGGCGCGTGTCACTACCACTAGACCACCACGGCTTACAAAACAAAACATGCCTGCCATAGAATCTACTTTTGCCCTCGCCTCGTTCGAAAAGAACCGTCCTGTATTGTGTTAGCGCATATTTTATGGTTTTTTTGTCGGTGTCAATGTTTAGGATCGTGGTGCAGTCGTCCGCTTCAATAGGTGCCTTTAGTCGCCCTTCAATTTTACGGAGCTAGGGATGCGCTTTGCACTTCGTTAAAATCACCGACATCGATATAGTATACGATTTTCATTTTCTTCCCTAGCTTGGAACAGGTATATCGATATATACCAGGAATTCCTAGAAGACTGTACTCAGTGAGATATATGTAGTATACGATTTTCATTGATTGCTGCTTTAGACACAATAACTCACGAAATTAATCAACTCTAATAATATCTTATAATATAATAAATAGACTTATGACTGGGTAAAAAGACATTATTCTAAATAGTTCATTTGTTAGATTATCAAAAAATATTGAATGCGTGTTTTAGTTTTAAGAAAGAAAAATAAAATTAGAATAATTTACTACAGAATAGAACACGTAACGAATGTTAGAACAAAAGATGCCCGCCATAGAATCTACCTTTTACCGCGTTCGAAATGATGTGTCCCGTATTGTGTTAGCGCATATTTTACGTTTTTTTGTCGTCAATGTTTAGGATCGTCGTGCAGTCGTCCGCTTGAATAGGTGCCTTTAGGCGCCCTTCAATTTTACGGAGCTAGGGATGCGCTGTACACTTCGTTAAAATCACCGATATCGATATGTCTTTCGGTCGATACTTGCTCTATGTCATAAAGCTCTCCAAACTAGCCAATTCTAATAATATCTTGTAATTATTCAGGGTTATTCCTAATCAATTAGCATCCTTTTAGGGGCTTATTCTGTACATCAAAACTAACAACTTTTTGACCTATGAAACGGAGGAGGTTCCCTATTCGACGCGTATATGTATTTGTTTTTTTTTATGTGTAACCCTAACTTTTAACATAGTGGTTCGATTTCGATAATTATTTTTTTATTGGAAAGAATATACGTCGAAATTGGTCCCATTTCAATTTTATGCGGCTGAGCCATTTTTGATAAATTAACAATAATGTGAAAAATGCTAAATCGATCCGTGCGAAATATTCGCGAATTCGGTACACGGTTGAAGTCGGTAATGCCATTTTTTAATTCGTAATTTTTAATTCATAAACGTTTATTTGCGCATATGGGTACAGAAAAATAGGATGGTAAAAACAATACAACAAAAATGAACGCCATATTCGACCTTTCGGTATGCAAATATGAGAGAAAACAAGGGAATATAAATACATATGATAGTAGCTTTTGCAGTAAATGAACTCTTAACGCTAAAATGAAATGAGATCTGAAATTACAAAAAAACACACACGAGTAATTACAATCATGTCTGAATAAATATTTACCATTGTTACAAAATATATTAAGCTATCAAAAAGCATTAAATAAAAAATGTAATGATAGTCTTCATGTCTAAAATTCAAAATAATAATAATTTTTGCGAAAAATAATTATGTACTTACTGCAAATTTAGTCAAAACTAAAAAAAAAATGTTGTTCCATAGAAAAATATCATTCACCCGCGACAAAATGTATGGAACAACTGTTTATTTTTTGAGTTTTGACAAACGTCGTAGAACAAAAGTTGTTAGATTTGATGTAGCCTCTAAAATGATGCGAATCGATTAGAAATAACCATGTATAACTTAATATTGCATTCTAAACACCAAACTTTTTTTTTTTGTAGCCATTTTACAATGCAAAATAATTTTGCAAAATGTTATTCAATAGTTTCAATCTGTATCTCTATTAGAAAGGAGACACATAAAAAACAGATAACAGTAACTTTGTAAATGCTTAAAAATGCCTAACTGTTTACAATGGTTAGAAAATCGAACGTCCTATTTGATTTCGTTATTTATTTCCTGTCAGCAAAATATCCACAAAATTATTCGATATCGATAACTGACTCTGAAATTATTGACATAAATTCAAAAATAATTCAATTACACAATGTAAAAGTATCTACAAAAGCTCATAAAGCTATCGACAAATATCTAAAATTATCGATAAAGGTCAAAAACTATCGACAATGGATCAACCAGCCCGTCTCTTCGCCTCGGCACGGCACACCGCGCCGCGCGCCCGGCCAATGCGCACGCATCTGCAAACCGACAATTTTACGCACCACAACACTGCATCGATAAAATGTTTACATAAAACAACAGTGATCAGTTAAAAAGTGTTACGACCCGCCAGTGACGACCGCACACGTGTTAAGTGTACAGTGATCGGATTCCCAAGTGTTTAAAATAACATCCGCTGGTTCGCATCGATTTTGCAAACAAACTGCTGGGAATTATAACACTAACAGTGATGTTTTCGAAGTATTCCACGAATCAACAATGAGGACGAGTTCTTTCACACATTTCGACGAACATTTGGCGATGTGACGTGACCGTAAGCACCGCAGATGCAGCATCAAATCCCAGCCTTATAGAATTTAAAAGTGTTATCTTGGAGTTACTAAGCATCTATTTAAAGAACCCATGTTCATAGTGAACGTGTGGGATAGACTGCTCTATATGAAAAAGTACCGTATGCTGTAACTAATTCAATTTATATAATCCAGACTGGAGTTGTTAGTGTTGGAGCTATTTTCAAAATGATGTGGCCTTCATCGCAAGCGAGTAAAATTCTGACGCTGCTCTTACTAGTCATAGTTTTATTCTGTATTTTTATGGATACGTTTTTATTTTTAAGGATACAAGTGTATAGAATTGATATATTCGATGTTGATAGTAATGTTACTGAGACTTCTACTCATAAGTCTAAAGTTGAACATAATTACGAAGATGTGACATGGATGCCGTGTAGCATCAACCCGTTATGCCATCCCACAGTTAAAGCTTTAATGGTTGATCATATTAACCATTATATATACGGCCCGCTATGTTCCATAGTAGATTTAGGGCTAGGTATCTCTGAGAAATGGTTAGTAATATCTCCGAATATGATTTCTTTCTTTCACGTTTTCGTCGCGATTGTTGGAGCCAAGCTTCTGACCTGTTCGAGTTTGGCAGCCAGACGACTGGGCATTGTTTTGTTCCAAGTGAGAATGTTCCTTGACGACCTTGACGGGCACGTTGCGAGAGAAAGAAAGCATATAAAAGGCGAGAGGTCCGAGGTCGGGACCCTCGGGTACTGGGTCGACGGCATATGTGACTTAATAGGTGTAATCGCTATGGTCATTGGCATTCTGCTATACTTAAAAAATAACCCGCCACGCCGCGGATACAAAGGCACTCCAGTCAGTACTCTACCTTATCACCAATTGAAGGAAATCAACTCTAGCGAGGATATCGAAAAGGAGCACACTGCGGAAATAGGCATTTCGTACAAAACCAAGGTCACTTTCCAAAGAATTGTCCAAGTTTTAGGCCTATTTTCAGGGCAGATGGTCCTATCTTCCCTAGCTTGGAACAGGTATATCGATATATACCAGGAATTGCTAGAAAACTGTACTGAGTATGACGTGTTTAGACGAGAGGCTATGTTCAAATCAGGCACGTTTTTCTTTGCTACAGGTCTCTGGAGGATACTCAATCCACATAGTTATTTGCATCTGCTGTCTCTTGCTGTATTCTGTGATAAAACCTGGCCTTTTCTGAAAGCTGTGCATTATACCGGTTATATATTTTTGGTTATCGTTGTGGGCACTTCGGAATATTTGGTGGATTATATCAGGGGGTTTGTTATGAACGGCGCGGAAGGTCGATGATTGCTGTCCTGCCATAGTTCGGTTTGGTTACTGTGATTTCTTTGTTGTATGTTTATGGATATAGTTGTAAAGGGTCGTCTATTGTCATAGTATTTTTTGTGACTATACGAAGTTTTCTCTACCCTTGTCAGTCTTGAAACAAATGGACACATTTGTGTGTATGATGTCATCTTGATGCTGCATTACATGTTTTGCAATTTAAATTAAGTGTCATCGAATTAAAATTCAAGGCTTCCAAGAAATCCTTATCATTTCTTTCTAAAATGTCTTAAAAGAATTCTTCTGAAATCGAAAATGTATCAATTGATACAAACATTCATCTTCAAATTATACATTTATGTATGTATCTTATACAAAGGACTTAAATCGCGAACTGAAAATACGAGACAAATAAATCCCGCTAAAATATTTTCATGTGAAATGTTGCCAAGACTAAACCACACCTCGCACTAGCAAAAAGTTATTAGATCTCATGTAGAGCCAAGCTTTTAACTCTTCAAGCCCTAACTCTACAAGCCTTTACGTCACAAACTCTACACCATAGTCAATATACCTAGGTATAGTATAGGCAGAATCAGACAAGTCGGAGGAGGTGAAGTTATCTACAGGCAGCGCGAAACCAAATCAAAGTGCAGTTTTATGTGAGCTTCAGTCAGGATTGGATATTGAGCAGCTTGTAGCTACCTTCACAGTTCGTCAGTCGACTTGGATGATTTGGCCTATCGTGTCCTTGGGCTTGTGTTGCGCTTCGCTTGGCCCGTCTTGGCGGGGCTCTGCCGTTCTCTATACCTCACACACCCAACGTAATAGAAGAATAATATTGTGCCCCAATCGCGCAAGTTTAAGAATAACAGAAGTGGGATCCTTCATCATGTGTCATTACAAAGTCTAATATGATTATGACACTAGTTTTGTTAAGTGATAATTATATTTTTTTAACAGACGAAACGGAGGTTTACATGTTCTCGCGTATATATTTTTTATATTTAACCACGCATAACTTTTTATAGAGTGATCTGACTTTGATAGTTTTTTGTTTGGTAGATCATCATACTTCAAAGATGGTCCCATTTAAATTTTATTGAAATCGGCTGAGCTATTTTTGATAAATCAAAAATAATGTGTAAATTACTACATCGATCCGTGCGAACTATTCGAATTCAGTACACAGTTGAAGTCGCTTGTACCATTTTTTGGGAAAATAATTGTTAAATCTTCCTCTTCATCGAAAAGTGCTATTTGGAACCGAGCTGCCAACTGCAACTGCCGACAGTACGTGTACAAACTGCTGGACTACTAGTTTTATCTAGTAGTACCTACTACTAGTTAGTATGTAATGTGTTACATGTACCCAGTAAATGTTTTATTTTGTAATACTGTGTAAATTGACGATTCCAAGCGCATTTGAATGTCTAAGGAATAAAATAAAAAAACAGCTGCTGCACGAGCTCTCGGCAGTTGCAGCTGGCAGCTCGGTTCAATCAAACGGCACCTTAGAGTACGTTTAGATAACAAGCGGTCAACGCGCGTTTACAATTATATACATACATTTTATTCAGGCCGTACACATGCTAACGCGCGTTGAACGCTGCGCTAGCGCTACTGTTGTCAGATATTTTCTATATCTCCGTTCTGTTGAGCGCGCGCTATCGACGCGATTAGACGTATTTTAGGGTTCTTCAGTATACAATCCGTCCAGAAATCGTCCGAAATGAAAACCGAAGCTTTTAATACGGAATTATTTTTAGAAGAAACAATCACGACAAATTTAAGAACTCTACTGAATACTGAAGCATGGCGGTCGTGGCAACGCGCGTTCAACGCCTGACAAGTACGTTACGTGACATGTGAACACTGTAAAAAATTTTACGCGCGTTGAGCGCTAGTCATCTGAACGTACCCTTAAAATGTGACGTTGTTTATGGATGGCCCGTTAAGCTTGCAGTCAGTTGAAACCAGTTTGCTGTTCTCGTTTCAAAAAGGCATTTCGCTAAAACAATTTTCACTCAAGATCTTACTTTGAAGGAGAGTTCTATGGTTCCTATAGAAAGTAATAGGTACTTATATGAAAATTAATACATAGTTTCTATAAGTTATAGGCCGAATTAAACTGCGTGAAACCTAATGGCTGTAGTTGCTGTCCCTGGTGTCAGAGTTTTAATCTGAATTACCTGAAAGTGACGTTTCTATACTCTATAAAATTTAACTTGATCTCTGCGACAGCTGTCAGAAAAATCATGCCTATGAAGTCCTGAATTTCTTAATAGTACAGACAGTACCTGTCAATGTCATACTTTATGGGCATGCCGATTAGTGATGGGCGACGAATGATCGTGACCACAGAGTTTTAGATAGAGTTTTAATTAAAATATCGATAGTTTATACTGACGATATTTTAAATAAAACTTAATTTATCATTAATTTTACTGTATATTTTAATATCATAACATTTTTTACATGTGTAATTAAATTAAACCCAATATATGTTACATTAGCATCGATAATAGTGAAAAACGTCGATAAATACTATCGTTACATTATTATGAGTATTTAATTAATATCATAACATTATTTACATGTGTACATACTTGATCTTAAATAATGGTAAGTAAATAAAATCCAATTTCTCACCTTCAACTACTCATTCGATTTCATTACAACATTGTTTGAAAATCGATTTTTTTCACCACTTTCTCAAGTCTAAATATGTCAATCTTCTATATCAATGTCACTGTCGCAGAGATCAAGTTAAATTTTATAGAGTATAGTTTCTATGATGATGAGAAATAAAAGGCTTTTTATTTTTTTTATTTTTATTTATTTATTTATTTATATAGTTTCTATAAATTGTTATAGGCCGAATCAAACTGTGTGAAACCTAATGGCTATAGTGGCTGTCCCTGGTGTCAGAGTTTTAATATGAATTACCTGAAAGTGACGTTTCTCGTCGCTAAATCTGACATCACCCATTTAGACGTAAGAGTGAGACAGATAGAGTTATACCTTTTCCTCTTAGTTACTCGTTACCGACCTATAAAGGTGAAATATAATATTAACGACCATTGTTCCAATAAATTACCTACTATGTACTTTATTTTCTAGGTAGGTATATTGGAATTGTTATTACAATTCAATTTTGTGTCGATCCAAATGTTATAGTTAAATTATTGAACATTTTGTAACAAAACCTTTTCAATTTATTCAATATGTTGCCCCTAGCTTCGCCTGCGTGATATGCATTTTGTGCTATTCCATATGGACATTTTTTTTAGATAAAAAGTTGCCTATGTCACTTTTCGGCCCTTGAACTATATCCCTCAAGAGCAAATAAAAAAATCAAGAGAGAATATTGTGAACAAACAAGTGAAGCCAACCAAAACTACGCCTCGCCGTGTACAGACAATTCACACACACATCAACGTACAAGGAAACTACGCCTTGGCTTGTCAGTCGAACTATGGCGGCGCAACAGCGACGCACTCACACATGTATAAAAAACCGGCCTCACTTGACTGTTCAACGACGTTCCCTCTGGATTTATTTATTTGCTCTGAGCTATATCCCTGCTGATTATATCAGGTCGATCCGTTGCTCCGTGAAAGAGGAACAAACCAACAAACTTTTCGGATTTATAATATTAGTATGATTAGGCTGGCCAGGGCTAGCCACCCGGCCTATATGAACTTACTTATTAAATTATTAAATGTATCAGAAATAAAGTATAAGACTACTATATTGCTAAAAGCTCTCTCAAAACTTAGCTAAATAGTCCAGTCGGGGCACACATAAAACTAGCCTGAAATAACTGTTTTTTTTTTAATTTAAATGTCTGCCCCGACTGGACTAAAAGTCCTTTAAGAAAGGTATTGATTTGCTTGAAAGTGCACAAAGAAAAGCCACCAGGGTTCCATATGCTCTGCGCCGTAAAACCTATGAAGATGGGTTAAAAGCCCTTCGTCTCACGACCCTCGAAGAACGACGATTGCGTGGAGGTCTGATTGAGATCTTCAAGATTCTCTATGGCTTCTATAATCTTCCGCATATTCACGACATGTACATCTTAAACGAAAATGTGCGGGATAGCAAACGCCATAAATTTTTAACGCCATCAGCCTACACCATCGCAAACCAACTCTGCACACCACATCCTATGCAATAGAGTTGTCTACAAAAATAATCAGTAATCTCAGCAAGAACTGTAACACATTTAAGAATAGACTGGACCTTTGGATAAAGAAGGAAAAAAATATTTGACAGATAAATACTAATTTTATTCGATTCTGCTTGACATAGGCACATCAGTGTACATTGCTCGCCTATAAACAAATAAATAAAAACTTCGGGATTAGGCAAAATAGAGGGGATTTAGGGCAACGTTGCGGGATCGGCGAGTTCTTGTTTTAGGCACACTGTTTTTATCAAATACCTACTAAAATAAATGCCACAAAAACATTATAATCGCAAGAAAACGAATGATAACGACCACCATAAAATATGCAATTACATTGTATACGAGATAAAACATGAACAAGATTATTTTTTGCAAAAATTAGCATGACCAACTTCACCCGTGTACAGAATTCGCGAATATTTCGCACGAATCGATGTAGCACTTTTCACATTATTGTAGATTTATGAAAAATGGCTCAGCCGATTTCGATAAAATTTAAATGGGACCAATTTCGAAGTGTACTCTTTCCAATAAAAAACGAATTATTGAAATCGACCTACTACGAAAAAAGTTATGCGTGGTTATACCTACATAAAAAAATATGTATATACGCGTCGAATTGTATACCTCCTCCGGTGGTTCGTCGGTCAAAAAGATTGTACTTAGCTAATAAAAAACTAAACCAAAACCCGTTTGGCAAAGTTCCACATATAACATCTGAAGTAAAATAAATGTCATTTAAAAATGAATGTTTTGATTTCATCATCACGGAATATTTACAAATTACGTGTCATAGTATTTGCTAACGAACTCCTTCTAAACGGCTTGGCCGATTTGTGTGCTTTTTAGGGTTCTGTACCTCAAATGGATAAAACGGAACCCTTATAGGTCACTTTGTTGTCCGTCTGTACGTATGTGTGTATGTCAAGACTCTTTATCTCGGGAACGCGTAAAGACATAAAGTTGAAATATAAACTGTATACGTATATCTATGGTCTCTTGCAGTTGTGTAAAAGAAAAACTTTTCAGTTATCGTTTAAAGAAGCCGTTAATGTTGTAAAAAACAGTATATTTCGACACTCACAAAAATCAAAACCTACAGGGTACTTCCCGTTGACATAGAACTATGAAAGGCGAGAAGCATTGTCTCAGAGTACACATATAGGAATAAATCTGAAAACTGAACATTTTTATTTAAATCACAAAAAATAGGGCCTCAAAATTCACAAAATATGGGTTCAAAATTCAAAGTAAGTAAATCGTATCATGCAAGGTATCATCTAAAAGAACTTCATTAGCACATGCTAAACAGGTTTTTAATTACTTTAACAATGTGTTTGTACGGAACCCTCGATGTGCGAGCCTGACTAGCACTTGTCCGGTTTTTTTGATGTGATAACGTCTTATAAATCGATGATCTCCGGCTGCATGTGCGAAAAAGCAAGACTCATTGTCACGTTCCGCCTGAGCCGAGTGTGCAAGGGAGAGCACGGAACAAGCGATAGAGAGGCACGATGAGCCTAGAATTCTTTACAGGGAACCAATTTTTTGTTAGTAAATAGTGTAAGTCAGAGGATAGGCCGTAGGCTTTATTATTATATACTACGGGACTGATCGCGCACTAAAATTACGAGATAAATAAATACCTCCTCATCCCGACGTTTCGGCCGAGTCGCATCGACCGTGGTCACGGGTAGACTCGGCCGAAACGTCGGGATGAGGAGGTATTTATTTATTTCGTAATTTTAGTGCGCGATCAGTCCCGTAGTATATAATAATATGGCCGTAGGCTGTTTTTTCTTTCCCTAAGTGATGGAGGTGGCCATCTCTATATTTTTTAACATGAAATAAATTTTGTTTTTAAACTTTCGCGATTTGAACACATAAATATTATATACTACGGGATTAATCGTGCACTAAAACTACGAGATTAATAAATACGACATTCATTCCGAAGTTTCGGCCAGGTTGCATCGACTGTGGTCACGGGTAGACTCAACCTACCACCCGACCACCCTATACCCGTGTCTATGCCGTGACCACGGTCGAACTCGGCCTACGGATGTCTGGGTGTTGAGGGGTTGGGGCACTATTTTTTGAACTTTTTTATTTTATTTAATTATTACACTCCACAGACTCCAGGGTATGTGAGTTTTGTGACATTAGGACGGGCGGACGGACAGACACAACGAAGTTATAAGGGTTCCTCGGCTTACTACGGAACCCTAAAAACGTATGTTGCAGTGATAAAAACGATCGTATAAAATATCATTGCAAGTGAAGGAAAAAATAACAGACTTACTATATTTTGCCGTTTTACAGAAAGTCTCCATAATGAGTGAAATTAAGTGTATTATAGACAAACTAGGTGAATTTATTTTCCCCAAACTCTTTCAAAATCATTCCCTATCGGCGCAGTACAAGGACATGCTAGTTAAAAGTAAATACTTGCCAAAGTACTAATTTGTAGAGCTCATAGCGTAGTTTGACTAGGTGTTTGTCAGCGATTACTAAAGTTCAGCAACGTTCGGCACGGTCAGTCTTGGGATGGGTGACCGCGGGTGGTATTTATTTACAACTGAGCGCTACCGTGGCTCGGATGACACGTTAAAATGTAGGCCACGGCTGTATTTAAGGGGCGGTCGTGTATAAAATGTCTAACCAGAATCAAGATTATGAAAAAAAAATGTTAGTATGGAGCATCTCTTCTGTTAGCAAACTATATCTGATACGTACAAGGAATAACTTCTCTCGATCGAAAAAAATCTTAAGTCAACTCTGTTTTGAACGAAGATCTTATACCTCAGGAAAAAACACGAGAATTTTTGGACTAAACTTTGCACTAAATTTCCGATTCAATTTTTGAAATAAGGTTTTATATACCTGAGCATAAAATCACTAAATGCTGACAGATCCAGATAGAGCTTCAAGCGCCATCTTGATAAAACGTTTTTGGTCGATATCTCAGAAACTATGCACTTGAGAGCAAAAGTCACAAAGATCATTATTGTAGATAATAAAATTTCGCATCTTTTGTTTCCAGTAAACTTTTTTGTAAATCTTACTGTTTACGATTTATGGCCCATTTAAAGAACCGGTTTTCTGTCCCGGCCGTAATTGAGTTTAAATTAAATTGAGTCATCATCAAATGTTTCTTGTGAAGTGACATTTATTCAATCTAAAAACAATACGAATCTCAATTGGTGATCGATGTGACTCCATTAAATAGGTCAGGCTAACAGGGTTAAGTGCTTTCCGGCTTGTTAGCTCTGGATTTACCCGATCAACTTTTGGTGTGGAATTTTGCCAAATATCCGTTAGGTATAGGTCAAATCAAACTTTTTCGCGGATGTGATGTTAAATAGAAGCTGCGCGAAACCCGAACATGACTAAAGGTCACTTAACAGAGTACTTTTTAAAACATATACATATTTTTGACCGACGAACCACCGGAGGAGGTATACAATTTGACTCGTATATATATATATATTCATGTATAACCACGCATAACTTTGTTCATAGTAGTCCGATTTCAATAACTCTTTTTTTATTGGAAGGGGTATATTTCGAAATTGGGCCCATTTAAATTTTATCGAAATTGGCTGAGCCATTTTTGATAAATCAACAATAATGTGAAAAATGTTACATCGATCCGTGCATAACATTTGCGTTCTAGCGATGCGCTCCGGCTTCGCACAGGTATAATACATTATACATTTAAACATTTCTCTTGAATTCATTACTCTATCTATTAAAACAAACTGCTTCTAAATCCGTTGCGTAGTTTTAAAGATATAAGCATACGCGGGGACAGACAGCGGAAAGCGACTTTGTTTTATACTATGTAATGATTCTGTGAGTGACGAGTGACGTCGGTCATGCTATGTTTTGCAAAAAATAATGTAAGTACGTCTTTTATACTGTTATGTCTAAGAATTCAACCATGCGGAATGTTAAACAGCCTATTGTCCATTACCATTTATATTGTCCATGAATAATATTTGTACAACGAGGGCCTGAATGTAGGTATAATAAGAAATTATCATAAATCTCCGTTCCCAGTTACTTGCGATTTGTATACATTTATACTGAACCACCTAATACTATAGATACTATATACCGACAGCCTCGGTGGCTCAGTGGTTAGTGAACCTGACTTCTGCATCACAGAGGCGTGGGTTCGATCCCCACCCAGGGCAAGCATTTATGTGACAAACATTGGTGTTTGCTCTGTGTCTGGGTGTTATTATTATCTATATACTCGTAAGTATGTATTTAAAATATGTATATGCAGTATTTCAGTCTCTGGTAGCCATATCACAAGCTTTGCTTAGTTTGGGGTCAGAGACCGTGTGTAAGATGTCCCCCAATATTTATTTATTGTTACGGAGTCTAAATACTAGTAGCTCACCGAACAGTACGCCTCGCATCTGTTTAAATAAATCTTCATTAGCCTTTATTTCGACTAGATATTGACCGGTTTGGTTCATACTCGCAACTCTTGATAGGATTAATACTATCGAAATCGACTGATACAAATACAAAGGGGTTTGAGCATTTTTGTATTGAAAGCTGGCATATCCACCCGCCGCCGCCATTATGTTTTTTTATAAATTTCTGCGCACATTAAAAGTGGTAAATATGGGTAGGGGACACTTACCAGGGTACCATAGTACGAAACATTTATTGTGTGTATAAGTGTCTTCTACTCATATACCTATACTAATACCATCGTGCGCGGAAACTTTGAAAAAAAAAAACACATTGACGGCGAGAGGATATGCCACAAATGCACAAACCCCTTCCTTTATTGAGGTAAAAACGACCTGAATCATTTTTTCATATAAAATATCAGGCGATTTGGAGATCTTCAAGTCAAGAGTGAGTAGGTATCAGCTAGGTCTACATACTCCATCTTGGGCGATTTGGTGGCCAAACGTAGGGCTATATTTGGCCACCAAATCGCCGAAGATGGAGTATGTCAACCTAGCAGATACCTACTCACTCTTGACTTGAAGATCTCCAAATTGTAATTGTCAGGAAAAATGACGCAGGCAGGGCATTCCAATCCCTTGCTCGTAAATTACATTTGACTCACAATATTAAAATTAAAAAAAAAATAACGGAAAAAGGAAAGAAAAAATTATACAACAGGAAATCAATAAATAATACTATGATGATGTTATTTGTTCTGTTTGACATTGTTAAGTGTTCACATTGTGTTCCTATGGCAAGTAAATGAATTGAATTGAATTGAATATTAAATTCAAATTCACTCCTTTTTTGAGGAAAATACGTAGGTACCAGTAAAAATATATTAGTCGTCTGTAAAGTCGGTTTACGGACGATGCGTTGATAACGTCATAATGAATCAACAACTGAAACAAGCCGAATGCTTAGGCCGATCATCATCATCATCATCATGATCATCATTCATCTTATCGCATGCTCCGCACTCTCGCTTGCACGCTCGGCGCAGGCAGAACTTGACACTTTTTAGTGCATATGCGGCGTTCATCGATTTATAAAACGTTACCACATAAACAAACAACGTATTGCACTCCGGGAGTGCCGGTAGAAGTGAAAATTTGAACTTACTATCATGTATACTGCAAACCTTGGCTCTCAAGAGATCTCGTGTATTGCAGTGTTACTCACACACACACACACACACACACACACACCCCCCCGCACACACACACACACACACACACACACATACACACACACACACACACATATGCATTTTGATTGGGTTTTTATTGAGATTTCATTGGGATGTTGTTACTGAAATTATAATTTAATTGTATGCTAAATTATTGTAATCGGTTTTGGCTTTATTTGTATTTTTTATATTAGTAATTATTATTGTTATTGTAACGCTGTTGATTACAAGAAATAAATAAAATAAAAAAATAAAATGTATGTGGTAAAATACAATATCACACACACGCACTCGCGCAAGCGCCCTGCGCCGCTAATACCATGAAAAAAACAGACTTCACCCGCGCTTCTTGCATCGCCCGCTATCATCTATGTTGCTTTGTTTAGAGTCGAAAATCGCATGACGCAGTTAACGACGATGTTGGCTTCGAGCGCCAGCTTACATTTTCAGGTGACATTTTATTTATTTATTCAAAATTTAAGCTTATATTAATAAAAACTAATTGATTACTTGGCTAGAACATTAGTCTGGCTACGTAATTTGTCAAAAATAATGTGGTGTTGTCGCTGATAATTTCGAGGATTTAAAAAAAAAAATTATGATTCGAAGTTTTAATTTTTTTCTAAAGTAACCATATTTTTTTCCAAAATTCTACGCGATTACTCTGCTACTATAGGTTTTTTCCTTTCCTATAGTATTTTTTTAATATGGATATTTATGTTCGTTACCTTTACACCACGTCTTTAAAAATACACTTTTCGCTTGATTTTGGCATTAGGTGCCCCCTTAACGAAACTGCAAGAGCAGGCATATTTTCACCGCGCGGTATAAAGAGAGGGGGATATTAATTCCTGTGCTACGCTGCGCCGGTGGTCAACTCTCCCTCCGTCTTACGAATTTTCGATCAGGTCACGTGTCCTGATTCGAGTTAAACATTTTTTACCATTCCCAAAAAGTGCAAAGAGCCGCTAAAGAAGTTTTCAATTCAATAATTATTTTTACAAGTTCCGTTTTTTACTTTTGAGGTGCGAACCCTAAAAAATAATGACACACTTTCCGATCAGTTGGAGCATAAAAGAAAAGTTATTAGAATCATGACCACATAAAGTATTGTCAGATAACATAAGGAAAATATTGCTCTACCATATTTGTGTGAGAAAAGAAAATATCAAATATTACTTTAGGAAGGACTCGGACCAATTCCGAGTCACGGTAATGGGATATAACAGTATTGTGACTCGACCGTGTCCTTGGAAATAAATATCTACAGCCCCGCGTGGCTACGCAGTACGTAACATACGTTAGGGCTGCCACCTGCCCCCCGACCGCCTAAGCAATAGCAATCGTAATAGCAATCGTTTATGACTTCATTTTAGTCATTTGGCACCGCCTATGTGACGTTAGCCATCAAAGTTGTTCATTCAACGATTGCTTTCGCAATCCGCGCAAAGCAATTGATGGCTAACGTCACATAGGCGGTGCCAAATGACTAAAATGAAGTCGTAAACGATTGTTATTACGATTGCTATTGCTTAGGCGGTCGGGGGTTGGTAGGATAATCGCACGCTTACTAATTACAAACCATCGGCTTTTTAGGGTTCCTTACCTCAAAAGGAGAAAAAACGGAACCGTTATAGGATCATATTGTTGTCCGTCTGTCCGTATGTCAAGACTCTTTATCTCGGGAACGCGTAAAGATATTGAGTTGGAATTTAAACTATTTAAGTACGTATATCTATGGTCTCTTGTAGTTATGTAAAAGAAAAACTTCTCAGTTATCGTAGTGAGCCGTTTATGTAGTAAAAAACCGCTTATTTCGACACTCACAATAATCAAAACCTACAGGGTACTTCCCGTTGACATAGAAACTATGAAATTTGGCGAGAAATATTTTCTTAGAGTACACATACAGGAATAAATCTGAAAACTGTACATTTTTATTTACATCACAAAAAAATAGGGCCTAGATTCACAAAATATGCGTTCAAAATTCAAAGTGAGTAAATCGTACTCGCACTTGTCCGGTTTTTTTTGGGTATTGCGGCGTTTCGCCCCGCAAGCGGTTCGGCCCGCGGGGCGAATCGCGCAAGACTCTTGAATGACATTTCATATCGATGTTACAAACCCGCACGTTTGTTCGTCACTACGGCACATCTGCGACTGTTAGTGGATAGGTTTACCGAGTGTGTACCGAACTCCAAAGCGCGTAGGTATGATTCGCGTTCCGACTGTTTGTATGAAGACGGAATACTGTTATAGTCCGTCCCATCTTCTTCTTCTTCTTTAGTCTTTCGCTATCCACTTTTGGACATAGGCCTCTCCCAATTTACGCCATGCTTCACGGTCTGCTGCCCTTGCGATCCAATTCCGTCCAGCGTTTTATTACTCTTCCTCGGTGGAAAACCGGCTCTAGTGTATAGGTATACCGAGTGTGTACCGAACTCCGAAGCGCGTAGGTAATAGGTATGATTCGCGTTCAAACCGTTTGTATAAAGACAGAATACAGTTAGATATCATTACGGTGACCGAGTGATTGATAAAATAAATGTATTTAGGTTATACATTACAAAAAATACGCGTCGAATTGAGTACCTCCTCCGGTGGTTCGTCGGTCAAAAAGAAGCCAAACTATTTGTTGGTAGAAACGCAAATCCATTTCATATAAACGGAGTCCATCCCGCCTAACCATTTCCCGTTTATTACTCTTCCTCGGTGGAAAACCGGCTCTAGTGTATAGGTGTACCGAGTGTGTACCGAACTCCGAAGCGCGTAGGTAATAGGTATGATTCGCGTTCAAACCGTTTGTATGAAGATGGAATACTGTTAGATATCAATGCCGTGACCGAGTGATTGATAAAAGAAATGTATTTACTCATGACCTCACCGCTTGGTGTGTAGGCAGAAGCTTTAAGCTTTCATATTAATACTATTATTTATGTAAATTTTATATTTGTTTGAAAAGTAGACTGTATGTCTTTGAAATAGCTAAACGCTCGGTTGTAAATGCCACCTGCGGTGAATCATCCGAGAACTATCCGTTCCGAACGTTAGTTGACTTTGGTGATCGCTGACTCACACCTAATCGAAAGATAAGTTATATCCATGTTTATTTTTAGTCTGAGCGTAGAAATGAGTCACTGCAGTATAAAAATATTGTACAGCGTTTTATCATAATACCCTTAAAGCTGATTAAGCCCGATTATAGAGGCGCCAGCGTACATTTAATAGCAACGTAAAAAGCGTCCTCTCTATCGAATGCCTAAAGTGAAAAAGAAACAGAACTATGCTATTTAGTCTTTAGAGCAGCCTGAAATATCTTGAGGGATATCAAGACACAAGCGTGAAGTTACTTGAGGGATATCAAGACACAAGTTAAATTTCACATCCGATTGCTACTTGAGAACTAAGGGTGATCGCTGAGCCCGAATTTAAAATAATTTTGGGTTTTTGGTATTTCCAGATAAACTACTATTTTTTTTACCACACCAAATTAGTGGTCAGTTTATTATCGAAAGATAAGTTAAATCCATGCTTATTAAGTCTAAGCGTGGAAATTAGTCATCACTGTAGAGTTTTATCATAATACCCCCAATAACCCGGCATTTTTAACACGCTTTTATTAGTTTCACCTGTATGTTTGCTTGTTTGTAACCAACCCCTTTGAGCTCGATTTTGACCTGCTTTGAGAGATCAGATCCTTCAAACTTTGCACATCTATCAAAGACCGATGACAATGCATATATAACAAAAAAAAAATAGATGACTCCTAAGCTAAAAAAAAACACTTTTTTTAACTATATTTATATTATTATAACAGGCAGCCCTCGGATGGAATTTACAACTGAGCGCTACCGTGGCTCGGATTACACGTTAAATTGCAGGCAAAACAATGTTTGCCGGGTTAGCTAGTATGTTGTTAAATCAAATACTTGTACTGTACCAGCCTTTTTAATAGTCCACTGCAGGACGTAGGCCTACCCACGAAGGGTGATTGGGCCATATTCACCACGCTGGCCCAGTGCGGGTTGGTGGATTCACATACGCCATCGAATTTCTTCTAAGGACGTACGCAGGTTGCCTCACGATGTTTTCTTTCACTGAAAAGCCAATGGTGTGAAATTCCGTACATAAATTCCAAAGAACTAATTAGTACGGGACCGGGGATTCGAACCCACGACCTCACGATTGTAAGGCGGGTGTCACTACCTCATGACCACCACGGCTCAATACTCACTTTTAAGTACTTATGAATCAATAAAGTTTATCTCGCAACTTTTTTGGTACTGTGAAGTTAACTACAAAATGCGTAAAACCCAATCCTCGCGCTTTAGTCATGATTGGATTATCCGCAACTTGCAGCTTACTTTAAGAAGGATATTGATTTGCTTGAAAGTGCACAAAGAAAAGCCACCAGGATTCCATATGCTCTGCGCCGCAAAACCTATGAAGATAGGCTAAAAGCTCTTCGTCTCACGACCCTCGAAGAACGACGAATGCGTGGAGACCTGATTGAGACCTTCAAGATTCTCAATGGCTTTTATAATCTTCCGCATATTCACGACATGTACACCTTAAACGAAAATATGCGGGATAGCAGACGCCATAAATTTATCTTGCAGCCTACACCATCACAAACCAATACTGCACACCACATCCTATGCAATAGAGTTGTCTACAACTGGAATAGGTTGCCTGAGAATGTAATCTCAGCAAGAACTATAAACACATTTAAGAATAGACTGTACTTTGGATAAATAAGGAAAAAAATTCTTTAACAGATAAATACTAATTTTATTTGAGTCTGCTTGATATAGGCACATCAGTATACACTGCTCGCCTATAAACAAATAAATAAATAACATCACAGGCGCCAAGAAGTTTAATTCGGCCTGAAGAGTTCAGTTTAAAATTATTAACACTCACTTTATTCTAGTGAGATGTCTAGTGGAGTGTGGCGAGGGGGATTACTCTCATTTTCAGATTACGCTCTGAGTCATATTTCGACTCATTCAAGATTATAATGTGAAGCTGAGATTGACGTATTGTTGAAGGTATTATGATAAAACGCTACTGCCGTGACTCATGTCTTCGCCCAGACTAAATAAACATGGATGTAACTTATCTGTAACTAGCTTTGAGGGCTCGTATACACAATACACGATACGTCACGGCGTCTTTCCATTATACAACGTGTTTGTCTACCGGTGTCGGAGCCTTAAGCGGTGATATCTATGGCAAATTTTGAACAACTTTTATTATGGGATCAACTGTGGATACGTAAAAAAAAACCGGACAAGTGCGAGTCAGGCTCGCACATCGAGGGTTCCGTATAAAACCAGAAAATTTCACAAAATTGGGAAGTAAGTTGTTAAAATTTTTATACTAAAACCATCGACAAAAAAAATACACATTGTTAAAATAATCAAAAACCTGTTTCAGCATGTGCTAATAAAGTTCTTTTGTGTGATGCCTTACATGATACGATTTACTCACTTTGAATTATGAACCCATATTTTGTGAATTTTGAGGCCCTATATTTTTGTGATTTAAATAAAAATGTACAGTTTTCAGATTTATTCCTATATGTTTACTCTGAAACAATGCTTCTCGCCAAATTTCATAGTTCTATGTCAACGGGAAGTACCCTGTAGGTTTTGATTTTTGTGAGTGTCGAAATATGCGGTTTTTTACGACATAAACGGCTCTAACTTTTTTAAACGATAACTGAGAAGTTTTTCTTTTACACTACTGCAAGAGACCATACATATACGTATACAGTTTAAATTTCAACTCGCATCTTTACGCATTCCCGAGATAAAGAGTCTTGACATACACACAGACGGACAACAAAGTGATCCTATAAGGGTTCCGTTTTTTTCGTCTGAGGTACGGAACCCTAAAAACTACTGTTCCATACGATTTTTTATAGACTTTCGACAAAAAGTATGGAAAAGCTGTTTTTTTTTTGCTTTTTCAGAGCTGACCCCACGTTGTTAGTTTTCATGTACAGAACAAGCCCCTAAATGATGGTAATTAATTACCAATAACCCTGTATACGCGAGCAGTTGCCTATGGCTGCGTTGTGACGTTGCATAGAATGGAAAGACGCTACGTCGCGTCACGGTAATGAGTTCTAATTACCGTGGTCGCGTGCTACGACGCGACATCGTTTTACGATGTGACGTCGTATTGTGATCAAACTACGCTATGAGCCTAGATACCTCGATGTGTGAGCCCTACGTTTTACGTATGCAACTGCTGAAATATCGGGTCCTCTACCCAAATCGAGTTTTGATACTCGAATAGGTATATACATTTTTTTTTGCAAAAGGCTCTATTATAGCGTCATATAGGTAGTCTCCAATCTTTGCTGTGTAATGCGACCCATACTTATCGAAACCACGTGTCGTTAGTTATAAACTCTAGGAATCTAGATCGATTTACGATTGAGTCATATATTATTATATATATGAGTTTATAGTCGTGAAGTCACGACTGTAAACTCATATATGTAAACGCAGTTCTGCGTTTACTTGTTTAACTATGTCATGTTCATTGAAAACATATGATTAGGTATTCGATTTTATGTTTTTTTATCAACATCTATAGTGCATTTTTTATCTCGCTGCAGACTGGGTTGTAAAACGTGGGAGCGGTGCAGAGGTATGGCCCATTATATCGCTCTCCTTCCCACTCATTGTTCTTAAGGACGGGCGCAGTGCTGTGCATTAATACTATCGATAAGCGGTATCGATGGTTCATAATTTGGTTCTTATTATTTTCAAATACCTATACAACGTGTAACGGAAAGGCTGTATACATAAAAAGTGGGTTGATACTATACCTTATATAGATGCTGTATTCGAAATTCCGAGCCAAAATAACAACATTCACTTTAAAAAAAAAAAATGACTGACTAGAAAAAAAAAGGACAGCAGTTCAAGGAGGTGTGGTCTGATTTTGATGGGCAAGGTCGTGTTATTGACCTCACAGCTGTTTAGTGTGATAGTGCTGTGCAAATGTGAATTAGTCATAAAAATGACTAGTTTTTCAAAAAAAAGATTAAAAATCATCAAACGAACTTACCCGGCTAAACATGCCCCATCTAGTTTGTTACCGTTATCTGATTTGGTACTTTCAGTATGTATACAGTCTTTCCGTTACACGTTGTATATAAAAAATATATGATTGAATAAGAAAAAAAAGATTGAACAGTTAATTGACAAATCAAACAATTAATGACAAAAATAAATAAAATACTTATCCAATAATTTTTAATAATCTAACTATCTGTTAGTTAGACTATAATAATGTTTTTTATATCCAATAAACATGCCTATTGTTATTTATGTCAAAACTAAAAGTCCGAATACTAGAAAAAATAAACTATATAGGCAATTAACTAAATTGTTTTATCTTACGAGTTGGTATTTTCCATCACGCGTTTGTCAAAAAATATGAGTAACGATAATTAATATCCCTAATTTAATCATACGACAATAGTTGATATCAATTAGTACCTAATTGCGAATACTGAAATAATAATAATTACTTTATTAGTTAATAGCTTTTCATAATACTTCGGTAGGTATTATTACCTACTTAAGTTACTTATTTAACGTTTGCACTTCTAACAAATTTTTATTCTAAAACAAATCGTAGTATTCGTTTACTACTTTATACATATTTGTCTATCTACGTCACATACATCTTACTATCCTACTAATATTATAAACGCGAAAGTTTGTGAGGATGGATGGATGTTTGCTACTCTTTCACGCAAAAACCACTGAACGGATTGAGATGAAACTTTGCAGTCATATAGCTTACTCGTATATATCAGAATAACACATACGAGTAGGCTATAAATTATTATGATATATTGCGTATGCGGGCGAAGCCGCGGGTAAATACTAGTATTATCATAATTTTAATTATCTGATCATATTGTACGAAAGATCTAATATGTAGAAGAAATTCGATGGCGTATGTGAATCCACCAACCCGCACCTGGGCCAGCGTGGTGGATATGGCCCAACCACCCTTCGTGAGTAGGTGTAGGTAGGTTGTTGTATGTTGAGCGTTCACGTTACAGATAAAATATCAAAAAAACTATCGTATTTTATTTCGTGCGATTTGCAAAAATTAGACATATTTTAGTTTAAATAAAGTGAAAATTGTCTTTTTCAGGCTATTTATTATCTGTATGGATAACCACAATCAATAGTAAATTTTCAATGTTGTCAAACAGCCTATTCGAATAGCTCGCATTAATCGATGTGTCATGTCATCCATGTAGTAATTTCGACACTATTCAAAAACGGCTCAGCGAATGATTTTGATAAAATTTAAAAAGAACCACCTCCGAAGTAAACCCTTTCGAAATGAAAATGAACTTTTTAAATCGGTTCACAATTGGCGAAAATATCAATGAACATAAATAAAAAAATAACATGCAGATGACATAGTACCTCCTCCTTTTTGACCGACGAACCACCGGAGGAGGTATACAATTCGACGCGTATATATATATTTTATGTATAACCACGCATAAGTTTTTTTATAGTAGTCCGATTTTAATAATTCTTTTTTTGTTGGAGAGAATATACTAGAAATTTGTCCCATTTAACTGTTATCGAAATCGGATGAGCCATTTTTGATAAATCAACAATAATGTGAAAAATTCTACATCGATCCGTGCATAATATTTGCGTTCCAGCGATGCGACCCGGCTTCGCACAGGTGTACTATACATATAAACATTTCTCTTGAATTACTCTATCTATTAAAACAAACTGCATCAAAATCCGTTGCGTAGTTTTAAAGATATAAGCATACATGAGGACAGACAGCGGAAAGCGACTTTGTTTTATACTATGTAATGATTATGTACACGGGTGAAGTAGGTCATGCTATTTTTGGAAAAAAAATTTATTGGCAATAAAAGTTAAATTGCGTAATATAATACATATGTTTTTTACAGTTACGACATTTTGCCAGATTTCACACATTTGACATGAGCTAGGAATTCAATTTTCACCTCTTTTTAGCTCTAATTTGATTGCACTTACGGCTGTACTATTTACTAGATTGTGTTGAGTAAATAGTACAGTTTAGACTTGGCAAATTCGTTTTGTTGTCATGCCATACGGATTTTCAAGGATTTTAATCAAGGTCGTTAGGTTCCATTCAACTTTGAGACTCATTATCGGACGCTGTATGTAAGTAGGTGGTTTTATAATTCACGACGGACAGAATGTAGCACCGTGATAATACAAAATTGGTTGTTTGTTTCGTCAGTTTACGGGCGATACTTTTACATGATATCGTCATATGTGTCACATGCCGAATAGACCAGGCGGGGCAGACATTTAAATAGATAAAATATAAATCTCGATTTTTGAACTAATCCCGGTAGAGGGTTCGCCGCTATCTTAAATAACTCGTTAATTTTCAACTTTAGAGCAAAAATGATGGTGTTTAAAATTGTTGGAAATTTAATTTCTCACAAGTTTGGTCTTCATCATTTTTACGCTAGGATCAATGTTTGCAGAGTTATACTATCAAGTTAGGTAGATTAATATGATATTTGATACACAGGTTTAGTTTCGATGATAATATATTTTTTTGTATTCAGTATTGACGTAAAAACAAGATGGCCACCGCCACAACATGGCGGATTACATTTTTTTACACAATCCCCTCAATATGGGCATCAAATGAAAGGGCTTTTTATGTAGAACACAGTTTTTAGTAACAAAATGAAAACTAAAAACACAAAAATAAAATTGGTAATAAAGTATTTAAGGTAAATGGTTTTGTGTAAAATAACGTAGATTATTAAATCTTCCAGGCGAAGGCACCACGATTTTATTTTTGAGTTATTATTTTTTTAGTTTTTAGAACACAAAACAGTTTACCTTAAAAAAACTTTTTTACCGATATTTCATGCGTGCAGCCAGCATTCATGGTATTTATAAGACGAGAAAAATAAAATAATAATAATGTTTCACCTAAAATGGCATGACCTACTTTAACCGTGTACATAAACCGAAAAGTTTGCACGTATCAATGTAGCAATTTTTACATCATTGTTGATTTTCCTGTTAAACCGGCGCAATTACGTTAAAATTTAGCTGAGATCACCTCAAAACCCTTTCGAAATAAAAATAATTTTGAATCGGTTCAGAATTGGCGAAAATATCGGTGTACATACACAAAAAAATACATACAGACGAACATAGTACTGTATTGTCCACTGCAGGACTTAGGCCTACCCACGTAGGGCGATTGGGCACAAATGGTGGATTCACATACGCCATCGAATTTCTTCTACGGACGTATGCAGGTTGCCTCACGATGTTTTCCTTCACCGAAAAGCCAGTAGTGTTAAATTCCGTACATAAATTCCAAGGAATTCATTGGTACGGGACCAGAAGTTGAAACCACGACCTTACGATTGTAAGGCGAGTGTCATTACCACTAGACCACCACGGCCTCACCTACCTTATTTTTGGAAGTCGGTAAACTAAGACCTCCTGCAATATATATACGTACCTACTTCCTTAGTTTACTCACTTTACAAATTGTAGGTAAAGTCCCTCTATTAGAATCCTGTGCTATTTTTCATTAATTGCTTTCGCAGAATTACAATTTATGTTTTAGTAGGTATGCACGTATGTTTGTTTTTCAAGCGAATAAAGGGAAAAAACGGTTCGAAAGGTAAATAAGATTAATATTTATTCGTATTGCGGATTATACAAATAAATAAACGCCATAATTAGCATGTATTTGTATGTGTATAAATAGCCTATACACGCGTCTATCTACATAATTATTTACTTTTTAGGGTTCCGTACCTCAAAAGGAAAAAACGGAACCTTTATAGGATCACTTTGTTGTCCGTCTGTCCGTCTGTGTGTATGTCAAGACTCTTTATCTCGGGAACGCGTAAAGATATCGAGTTGGAATTTAAACTATATACGTATATAGATGAACTCTTGTAGTTGTGTAAAAGAAAAATATCTCAGTTATATAAAAAAGTTAAAGCCGTTTATGTCGTAAAAAACCGCATATTTCGCACTCACAAAAATCAAAACCTACAGGGTACTTCCCGTTGGCATAGAACTGTGAAATTTGGTGAGAAGCATTGTCTCAGAGTACACATATAGGAATAAATCTGAAAACTACACTTTTTATTTAAATCACAAAAAAATAGGGCCTGAAAATTCGCAAAATATATGGTTCAAAATTCAAAGTGAGTAAATCGTATCATGTAAGGTATCATATAAAAGAACTTCATTAGCACATGCTGAAATAGGTTTTCAATTATTTTAACAATGTGTTATTTTCGATGTGTGACGAGAAAAGTGAAAAAAAAACCTTTTTGTCGATGGTTATAGTACCTACCTATAGAGATTTTAACTACTTCCCAATTTTGTGAAATTTTCTGGATTTGTACGGAACCCTCGGTGTGCGAGCCTGACTCGCACTTGTCCAGTGTTTAAGGGATAAAGAGCATAGATATAGACCTGACGCTGTCAGATATTTTTTTAGTTGTTGTTTTTAAACTTTCGCGATTTGAACACATAATTATTATATACTACGGGACTAATCGCGCACTAAAATTACGAGATAAATAAATACCTCCTCATCGATGCAACTCGGCCAAAACGTCGGGATGAGGAGGTATTTATTTATCTCGTAATTTTAGTGCGCGATTAGTCCCGTAGTATATAATAATTATTTTTTAGGTTTATGCAAAATTGCTTTTATTAACTACAATAAGATACTATACTACTTTATATGCTAAAACTACCTACACTACTACTACATAGAAAGCAATTAGATCATTCACAGACCCTTGAAGGTCTTAATAAGCCGCCTGATGGCCTCTGAAATGGCTAAACAGTTAAAACAATCGGGATCCACAATTTAACGTGTCGTCCGAGCCACGGTAGCGCTTAGCTGTAAATGCCACCCGCGGTAACCCATCTGAAGTCCGACAGTCTAGAACGTTGCTTAACTTCGATGATCGCCAAGTAACACCTAGTCAAAATGAAATGTACTTTTTAAATAAAAAATAAAATTCAAATATTACATGACACAGTTAAAGCATAAATTTATAATATTATATTTGTTGAATAGATTTATTATAACATAATTATGTAAATGTAAATAACATACACACACACACACACACACACCCCCCCACACACACACGCACACACTCACACACACACACACACACACACTAAGAAACAGCGCAACTGTATAACAAGTATAATGTTTATTATATTGTGAAACTGCATTGCAAAATTTGTTTGGTAACATAGTATAAATCAGTTATTGGCCTTAAGTTTAGTTGTTAAGTTAATGTAATGTTTTTTAAGGGCTGTTGATTTTAATAAATAAATAAAATATAAAATATGTAGAGGTATCCAAGACTGGCGTTCCCGGAATTCGAGTACAAAAATATCAGCTGTTCCATCCAAATTGACAAAATGTATAGACAGCTGATTTGTTAGTCCCGTACAAAAAGTTATTCATTTTAATAATAATAAATGTATTGGGACACCTTACACACGACCTTTGACCCCCAAACTAAGCAAAGCTTGTGATATGGCTGCCAGAGACTGATATACTACATATAGGTATTTATTTTTAAATTCATACTTATATAGATAGTAACTAATTAAGCAACGTTCCGCACGGTCAGTATTTGGATGGGTGACCGCGGGTGGCATTTTCCAACTGAGCGCTACCGTGGCTCGGATGACACGTTAAATTGTAGGTCCCGGTTGTTTTAACCGTTTAGCCATGTCAGAGGCCTTCAGGCGGCCTAAAAACTCTGACACCAGGGCTAGCCACCCGGCCTATAGGAACTTACTTACTTAGTAACTAAATAACATCCAGACATAGAGAAAACACTTATGTTCATCACATAATTATATGCCCTGAGTGGGGATCGAACCCACGCCTCTTTGATCCAGAAGTTAGGGTCACTAACCACTGAGCCGCCGAGGCAGTCAAATAACACCCAGACACAGAGAAAACACTTATGTTCATCACATAATTATATGCCCTGAGTGGGGATCGAACCCACGCCTCTTTGATCCAGAAGTTAGGGTCACTAACCACTGAGCCGCCGAGGCAATCAAATAACACCCAGACACAGAGAAAACACTTATGTTCATCACATAAATATTTGCCTTGAGTGGGGATCGAACCCACGCCCCTTTGACCCAGAAGTTAGGGCCACTAACCACTGAGCAACCGAGGCAGTCAATTTCGATATTCTGAATCACCTTTAGGCTTAGTAAACCAGTTCTGAATAACCCCGCGGATAGGTACATACACATCGAATTGTTAACATCCTTCTTTTCACGTCTGTGGTTAAAAATACATACGAACGTTAGGTATGCGTAGAATTTAATTTTGTAACGAAATTCTAAAACTATTTTTACAGCGACTCCGCGCCGTGCGTGATTTTACCATCGAAATAAAAATGAACGAGTTTTCCGGCCCAATTAAAATTCCCGTCGAATTCCTACGGGAAATCCGTTGAGGCAAATCGGATGATTGGTTATCCCACTCGTAATTTTATCCCACTTCGTAATCCGGTAAATATTTCGATTGGTTACAATGTTATAACAGAACAGAGTCATAAACTTGTCTATTTACTATAACGTGCCATATGTTAAACGTGCTAGGAATGTATCTGGCACGGAAAACAACACGATACGCTATTATATGCCCGCTACAACGTACAATTATTGTGCTAGGAATGTATCTGGCACGGAAAACTACAAGAAACGATCTACTATGCCTACTACTACGTACAATTACCGTGCTAGAAATGTATCTGACACGGAAAACAACACGATAAACTCTACTATGCCCACTACAACGTACAAGTACCGTGCTAGGAATGTATCTGGTACGGAAAACAACACGATACGCTCTACTATACCCACTACAACGTACAATTACCGTGCTAGGAATGTATCTAGCACGGAAAACAACACGATACGCTATACTATGCCCGCTACAACGTACAATTACCGTGCTAGAAATGTATCTGACACGGAAAACAACACGATACGCTCTACTATGCCCACTACAACGTACCATCCACGTACGTCACCAATAGTCGTCGCGAATATCTTGCCGGTGCCGATAAGCTCCGTTCGTGGCGCGCGACCGTGCTGCTCGGTGACGGGACGGTTTAGTGGGCGTCTCATTATACTGCTCAATACAATTTTTTTTGCCTGTTACGTTCCTAGCATGGTCATGGTAGGGTACGTTATAGTGGGCAGCCATCTTTAGTACCTCCTTTATACATATGTGCATTTGACACATGACTGCTAGTCGGTGACTGAACTGCATATTTATTATATGACTCCGATCATTTGTTACTCACTTCAGTCACTTCCATAATGCTGAAATGTGACGTCATATTTTTATTAAGCTTCTTCTTGATCGTTGCGCTCTTGACGGAACGGTCGTGGTCATCACGCAGTATTATTATTGGTTGGGGCAGATGTAATGCGCCTCACGATGTCTCGTCATCTCTCTCTATTTATTAAGCTATCTTTGCATTAATCATCATCATTTCAGCCATAGGACGTCCATTGCTGGACATAGGCCTCCCCTAATGATTTCCAATAAGACCGGTTGGTAGCGGCTTGTATCCAGCGCGATCCTACGGTCCTAATGAGGTCATCCGTCCACCTTGTGGGTCGCCTTACGCTGCGCTTGCGTTACGTGATCTCCACTCGAGAACTTTTCGACCCCATCGGTCATCAGTCCTCTGTGCTATGTGCTCCGCCCATTGCCACTTCAACCTGCCAATCTGCTGGGCTATGTCGGTAACCTTGGTTCTTCTACGGATCTCCTCATTCTTGATTCGATCTCGCAGAGAAACTCCGAGCATAGCCTTCTCCATGGCTCGTTGGAGCTTACTAATAAGGTCCATAGCGAGAGACCACGTTTTTGTGCCATAAATCATCACTGACAACACACACTGGTCGAAAAATTTCAACTTGAGGCACTGAAGTAGCATTAATAAGTTGTGATTATCTTCAATTTCAATATCTGACTTCTCCAAAACATTTTAGAAAGCTGATGTACAGTCTGTTCACAGTTATTTTACGTCTGACATTTGTTGCTGTCTCTGTCTAACCTGTGATGGTGTGTAATGACTAGACAGAGACAGCGAAAAGCGAGCTAAAAATGTTAGAGGTAAAATAACCGTGAACGGTCTATAGGTATTTTATACACGCAGTGGATGCATTTTATTTTGTGATTTGTTTGATCTTTCATTGGTTCAAGACTGAGGGTGTGTAGAGTTCATTATCTATTGAATGAGGCGTTATTCTAAAATAAAAAACATTTATTTTTTGATAGTCGATTGAGCTCAATTTTGATCTCAGTCTGAACTAACTAAAAATATTCTATCTTTTTCGTTGCGTTCATTTCGATAAGGACAGCATCATCGAGTGTTTAGATGATATCTAAAGCCATTGAAATTATATCCATTGATGTAAAGTGACCCAAAATATAGTTATTTTGCGAGAGTGTTGCTAGGTTTTTGACTGATTTTCTGTAGAAATCATAGAGAGTGGTTACTGTTGGTAGTATATTGAAATCTAGTTATGAAAAGCTCTATTTTTATTTATTTAGGTAAAGCAGTATTTAAGCCATATCGGAGCCTTCTGATTGGCTGTTAGTGCTCGAAATGGGGGTACTAATGTGTATTTCGGTCCTGGTCTCTCTTATGGAAAATGTATTATGAGTGAAAGGGACCGATGTGATCTCGACAGCGTATTAGGGCGACAAAATTGAAGTGTATCCTAGGACGCTAAGTCCTGAATTCGACCCAGTACCATCTTAATTTAATCCTGTCATTGTGCCTTCTCAGAGATTCCTATATATTTGGCTTATTCAAAGTTTCGGTTATTAAAAGATTTAAATAAAAGTAAAATTACTAGCAACATAATAGCCTAAAGGTAAACGCACACATAGAATAAGTACTCGTCGTTTAACTACATAAATACTGCATTTTGCGGATTGTAGAGCTCGGATAAGTTTAGTGTGCGTTCTCCTTATAGACTTAAGTCCGTACAAGTAAATTGTAATGCAACAAATAAATCAGGCAAGTATACGATAAAGTTCCTTTTTCCCCCAAAATCGAGATAGGTAAGTTCCTATGCGCTGGGTGGCTAGCCCAGCGGGGCAATTCTGTTAACAGATCTCGTTGCTAAGGTGACACGTTCTTGGACTTCTCTCGTTTTTTTGACAGCTTTGAGCTGTCAGAACTGTCAGAAAAAAGAGAGAGGTTCAAAAACGTGTCACTTTAGTAACGAGATCGGTTAACGGAATTGCCTCCCTGATGTCAGAGTTTAAAAGCCGCTTCAAGGTTTCTGACATGGTTAAGGGTTGAAACAACGGCGCTCTACAATTTAACGTGTCATACGACCCAGATAAAAGTGATTAAAGGCTCTGAAACCAGCATTCTGAGTGTGAGTTTTGTCGTAAACATGACGCGCTCTTCGGCGAGCGCGTAAGCATGTAATTTGTATGAACTTGTTGTGTTTCAAAAACGCGTCGCTAGTGGCGCTGTACATTTCTTCATACAAATTACATGCTTACGCGCTCGCCGAAGAGCGCGTCATGTTTACGACAAAACTCACACTCAGCATACAGGGCTAGCAGTCCGGCCCATATGAACTTACGTTACGTCGTCCGATGCCTAGTGCTTCTTTAAGTACGTGCTGTTGGCAGTTGCAGTTGGCAGCTCGGTTCCCAATAGCACTTTTAGGAAGTTTTTCTCGTACGACTCTCTTGTACACATTTTACATGATAAATTAACAGCTCAACGCGCGGTTATATTGCTCATTCAAGGCCGAATCATACAAGTTGGCAGATGTGAAGTTAGCTACAAGCTGCGCCATATCCAATCCTGATTGAAGCTCGCATAAAGCTACGTCTTGATCAGTGGCGTAACTATAGGGTGGCAGGGCTGGCAAAATGCCACGGGCCCCCGGACTAGAGGGGGCCCCGGCCTAAGAAGCCGCAAACACAGAAATAGCCTAACATTTTGAACAAAATTTCCAAATTTTATTACCGTAATGAAAAAAACATGAAAATTTTTCGCGCTCGCTGCGCTCGCGACTACAACTATAAATGTTTCCCTTACTCGCAGCTCAGTTTAAAATTTTGCCTTTACGGAATAAAACAACAAATTACATTAAATTACAACGTGTCATTTACATTACATTTTTAATGGAACGGGGCCCCATCTAAAAAATTTGCCACGGGCCTCAGATGGTATAGTTACGCCACTGGTCTTAATAGAATATTGCGCAGCTCTCTTTACATCCGCCCATTTGTATGGTTCGGCCTATAGTTAGTATCTTTACTTGGCGACAGTTGTTGCATTACATGTTACATTACATAATATCAGTACACATCTTTAATTATATCTAAACTTCCGAAAATTGATAATAAATCTTTGCCTTGTGTATTGTTATCTTCTAAAAACATTACCCTTATTCGGTAGTCGGTTGAAAAGAGGATCTACTTGTCTTTGATGTTAAGATTGATTCTATTGTACCACAAACTAAACTGAGTATTTTTGACAAACTAAAACTGCATCTTTTTCATTCATTGAAAAACAAAACGATGTCAGTGAGAAATTAAGATCCGTCGGTTTCAGAAAGACCTAGTCCGTCAGGTACCTCGAATAGCGGTGTTCGTCATAAAATGGCCGTAATATACCGGTGAATGACGTTACTGAGACACGCAAACAAAATGGCGCAGTTTTCTGGAGAGCGGTAATTGTCACCGTAAAGTGTGAGAGACCTTAGTGTCAGTAATATTACGGCCGTTATATGACGGCATCATTATCCTAGGAACCAGAGCGTAATGATCTACCTACTTCCACTGCCAAACGTTCCCATTACTGACTTTTAAGATTGCATGGACAAAATATTTTTAAAAGCGTCCTTATTATATAGTTGACTTTGTAAGAATTTGGTCGTTGCAAGGTAAAGTGACTACCCACTATAAAGTACCATACCATAACCATGCTAGGAACGTATCTAGCACGGAAAATAACACGGTACGCTCTACTATGCTTACTACAACGTGCCATAGACGTACGTCACCAATAGTCGTCGAGAACATCTTGCCGGTGCCGAAACGATCCGTGCATGGCACGCGACGGTGCTGCTCGGTGACGGTACTGTCTAGTGGACGTAGTCCTTTTCAGTACTTTTTTTTTTTTTTTTTTTTTTTTTTTTTTTTGTGTTTTTTGATCTTGCAATCAGTCTTTAAGACTATAAGCAGATGAGTTCTGTTAATTTTGGCGTTTATGGTGCAGCTCCCAGCGGAGCTAGCCCATTTAATTTATGGATTATTTATTGTTAATCCTGATCAAAAATATCCCGCCGCTTTTTGA
Source organism: Hypomecis punctinalis (assembly GCA_949316475.1). Lineage (NCBI taxonomy): Eukaryota > Metazoa > Arthropoda > Insecta > Lepidoptera > Geometridae > Hypomecis > Hypomecis punctinalis. The sequence continues at coordinate 14,546,389 of OX438820.1, read as the reverse complement.
GCCGACGTATGGTTTCAGGGATAGTAAGTTGACCCGCCAGGGGGTTCGGATGATTTTCCAGCCTTGTTTTGTATCTCTCTCCATGAGACTCTATTTCCTCCTTCACCATGGCCACATTAAGATTGTCGTGGACCTCTGTGATTCTGATGAACCATGGTGCGTTTGATATTTGCCTCAGGATGTAATTTTGTACCCTTTGGATGACCATTATGTTAGAAGCACTAGCTGCGCCCCATAATTGTATGCCATAGGTCCAAATAGGTTTCAGGATCGTTTTGTACAACAGTAACTTGTTATCGACTGATAGTTTTGAGTTACGACCCAGCAGCCAGTAGAGACCCTTGTATTTAAGGTTTATCTCATCCCGTTTTGTATGGATGTGTTTCTGCCAGGTAAGTCTGCGGTCCAAGTACATCCCCAGATATCTAACTGTGTTGTGGTGTGCTAGTTGAGTGTCGTTCAGTCTGACTGGAGGGCAATCTTCTTTGCGGAGTGTGAATGTTATGTGCACCGATTTTGAAGCATTGGCGACAATCCTCCATTTAGCTAGCCATTCCTCTATCTTATCTAAGTTGCTTTGGAGGACCCGGGAAGCTTGAGTCGGGCATTTGTCTGAGGATAACAGGGCTGTGTCATCCGCGAAGGTTGCAACAGTGACACCAGGGCATTGCGGTAAGTCGTGTGTGTACAGCGTGTATAGAACAGGTCCAAGTACTGAACCCTGTGGGACTCCTGCAAGAACTTCATAGAAGTTTGAAGTGCTGTTGTTCTCTCTCACTTGAAATAATCTGTCATTCAGGTAAGACTTCAGGATTTGATAGAATGTATGTGATAGGATCGATTTTATTTTAAACAACAGGCCTTTGTGCCAGACTCTATCAAATGCCTGTTGAATGTCTAAAAAGACTGACGAACAGTATTCTTTTTTTTCAAGTGAAGTTCTTATTACTCTGCAGACTCTATGGACTTGTTCTACAGTAGCATGTTCTTGCCTAAATCCAAATTGATGGTCTGGGATAATTGATTTTCCTGTGATAGCTTTCATGATCCTGCGTAACATTGATTTTTCAAATAATTTGGACATAATTGGTAAAAGGCTAATTGGTCTATATGAGGTCACTTCATGTATTGGTTTACCAGGCTTATGTATCATTTTGATAGTTGAAACCTTCCAAAGATCTGGGAAGTATCCAACTCTGAACATTGCATTAAATAGTATAGTTAGATAAACCATGACTTTACGTGGTGATTCCTCAAGAACCTTTTTGTCGATAAGATCATACCCTGGAGCTTTGTTATTCTTTAGGGTCTTGAGGTTCCTGAGTATTTCTTTAGGTGTTACTAATTTCAGAGGTACGTCAAGTTGGAGATCTTGATTAAGAATTAGGTCGATATCTGATTCATCTGCATTTAGAGTAGCTTTATTTGGCGTGAATACATGACTGAGATGCTTTGCGAAAGCTTCAGCTTTGTCTTGGTCAGTTCTAATCCACTGTGCATCAGATGTTCGAAGAGGTGGCTTTTGTTGTAGTGGTCTATCTTGGTTCTTACAGGCTTTCCACAATGAGTAATTAGTAGTTTTTGTAGCTGATAGACCCTCCAAGTAAGTGTCGCGAGCAGTGTTATTAGCTTCTGTAATAAGATTTTTTAGTTCTCGGATGGCTTTGTTTAGCTCTTTTTTGTCATCAGGGTGCCTACTGTTATGCCACACTCGACGTAGTCTTCTTTTTTCGTGAATTTTTTGGCGAATGGAATCAGAATATGTTTTACTCTGAGGAAGACGATCGACAACTTCAGGTGTAGACATCCAACAGCTTTCCTGAATCACTGACGTCAGATTGCGTACAGCATTGTCAATATCAGTCTCAGTTTTCAGTGTTATATTCAGTTCCAGTCTCTCATTGACCAATTCCTTAAAACACTGCCAATCAGTGCGTCTGTTGTACATTTTCGTATTGTGTTCCACGCTCAGGACAGTAGTACCAATTGTGAGTATAACAGGCACATGATTGGTATAGGAGTCCAGACATGTTTGCACTTGATATCCAAGTCTTGATAGACCCTTGACTATAAAGAAGTCTATTACATCAGGGAGGCGGTTAGGATCTGACGGCCAGTTGGTCGGCTCCGATGTTGAGATTGTGGTAAGATTATTCTTATCTATAGACTTCTTGAGCTCTCTTCCTCTAGTCGTGGTAAGTCTTGAGGCCCAATGAACATGTTTGGCATTCCAATCACCACCAACTATAAAGCGTGGTCCTAGGGTGCTGAATAGATGCTCATAGTGTTCTTCTTTGATACTATACTTTGGGGGACAATAAATGGCAGACACATCAAACATTCCATTTTTATCATCAACAGTCACAGTTGCCGCTTGTATGTGTGGTTTTTTGTATTGTGGTTGCTCATGATGTTTAATTTTAGATTTTACAATTACGGCTGCTCCTGCATGTGCAGTGCCATCCGGGTGGTTGGTGGAGTAAATTTTATAATTGCGTATATTAATACTAGTGTTTTTGGTAAGGTGTGATTCAGACACTAATAAAATGTCTATGTTGTGGGTGTTTAAAAAGACTTCTACCTCATCCACATTGGGGGACAGCCCGTCTAGGTTCCACGTTGCTATCTTGAGGGAAGCCATTATGACAACTTGGCTACAAGGGTTGTTATGAGGTTAATCAAGGTGCTCATTTGTTGTAGGATAAGATCGAAATTATATGCTTGCTTGAGAAGCATATTTTCGATTTTATTTGTTGTAGGTGTCTCAGGATTTGCAGTTCTTTCATTGCTCCTTTGGGTGTCAGCGTAGCTTGGTCTAGTCTTAGTGTTTGTGTTAGATTCCCGTAAAATACTGGGTTTGTGTTGCGGTTGTGAAGTTGACTGATTACCAACATTAGTTGTTGGTGCGCAGTATTGAGGTTTGTCTTGGACAGTTGACTTGTCAGGTGGTTTGATGTTTACTCGAGCTCTTAGGTGTGCTTGTTTGTTAGATTTTCTTGATAGTATTTCCTTATATACTTCACATCCCTTAAAGTTTGCTGGATGAGCACCGAGGCACAGAGCACATTTGGCTGGAGTATTCCGATCAGTCTTAGGACAGTCTGCTGTTCTGTGTCCTTGAGCACATTTCACGCAGCGGTATGGTCGCATGCAGTAGTTTTTGGAATGTCCATATTGCTGACATCTTTGACATTGGACGATCGTGTTACGCTTCTTTGGTTCTTCGATTGTGACTGATTGGTAGCTTATGTACTTGATGTTCTTTATCTCCTTATTGTTCAGACTTTGTTGGAAGGTTGCAAAGAATGTGGAAGTAGGTTTCTTTTCGGGTCCATACTTTGCATTGACAATCTCCCCGATTATTGTGTTTCCTGTTGCTTCTAAAGCTTCTTTGATCTCACTAATGGGTGTTGAGTGATGGAGGTTTTTGATAACTACTCTATAAGGTTTTCTGTCCTTTCTATTAAATGTATTTCCAATTATTCCTTGGCTTCTAATAGCTTCCATTACGGATTTATAGGCGTCTACATTTGCACAATTAATACGAAGTTGGTTTTTGTTAATAATTTTGTAGATAAAGTCTGTTTTGTTGACTACGCTTTCTAACAGTTCAGTAAGCTTGTTGAGATCTTCGATTCCATACAGCATTATAGCTGGTGGTTTTGGAACTTTTAACGGAGTTTCTAGTTCATCCTCTTCTTCTTGATCCACAGGGAGATTGCTGAATCGATTATTAACCACTATTCTTTCAGGTGATGGCGAAGACACTTTCCTCTTCTTGGAATTTCGGAGCTTTGGTTCTCTTTGCCACGTAGGGGGATCGCTCTGGTTGGAGTTAGAGTCTCTGGTGTTCAGGGTTTTAGGATCAACATGAGTGTTAGCATCATTCATGGAACTTAGTGATGCACTCCTAGGCCTTGGCAGGAATAGACTTGGATGAAATATTTGCTGAGTCAGCTTCTTATTGTCTTTAGGACCAGTAGTATTAACTGGTAAGGGGGCCTGGGTACCCGCCCTCTTACAGTCTTCGGTAACCAATTTCTCACTTGCAGGCCCGGGTACCTGCAAGCGCCGGGTGCTAGCCGGATCGCAAGGCAAATCACTCTCATTATTACTGTTCATTTTCATTACGAAGGTTGGGAGAATAGTGCAGAGCTTTCCCAAGACCCCACACATCACAATTTCGGGTTGACGCCCTAGCCTTTGATGATCCAACATCTTCCCACAAGGCAGCGGTCGCACTGTAATTTCGGAGTGTGCATCTCCTAGATCAATTGCCTTCCAGGGCTTACGAGGTAGATCTCCCCGGGTCCGAGCTTTGATTTGAGTGGCGGCTCCTACTCGCCACTGTCGTCCGCTTTCATCGGGTTTCGCGCCTTTTTATAGAGAAATATCTGCCAAAAGTATTTCTCAGCACCCCTCTAGACGGACCGCCCAGCTGTCCGCGACTGCCAACGCAGCTAGCCCCCATATCTGAGGGCCGTTTCGCTATCCGCAACCTGCGACGCGGTGGGTGGCACAGGGCAATGCCCCTGGGAATGTTCCCCAGAACCCACTAACTAACTACCTTTTCAGTACTAAGAATATTTTCGACGTGATGACGTCTTATAAACCTATGAACGCCGGATGCACGCTCGAAAAAGTGTCATATTTCGACTGAGACGAGCGTGCAAGCGAGAGCGCGGAATAAGTGATAGAGAGCCATTTGACATGAGGCGTATCCTCTTTTCTCCCCTTACCGGGGACGATGGCACTTGATTTGTGTCATCTAGCCCAGTAATATATCACCGGGCCAGTTAACACGTTTTTCCCTTGTGGCCCGGCGCCGGGCCAAGTCACCGGGCCAGATGGATTACACTCGTTCGGCTGGTTTCAGTTATTGATTCAATGTTTTATTATTATGTTATCACGTAAATATATCGCCCGTAAACCGTTAACAGAGAACCGACTTTTTTAAGTTATACGTTCCTATCACGTTCATGGTATATTATTATGGTACGTGATCGTACGAAGTCCGAAATGGGTACGTTCCGCTTACAGTGGAAATAATATTGTATTAATAGTTTAGATAAGTGGTACAACAGAATCGATATAGATACTTATTTAAGATGTATTCGATTAAAATATTAAATTAGTTATTATCTGTGATTAAATGTATTTAATTGATATAATTAACGGGTTCGTTAAAAAATTAAGTCTTCGTAATTATTTTTAATTGTGAAATGTTTGTTTGGGTATATGATAAAAAATCCGATTAAATTATAAAATGTATGCATTATTGTTTTTATGATGATTGCCAATTTATTTTATCGAGAGATTTAATTTTATGTATGGTTCGATTTTAAGGTGATATAATTATATGGCTCAAAATATACAACGGCCCGCTCCGCTCGCGCTTATTGTGTTTGTGTAAATTGTAAGCTTTTTGTTTTGTGTTCTTGCCAAATATACAAAAAACACTTATATTTATGACAAACATGTACTGGGAGATTAACCCTGTGATAGGGTTTGTGCAAAAAGAGAAGCGTCGTAGGTGAGGTCGCCCGTGTGCCATTTTACTATTTTTGTTTCGTTGACAACACTGCTCTGTCATTGCTAGTACAATTAAAAGTGTTTGATACTTAGTAGACACCAATTCGGTTTTCATCAGTAGACTCGCGTCTACCAAGTACCTTGGCTGCTGATTAATATCTTATCGTTAGTTCACTATAACGCCACAACGGTTCTCTTTTTTCACAAACTCTAGCAAAACAAATTCAGTAGTCATAAATGAAGTTGTATGAAACATGTTTTGTCATGCGATTACATAAACAAAACAATATAGAAAATGTTTTTACTATTTAATTCAGCTCTTGTTTTCCTGAAGAATGTTTTTCAAGTATACAGAGTTATTGGTTATCAATTAGCATCCTTTTAGGGGCTTATTCCGTACATCAAAACTAACAATTTTTGTTCAACGACTTTTATCAAATTTCAAAAAATAAAAATTCTGTTCCATAGAAAAATATCGTTAAGCCTCAAAAATAGTATGGAACAGCTGTTTTTTTTGGGTTTGACAAAAGTCATAGAACAAAAGTTGTTAGTTTTGTTGTTTTAATTGAAATCAATAGTTGTTTGAATGAAATTGTTTTAAAAATACATTTGAATGCGCGAGCGAAGCGGTTCGTGTATTCTAAGCATCGTAACAACGACCGCAATTTATTTGCGGTGATTTTAGATTTTTAAGTCAAAGTGGTTTATCGTCTTATCCATACAAATCTTTCCTTGTGGTCAATTCACTTTTATTGCATTTTCTTAGTCTTTTTGTGTCTTTTCATGAGTTGAAACATCAAAACTAGTAAATTTAATTGATGTCGTCTATTTTTTTTTAAATTTTAACCCATGAAAATACAGATAAGAGACATAAAATTCAATCTAACTAAAAATCGTAAAGTGTAAAGAAAGATAAGGCTTTACATAAATTGGGTTATAACTTTGTTGAGGGATGTATGAATCGTTATAAATTGTGAAATACAATCATGACATGTTGATTTTTGGATTTTATTTTTACCCAAGAGCTATGGATATATGTAGGTAGGTATATTAATTTTATCAACCAAGTTAATACAGCCCCGCTGTCTTATTGGGAGAATAGGCCCAATTATGAAGACGCCATCGTAAATTTAATAGCAACGTAAAAAGTGTTCTCCCTATCGAATGCCTAAAGTGAAATAGAAACAGAAATATGCTGATTAATAGCGCCTTCGTAATAGGGCCTAATGGTCACGTAACAATCCTGTGGTCGTCGGTTCAAATCTCAGTCCCGTTCAAATGAGTTAGCTAGATTTAATGTAGGAATTTACTTAAACATCGCGAGAAAACCAATATTTTTTTCAATTTAATGTTTTTAATGGCGCCAGTTTTTTAAATAATGAAATGAAATGAAAAATGAAATGAAATATTTATTCCACTAAAATAGAGTACATATAAATGGTGTTTCAGATTAATTCGTTTCTTCTATTTGCCATTTACTAGCATGTGGAAAAAAGCACTAAATAAGACAAAAGGTTCCTGTACAAGCATCCCGAGATACGATACAATTACTGAACTAGCCTTTTTAATAGTCCACTGGAGGATATAGGCCTACCCACGAAGGGTGTAATGTAAAATCCCCCAAAGTAGAGTTATAAAAAGCCTACGAAGCCTAAGTAGCTCGTGACATGTTAACCTCCAGAATAAAACGACGTAACGGTGGCAACTGGCAAGTAGAGCGGTCGTAGAAGCCAAACAACCGTTCGTATTGGCGACATTACTATTCCTAACGCTGGTTCAAGTTCATGGCCGTCGATCAGGTCACACAAGACCAGTGTTTTTCAATCTTTTTCATGGCGCGACCCGCATTACTCATTGTATTGTCATATACAATACAGTTTTACTGTTTTTTCTGGTTAACTATGTTCAATTTGAAATACTGTAACACTTCATTACTTTTTTTTAATCTTTATTTATTGGGAACTTCAGTCGCTACGCGACTATGTCAGTCCCATTGTTACATTCTTTGATTTACTTAGCACTACTTTTATAATATCGCAAAATAATTTACAAAGTGTTTTAACCGCCTCGCTTAGCGGAGCGGATAAGACACTTTGTATTTCACCAAAATCGAGAAGATTGGAACCGTACTGAGCCAGCATGACCGCTCTGACAGACCGAGTCCGCGAGCACTCCGCTAGGACGTGGTACACGTCCTCCTCCCGGCCGTAGATGTACTTCATTACTTGATCTATACTTTTATCGTTTTCCAATAAAACATAGGTAAGAACTAAGCAAAGCAAGCATTGTACCAAACGAAAGTAATGAGCGCGTAATTTTTTCGATGATTTTTTTCGCATGTACTTAAAAATCCGACTGCTGCGCAGACCCACTCTTAAATTAATGTTTTCTTAGTAAACATACATAAAAAAAACGTTTTTTCTTTTACTTATAAAGAACCCCTATAAAGACTTTGCGACAAGGGGTCGCAACCCACACTTAGAAAAACACAGCATAAGACTTAAGGATTTGGCACACTGGATGCGGTCTCCGGTCAGGTCAAATTAAACATAGCCCGCATTATGTGTGAACAACGTTGTCGATCTCTCTAAAGGTGACGTCCACAAGTGGTATATTATTCAGAGAAAAATCTAACCATGATATACATAATTTGAAAGCTGGTTTTATGGGCTTCACAAAAATATTTAATTTATATTTTTTCATCCCTACATTTTTTTTTTTTTTGAAATGTGAAAAATAAATTGTATGAAAAATAGCAATACAGCTTTTGATTTTTCTAGTTTTGCAATAATAAAGTCCATTAATCGTTATTTTACTTGCATCCGTAGCTGATTCTTCCACATTCATGTCTTAAGTTGCTAAAATGGAAAATTATAACCTACCAGTGTGACTAGTTAGCAGGTACAATGTGACAAAAAACACTTAAAGAGTGTGTCTAATTGGTAAACATGCTTCTATTTAACAATTTGGAAGTTATTTAATCAGGGTTGATAGAGATAGACTACCTATTGAGCCAAATATATTTATTTATCCTAATAGATTTAAAAGCCGTGGTGGTCTAGAGGTAGTGACACCCGCCTTACAATCGTGAGGTCGTGGGTTCAAATCCCCGGTCCCGTACCAATGAGTTCTTTGGAATTTATGTACGGAATTTCACACCACTGGCTTTTCGGTGAAGGAAAACATCGTGAGGCAACCTGCGTACGTCCTTAGAAGAAATTCGATGGCGTATGTGAATCCACCAACCCGCACTGGGCCAGCGTGGTGGATATGGCCCAATCACCCTTCGTGGGTAGGCCTACGCCTTGCAGTGGACTATTAAAAAAAAAGGCTGGTACAGTACAGTAATAGATTTAAAATGAAACAAGCCAACGCAACGAATTATCGCAACTTGGTTTTACAGGCGACATTAAATTTGATTCGACCTATAACTGAATTTAATAACTTATGCTTACAATAAAATCGATAGCGGACTCGCCATAAAGTTTACATCAAACCCACGCTTGTCCTATTTTTACCAAGATTTATTTACCCTGCTTGTTTACATACAAGCAAATTGTTTGTAATCACGCGAGTCTGTCGTGCGGGTCGTGCCTACGCAACTTACCGAATTTAGCTTCAGTTTACAGTCATGAAATCAAACACGAGCCGCGCACTTTAATGTAGTTATAGTTCTATCAAATTTTTGGATGACAACATTTCATTTATTTTACTTAATTTCATTTCATTTATTTATTTTATTTATAAAAGATTTTTATAATATTTATTTGTTGTTAAAGGATTATTAATATAGTATTTTAAAAATATATAATAGAGTTTAGTGAAAAATTATTATTTTATCTATTTTGTAAAATTCACATTTTCTTATATAAAAATTACACTTACACATAGTCAACCTTAAAAACTAAACACACAACCCATCTCCGACCGTACCCGGCGCAAAAGAGCCCAAAATGCTAGCCGCATTGCCTCGCTGGGTAGCGATGGCTAACCTTTGCGCCAAGTACGAGCCAGAGCGGGAGTCATTGGTCTTCTCCCTTAGCCTGCGCCCAATTTCTCTAATAAAAACTTTAGCCTCACTACCCCAACAGCCCATCGTCTCCACAGCAATAGGCACGAACAAATAACTTGCCGCTAAAGGGGCATACTTTCGCCGCTTCTTGTCAGCAGCGTCCTCCGCCGCAGCCGCCGGCGAGTGGACGGTGCGACTCAAGTGACTCGCAGCGACAGTGCTGACACAAGTTGCGTCCCAAATCAGGCACCTACCATTCCTCCACGGCACCATAGTCAACCCGTCCGGCCTCTTACCGTCCGACCTCGAAAGCCCAGGCGGTTCCAGCACGCAAGGAACGTTTGCCGCTACCAAGGCTCTCCGGACTATATCGTTTAGGGCACGATGACGCGGACACCTCCCCGCACAGCGACGACAACTCAAAGCATGATGGCCGATTTTTTTTGTAAAATTAAGTTTTTAAATGTATAATTATTGTAATATTAGTAATTGATTGTAATGTTTTTTTTTTATTTTTTTTTTTATTTTACACAACTTATTTGCCTACAACAAGTTAGCGGAAATACACTAAATATTTATTCAAAACAAACATTTCATTTGGTAGAATTATTGTTATAACAGAAAACTTTTGAGACATTGATTTTTCGGTATTTGGCACCTGTAAATTTGTCTTTTCGGACAAATTTTCCCAACGTACCGAATATCACGATTTCAGCGAGCCGAAAACGAGGATATGACTTTTGGCTGTTTGTGTGGTGGTCAGTCTCCGCTGATACTCCACTAAGGACCACACTCCAGGAATTTATCGTTTCAGGTTATATAAAGTACTATTTCCAACACTGTAGAAGTTGGTAGTAAAATAAACACTTCACTAATTTGGCGGGTTCGTAGTACTACAGCGTTCTAGCTTAATTTGGACAAAGCATCTGGGCCGGAATCCCAGAAAGATGCGGGTTCAAATCCTGCGAGCGCGTCAATTTTTGAAGTGTTTATCACAAAAATAACATTTCTATATAAAGTACGTTATTTATAGTACCTGATAATACCTGAAAATCCTTTCATACCGATTTTTGGTACCAATACACTGATTTATCTAGGATGTTCAACCGATTCCGCATTTTTTCCTTACGAGACCGCTGAAAGGCGCACCTATACGCGCCTACATGCGCTTCCAAAAACGCGAATGCTCGCCCGCCGATTCGCTAAATGCAGTACAGACGTAAAGACCAAAGCATATTCACCTCTTTTCAAAGCATATTGCTTATGCATGTATACGTGCCAGTATACGTGGATAAAGTTCACGCGGAAAGCAATAATCACGATAAGAGTTCAGTATAATGACGCATACCGAACTCTTATGAAGCTACCGCGGTGCTGCAGCGCGTCGAGCATGTTTGCTGAGGCGGGGGTTCCCAACTTCTTTGCAGTGATAAGATCTAGGGTGGCCTCGTTTTGGCAGCGTCTGCGTCATTCCGACAACGAAATTCTTGTGGCTGTCTCTGATGACTTCCGCAGGCCTTTGTTTGAGCATTGGGTTTCTGTCCATACTATCTTTATTGACTCGGCACTATTGTGCGGTACTATTTATAAGATTGGACGTTACACCCCTTATACAGGTGTAACAATTTATTTTATATTATTTTAGCTAACATTTAAGTAACTGTGGGTATCTGTGCCTGCAATAAATGGTTTTTATTTATTATTATTTATTATAATACCCGTATAAAACGTGTATTGGCCTTTATAGTTATATACGGACCTCCAGCGTAGAAGTAGATACTATTTAAAATCACAGCTCTGAACCACGTAACTGGAACTTGTGATAAAAACTCCCGACTGGAAGTGAGTCATACCTAATCGCCCTCCAGCCACGTTCCGCAGATAATGCCACAGTAACTGTTGCTGTATACTGTGCCTCGATACTGTAGTCGCGATGCTGCTAGGAGCATATCGATGCTGTGACGTCGAGTAGAACATGTACAGAGTCGGGAGTCGGGATTTTTAAACGACTCCAAAAAAGAAGGTTCTCAATTCCACTGTATGTTTTTTTTACGTATTATGTGTATGTATTATGATCAAAATTATATGAGTTTTTTTCTAAGTCACTCGATTTTAGCTTACTCTCTGTAAATTCCTCCTTCCAACTCTAATTATAGCTGACTCAATCATAACCCGATCCGTCTGACCGATCAATTGACCGATCAGTCATCATGATCAAAATTATCTTTGTTTTGGCTCATGCTCTATAAATTCCGCCTTCCAACTCTAATTATAGCTGACTCGATCATAACGCCCACCCGATCCGTCTGTTCTGCCAATCGACCGATCAACAATTATGACCATGATTATCTCAGTTTCGTGATACTTCAATTTCTGTTATATTCTCTCTGCATTATTCCTCTAAATATATTACAGCCGATTCTATCACTCCGTTTGTTTCCGTGTTTTTTTTATTTCTGTGTATTTATTTATTTACAGGCCGACAGCACAAATATAAAATTAAGCTTGATTATACAGATAAATAGCCAATAACAGGCCTAATCCTATTATTAGTTATGAAAATAAAAGAAAAAACAAGCCGCTTCTACCACATACTTAATGTTTACAAATATGTATGTACATATATATTATAAAACAACAATAATATGTATTATAAATAACACTTAATAGCTGAATAAATCGGCTATAAGAATTAATATTTATATAAACAGAGTCCGAATAGAAGAATGCATAAGGAAAAAAACAAAATATATGATAATATATATTATAAAACAACAATAATATGTATTATAAATAACACTTAACAGCTGAATAAATCGGCTATAAGAATTAATATTTATATAAACAGAGTCCGAATAGAAGAATGCATAAGGAAAAAAACAAAATATATGATAATATGTGATACCTACTAGATGTACGAATTAGTTGATATAATTTTAATCATAGTACTTAAAATTATTCTATAGTATATTGTTGTAGCCTTTTACAATAGATTAATTTTAACTTTATTTTATTTATTTGTGAAAACATTTGCAATAACATCTCATAATCAACTAAAGATAATACACTACATAAAAGATATTACAATACATAAAATCAAATCGTGTCAAAATAAGTCTGTGAAAGAAGTTGTGCTAGGTACCTACTAAACAAATTTTTATTTTTTCTGTATTCTCTGTTAACATTGAAGTGTTCATTCCGTTTGACCGATCATCGATTATAGCTAACTCGATAATAACACCCACCCAATCCGCCTGACCGACCAATTGAGCGATCAGCAATTATGAAACAATCTCTATTTCTTGCTAGTTCACTCTCTGTAAGCTACTCCGTTCACTCATCTAGGTAATTATAGCCGACTCGATCATAAAGCCCACCCGATCCGTCCGACCAACCAATTGACCGATCAGCAACTATGAAGCAGTCTCTTTTTACAAGTTTTTATTTAACTTGCAATGGATGTATGTAAGTCCGGGTAGAATCTTGCAAGTTAAACATGACCAACTTCTCGGTTCCCGATTGAGCTGAAATTTTGCACACATATGTATATTGCGTAACAATGCAATAATACATTACCATTGAGCTGATTTGATGGTGGGGTCGGAAGGTGGCCATGGGAACTTCTGTACTAAACAAGATTTTTCTTTGGGCTCGTTCTACTTGTCTTGGCTAGCACTCTGCTGCTACATACATGATATCCAGGATCTCAAAAGCTTGTAATTTTTATTTTTTATTTTTATAGTGATTTAATCTTTCAAATTCACTCTCTGTAAGCTACTCCGTTCACTTCTCTAATTATAGCCAACTCGATCATAACACCTACCCGATCCTTCTGACCAATCAGCAATTATGAAACAATCCCTATTTCTTGCTAGTTCACTCTCTGTAAGCTACTCCGTTCACTTCTCTAATTATAGCCGACTCGATCATAACACCTACCCGATCCTTCTGACCAATCAGCAATTATGAAACAATCCCTATTTCTTGCTAGTTCACTCTCTGTAAGCTACTCCGTTCACTTCTCTAATCATAGCCGACTCGATCATAACACCTACCCGATCCTTCTGACCAATCAGCAATTATGAAACAATCCCTATTTCTTGCTAGTTCACTCTCTGTAAGCTACTCCGTTCACTTCTCTAACCATAGCCGACTCGATCATAACACCCACCCGATCCTTCTAACCAAACAACAATTATGAAACAATCACTATTTCTTGCTAGTTCACTCTCTGTAAGCTACTCCGTTCACTTCTCTAATCATAGCCGACTCGATCATAACACCCACCCGATCCTTCTGACCAATCAGCAATTATGAAACAATCTCTAATTCTTGCTAGTTCACTCTCTGTAAGCTACTCCGTTCACTTCTCTAATTATAACCGACTCGATCATAACACCCACCCGATCCTTCTGACCAATCAGCAATTATGAAACAATCTCTATTTCTTGCTAGCTCACTCTCTGTAAGCTACTCCGTTCACTTCTCTAATCATAGCCGACTCGATCATAACACCTTTCCGATCCTTCTAACCAAACAGCGATTATGAAACAATCACTATTTCTTGCTAGTTCACTCTCTGTAAGCTACTCCGTTCACTTCTCTAATTATAGCCGACTCGATCATAACACCCACCCGATCCGTCTGACCGACCAATTGACCAATCAGCAATTATGACGACAAATTACCGCATGCGATGACGGCAATTATGTAGCATGATTTATTGTCAATTTAGTGGCACTAGTTACGAATATAGTTGTAACATTTTTTATGTTGTCATTTGTGGGTCTTATGAAATAAGCTCAAAATAGCCCAACGTGCTATGGAGAGCGCTATGCATGGAGTCTCTCTGAGAGATCGAATTAGGTATGAGGAGATCAGCTGCAGATCAACCAAAGTTACCGACAATACCAACGTAACATTTTTGAGAAAATAATAGTAGTGTGTAATAACAACTTTTGTTCTACGACTTTCGTCAAAACTCAAAAAAAAAATCAGGTATTCTATACATTTTGTCGCGGGTGAACTATATTTTTCTATGGAACAACCATTTTTTTTTGAGTTTTGACAAAAATCGTAGAACAAAATTTGTTAGTATTGATGCACAGAATAAACCCCTAAAAGGATGCTAATTGATTAGAAATAACCCTATATAAGTATGTGTTTAAAAAAAATGTACAGTGGAACCTGGTTAACTGGGATCTCAAGGGACCAAGCATTTTGTACCATTTATTGAGGGTTTCCATTAATCCAGTTTTCCAATTAGGCAGGCTTAAATTTATAGTTGTCTCATTTACAAAGGCTCTCGCTTTTAGAGGTCGAAATGTACGGTTATTCCATTTTTAGAGGTGGTGATGTTAATAAAAATACGTATTTTTAGTGATTTGAATATTTGGTATTATATCTATTCATTTGTACGTACCTGCTTTATCCATGTCGAGAGACATTCTTCAACTTCAGGATGCTCTGCTGATCGTATTTTTTGAGATTACCTTCTCCATCAATACACTGAGACCGAATTTACTCGTTGTTTTGAATAATTCTACACAGGGTTGACTTTGGTATGCTAAGCTCGCTCCCTACACAGTTCATAATCTGATAGAAGTTGTAATTTTTCAGATGCTGATAACGTTTTTGGGCATTTTGTAACCTTTTTACTCCCTTGTTTTTAGGTCATAACCTGAGATACTACTGACAAAACTGTGTGTGCGAAATACATTCTGATGTTTGTAAACAAACATGTCAAAACTTGTCCCACCCACATTAATTTGTCTCATTTATAGAGGAAATTGAGCTCCAGAGTCCCAATTATAAAGGTACTGTACTGTACTGTACCAGCCTTTTTAATAGTCCACTGCAGGACGTAGGCCTACCCACGAAGGGTAATTGGGCCATATCCACCACGCTGGCCCAGGGCGGGTTGGTGGATTCACATACACCATAGAATTTCTTCTACGGACGTATGCAGGTTGCCTCACGATGTTTTCCTTCACCGAAAAGCCAGTGGTGTGAAATTCCGTACATAAATTCCAAAGAACTCATTGGTACGGGACCGGGATTTGAACCCACGACCTTACGATTGTAAGTCACTACCTGTCGACCACCACGGCTTAATTATAAAGGTAACATCGAATAAATCCTAGAAATCAGATCTCATTTATAGTAGCCGGCAAACAACATGAACGTTAAACCATAGCTAACTAACTCTCTTTTGTTTTCTTTGCTAACGAAAGGGAAAGAGTGATATTTTTTTGTTCAACTTACGTGCCGGGACCTCTAACCAGGTTCGAAAAATCCCATTTAATAGAGGTAATTCAATGAAAAAGTACCGGGACCTCATTGCAACTTTCAATAATTCTCATTTATCCAGGTCCCATTCAACCAAGTTTCACTTTATATGTAGTATACTACCAGTCTCTGGCAGCTATATGATAAGCTTTAGTTAATGGTTAGTTTGCACAATCGGGTCCCAACTGCCCCTTTCTTCTATCGTACGGCTAGACAGACGCGACCAAAGCGCCACCCTTTTATGGTGGACATTCCGCGCGTTAGAACCAAGCGTTTCGAATCCTCATTCCCAATACGAACAGCCAGAATGAGGAACGCTTTGCCTGGGTCTGTCTTCCCGCTAAAGTACAACGTGGGTGTCTTCAAATCTCGAGTAAATAGGTATCTTCTAGGTAAGCGTGCTACATCCTAGACCGCATATCTGCTCAACATACAACAACAACAGACAGAGTGCGACGCGAGCGCTCTCGCTCGGCTACCTGCGGTTTCGCACCGATTATAGATTACCGATTGTTTATTTTAAAATTGCAAAATTTAATTATTGTGCGAAGAACTTAACACTACGACAAACCTTTGCAAGGTTTTTTGGTGTTACTTAAATATGTATATACATTGTAATCTTTTGATGATAATAATATATAAATAAAAAATGAATAAAAATAACATCAGGCAGTATGTAGTCAAACGCAAACCTACAAGGAATAAAAAAAAGACCGTGTGTAAAATGTCCTCTAATATATATTTTTTAATTTAGGCCTTTTTTAGGACGATGCTGTTTCGTGTTCCAGATGGCACGTTTAGTACAGTTTTTTAGGTCAATAAAAATAAATTCAGTGTTTAGCAATACCGAAACCTTGCAGCGGCTGGCCTTTGTCAAGGTGTCAACTGTTGGATGCATTTTTTACGCGGTCTCGTGATGTCATGGCTTGCAATGACGTGGCAAACAATGTTTTTAGGGTTCCGTACCTCAAAAAGAAAAAACGGAACCCTTATAGGATCACTTTGTTGTCCGTCTGTGTGTATGTCAAGACTCTTTACTTATCTCGGGAACGCGTAAAGATATCGAGTTGAAATTTAAACTGTATACGTATATCCATGAATTCTTGCAGTTGTGTAAAAGAAAACTTCTCAGTTATCGTTTCAAAAAGTTAGAGCCGTTTATGTTTTAAAAAACCGCATATTTTGACACTCAAAACCTACAGGGTATTTTCCATTGACATAGAACTGTGAAATTTGGCGAGAAGCATTGTCTTAGAGTACACATATAGGAATAAATCTGAAAACTGTACATTTTTATTTAAATCACAAAAAATAGGGCCTAAAAATTCACAAAATATGGGTTCAAAATTCAAAGTGAGTAAATCGTATCGTTTAAGGTATTATATAAAAGAACTTCATTAGCACATGCTAAAACAGGTTTTGATTATTTTAACAATGTATTTGTACGGAATCCTCGATGTGCGAGCCTGACTCGCCCTTGTCCGGTTTTTTAAAACTAATAAATCGTTTATTTCAGGCAATTGTACTGTACTATACCCTTAGTGGGTAGGCCTAAGTCCTGCCGTGGACTATTAAAAAGGCTGGTACAGTACTGCACTAGCATTTTTAATAGTCCACTGCAGAACGTGACCTACGCACGAAAGGCGATTGGGCTATATCCACCACGCTGGCCCTATGCTGTACTGTACCAGCCTGTTTGATAGTCCACTGCAAGACGTAGGCCTACCCACTAAAGGTGTTTAGGCCACACCCACTACGCTGGCCCAGTGGGGGTTGCTGGATTCACATACGCCATCAAATTTGTTCTACAGACATACATATATGCAGGTTTCCTCACGATGTTTTCCTTCACCGAAAAGGCAGTGATGTGAAAATCCATACATAAATTCCAAAGAACTCATTGGTAGAGGACCGGGATTTGAATCCACGACCACGCGATTGTAAGGCGGGTGCCACTATATACCACTAGACTACCATGTCATTTTCTTTTTGAGGCAATTATTACACCCCTATTAAAAAACTAAATTGGAATGGGGTTTGCGCAGGACTGGCAAGACTGGCGATAAAGAGAGGAGGCATATATCCAGCCAGAGGCGGACTAGCACATTGGGCCGCCATAGGCCAGTTTGTTCAGCCGCCCCCTTGTTTTCTCCCTTCTAGGATTCTCTCAAGGGTGAACGGGAAGGATATTATCAAGTCGTACTTAGCAAAGAATTTTAGACGGTTACTAGGAAAGCCAGAAGTAAGGATTGAATACTACCATAAACATATTGCGCGAGTGCGGCCAGCGGCCACAATCACTTTTTGACGTTTTGACGAGTCTTACGTTTTAATCCCACCGTTTAAAAAAAGGAGTACGGATTTTGGTAAAAATATAATTATGTAGATGATTGTAGAAACGTATAGGTAAGTAGTATCAGGTATGTTTATACCTTTTCCTACACAGATTTAGCTGCTGCACTAATTTTGATATGAGTGACGGAGTAAGTACCTACCTAACTTCCGTTCTCGGAGAACTGATGAGAATCTTTTTAAAGTCCGATTCTCTAAAGGAGCCACGAAAATGCAGCACACAGTCGCATAGCCTATCAGCCATTAATTTCCATGGGGCTTTATTGATAAAGAGAACTTTAGATAATGGTGACTCTAGTGAGACAGCAGTCTGCCGTTCAACATTATTTGTCAGTTAAAAAACCAGATTTTTGATTACGTTAGGATGAGTTAACATTAAATAAGGAACACGGGAACATAATTATATAAACATCCGAAAAAACTGGCTCGGTATTTTTTAATAATCAAAAATTTTAGTATACCTACCTACCTAATTAACTAATTATAATCTATTTAATTGTCTGAATCAATCAATTAATGCTTCTAAAATTTGTCAATAAACAAAATAGACAAATTTGTGTTTGTAGATAGGTAGATCTCAATATGGTTTTGAATTTCGGCAATATAGATATGTACATTATTTTTTAGTTTCAAAACTACTCGGAATCTTTAGTTACTAATATTATAAATCCGAAAGTGTGTTTGTCAGTTTGTATGTCTCTTGACCTTGCAGGAACGGAGAGACGGATCAATTTGATTTTTTGTATGGATACTTTATAGATCGGAGGGTGTCACAGGCATTGGCCACTTTTAAAAAAAATGTTTCCATGCACAATCATTTACAAATTACGGGATAAAGCCGCCGGATAAAAGCTAGTCGTAAAATTAAAGATCATGAGTTTCTTTTGTGTCTCCAAATTCAACAGGTTCATTTTTTTAATTTCAATGGATTGGACATGTTGACCATCGACCGAATGAAAACAAAAGATCATAGGTGCAAAACTTGTGGTAATAAGAATGTAACTTTATGCTACAAATTAAGCAGATGATATCTGTCTGAGAAAGGTTATTTCTCCAATTTCTGTCACATATTTTGTACAAATTATATTTGCCAATCGTGATTTTATACTAGGATACCCATAAAAAATAGTTGAAATGTACATTTTTTTATTTCACGTTAGACCACAATGTCCATAGGTACCCTCAAAGATGGATGATGAAGATGGCTTCAACACTAATTCAGACTATAAGTAATGTGCGATTTTTTCTAATTAAAATACAGAAAAAATGTAAGCATTTGTTAAGTTCATTAAAAAAAATGTGACATGTTGGAATTTTAAATCAACTTGCACTGATTTATTCGCTTTAAGTTTATTTAGTAGACACTTTTGGCACAGTTTTATTTTAGTAAAAAATAGAATTGTTACTAATAAAAGTTCAGATAATGATAAGAGTAACATGGAAAAATTCGATTAATTTGAATCGCACCCATATTTACCATAAATGTGAGTTATAGGTAATGACCCAACGACAGTTTCAAAGAAACTCAATGTATAAACCTTTGATTATTTCTTTGATTATTTACTTGGTATAAACCTCTCAAATACACTCAAAACTTGAGGTGCAAAAGAAACACAATTTTAGGCGAAGTTCATTGTTATTGATAACCGGGCATATCGTAAAACATCCTAGAACAATAAGTTGTAAACTTGGGGAATTGCACAATGCAACTTCCAAAAAGGATATTTTTTGTATTAAAACTATTTCCCCACATGTGCATTCGTTGACCAGAATAATGTTTTGTCTACCGGGACGTAAACCCTATAATTTGTGCCATAAATGCCATTTTACGTTTTCTTTGTGTAGAAGATAGGATTGTTCATTACCTCCCGCTGATTGGGACGGTTGAGCCGATGGCACGTTTTTGGCATATTTTTGTAGGATCAGTGTAGTTACGGTACGTGTAGGAGAAAACAAATATATAATAACTGTTGTAATTTGTGAGAGCTGCGTTAGATGTGATGTGTTAAGATCTCGTAAGTTATTCTATAACTGGCCGCCCCTAAAACCTAGCCGCTCTAGGCCTGGGCCTAGTCGGCCTTAAGGCAAATCCGGCACTGGATCCAGCAGTGGGAAGAACAGCCTGAACAGATAGATAACTAGATAGAAACTTAATTAAAATATTATTATTTTTTTATTCGTCACAGGTTACAGCACCATTACAGTTCAAACCAAGTTGATGCTGCCCTTAACATGTTAAATATAAGACACAAACATAATAGAAGTAGAACATAATCATTACATGTATAAAAAACATGAGCAACAAAAAAAAACATAAACTGCTTATTCGAAATTTTTTCACATATTTTCTGCGCAACTTCTGTGAAATTTATGATTTTTATGAATTTTATAATATCTAAACTAACATTATGATTGAGAAACTGGGTAATTACTACATAAGTATAACAAAGTCGCTTCCCGCTGTCTGTCCCTATGTATTTAAACTACGCAACTTTGATGCGGTTTTTTTAAATAGGTAAAGTGATTCAAGAGGAAGGTTTGTATGTATAATACGCCTGTGCGAAACCGGGGTGGGTTACTAGTTTAATGATAAAACAAGAATATAAATCGCACTCTATAAAAAAAAACCCCGGCTACAAAAAACAACAGATGCACTAAAATACCGAAAAATTAAAATGCTTGTTATTCCTGGTTTTTATACAGGGTTATTTCTAATCAATTAGCATCCTTCTAGGGGCTTATTCTGTACATCAAAACTAACGACTTTTGTTATGCTACTTTCGTCAAAACTCAAAAAAAATCTCCTTCATTTGGAAACACTACTCGTTGGGTTTGGCCAAAAAAAGTTTGGAACTACTTACAATTTGGCGCCATGAATCCGCCATTGGGTTTGGCCAAAAAAAGTTTGGAACTACTTACAATTTGGCGCCATGAATCCGCCATTTTGTATTTGGTCTTTAAAAACCTAGGTATCTAAGGATACATAATGGGCTTTTGATACAAATCTAACGAATTGTCGAAATCCATCCAGCCTTTTGGAAGATACGTGGGAATGAAGAAATTT
Organism: Hypomecis punctinalis; assembly: GCA_949316475.1. Lineage (NCBI taxonomy): Eukaryota > Metazoa > Arthropoda > Insecta > Lepidoptera > Geometridae > Hypomecis > Hypomecis punctinalis. The sequence continues at coordinate 14,525,141 of OX438820.1, read as the reverse complement.
ACAAACAAACACAAGATACGATACCCTTCTTTGGCAGTTGGGTGTTGGGTAGTGATTAAATCACCTAGTTTCAGTTTTAACACGCTTTTATTAGTTTCACCTGTATGTTTGCTTGCTTATAACCAACACCTTTGAGCTCGATTTTAACCTACTTTGAGCGAACCTATTTTCTTTGAACTTTGCACACCTATCAAAGACCGTTGACAATGCATTTATTCGATTACTAAAATGTGAAAAATAATTATAGTTTAAAAAAAAAACACGCGCTTTCATAGCATATCAAACTAAAATGTGTAAAGTAATTTCCAATATAGGCAGAAAATAATAATGAACGAAAAATATTAATACTATTGTAAAAAGCAGCGCGGAGTGCTCGATTTACAAAAAAATATGGTAAAAAGCGCTTTTTTTTACACTAGTATTAATATTTTTCGTTCATTATTATTTTCTGCCTATATTGGAAGTTACTTTACACTTTTTGGTTTGATTATGCTATTGAAAGCGCATACTGTACTATATACAAGCATAGTATATACTATGTAAGAAGTTATGCGTGGTTATACCTACATAAATAAAAACCAGACAAGTGCGAGTCAGGCTCGAACATCGAGGGTTCCGTACAAATCCAGAAAAATTCACACAATTGGGAAGTAAGTTGTTAAAATCTCTAAAGGTACTATAACCATCGACAAACATTGACATTGTAATCAACTAACATCATATTGACTAGGACATTGTAATCAATTTAAATATAATTTGAGAATTTTAATTTTGTAATAATAATTTGATTTAGGTAATAATAATAAAAAAAGCTGCCAGCAATGTTGCACGCCTTGCATAGGCAAGTTTGTATTGAGTCATGATTATATCTATACCACCTTTGTACATGCAAACTGCAATAAAAATCTTTGACTTTGACTTTGACAAAAAAGTTTTTTTTTTTCACTTTTCTCGTCATTTACTCACTTTGAATTTTGAACCCATATTTTGTGAATTTTAAGGCCCTATTTTTTGTGATTTGAATAAAAATGTTCAGTTTTCAGATTTATTCTTATATGTGTACTCTGAGACGATGCTTCTCGCCAAATTTCATAGTTCTATGTCAACGGGAAGTACCCTGTAGGTATTGATTTTTGTGAGTGTCGAAATATGCGGTTTTTCACGACATAAACGGCTTTAACTTTTTTAAACGATAACTGAGAAGATTTTTTTTTACACAACTGCAAGAGACCATAGATATAAGTATACAGTTTAAATTTCAACGCTATGTCTTCACGCGTTCCCGACACAAAGAGTCTTGACATACACACAGACGGACAACAAAGTGATCCTATAAGGGTTCCGTTTTTTCCGTTTGAGGTTCGGAACCCTAAAAATATACGCGTCGAATTGAGTACCTCCTCCGTTTCTTTGGTCAAAAAGTAGATAAAAGGGCGGCACCTTTCAAGCTTCAAGAGGTACCTACTCAAGAATTATTACAATCAGGTTATTCTTGGGTTTCCCCGCGAATTGTATGTTTTACCTTATTGTGATAAAAATAACAATAAGCAAAACAAAAAGAACAAAACAATAGCACTAGTATCTACAGAATGTTTCTTTATACGACTGACGTAGGTACTAAGAAATTCAAGATGTCATTGTGGTCATCGAAAAAAATACATACAGACGAACATAGTACCTCCTCCTCTTTGGAAGTCGGTAAAAAGAAAACATCTATAGTCTATCCATACAAAAAGTTCCTTGACTGTCGATGTAAAATGTGTCCAACAGTTGATTTTGGACGAGATTCGGGGGATTTGATTTTGGGGAGTTCATTTGGTGTCGCGTTATTAACTTACTATTTATTCAAAACAAAGAGTAAACGATGATACCAAATATTATCGAAATCGGTTAATAAATAGCGCGACAGCAAATTTCCCGCTTTTTAAGATATTTTTAAACAAAAAGTAAACGTTGATACATTGTTTTTCATACTTGGACCCCTTGCAGTTGTATAAAAGAAAAACTTCTCAGTTATCGTATAAATCAGTTAGAGCCGTTTATGTCGTAAAAAACCGCATATTTACTGTACATCCCGTTGCCATAGAACTATGAAAGGCGAGAAGCAATGTCTCAGAGTACACATATAGGAATAAATCTGAAAACTGTTTTAAATCACAAAAAAATAGAGCCTAGATTCACAAAATATGGGTTCAAAAACTTTTTCAAACTTTTTTGTCGATGATTATAGTATAGAGATTATAACAACTTACTTCCCAATTTTGTGAAATTTTCTGGATTTGTACGGAAGCCTCGGTGTGCGAGCCTGACTCGCACTTGTCCGCTTTTTTCTCTTTGATTCTAGTATTTATAGTCATAGCTGTATGTATTTTAAAAATAGATTATGGATCTACTGGTTTCCTCTGGCTAGGGGGGCGTGGGCGGTTTCAAATAGAACACAGGGGGCGTAACCAAAAAAACTTTGGGAACCTATGCGGGAAATACACTGTATTTCCGCTCTGTAGTGTTGTAGGCATATAAATAAGTTTAAGAGTCCTATTCAATAAGTTATTTGAAATCTGAAACAAAATCAGTGAATAATCCTGTAACTGAAATATGATCAGGTATTTTAAAAAAAATGACTAAACCTGAAATAAAATTGTAATCGTATCAAATTAAACTGTAAATAATTTTATTAATCTTGTAACTGAAATGTGTTTAGTGTGTTTTTAAGCAAGTAAACCTGAAATATTTAGAATATCTTTAATATATCATGTTAAAATGCAACAAATATATTTGTTTACATATATAATACACAATTATTAATTTTATATCTAACTAGCAACTCGTCCCGGCTTCGCACAGGTGTTTTATACATATAAACCTTTCTTTTGAATCATTCTATCTATTAAAAAAATGCAACAAAATCCGTTGTGTAGTTTTAAAGATATAAGGATACATAGGGACAGACAGCGGGAAGCGACTTTGTTTTATACTATGTAGTGATTACACATCCTCTAGTAACGCTAGTGTTCTACGAAACACCTGTATGTTAAAATTTATATGAACACCGGATACAACTCACGATTATTTGAACGGTCGACCCGCTATGCGTCCGACCGGTTTCAGAGTAGTTAGTACTCCTTCTTCACCTTCACCTGTATGTTGATCTATGAATAGTTTTCTTATAGTTTTTGATAACAAAATCAATAAGTACTTGCTCGCAATAGTACCTGGTACAAGCGTTCGTCGAACATACACTTCAAGAAATTATACGTTTCGTGATAAGGATAATAACTGTTCTGGAGTGGTCTTATCAAATAATGAAATACGTAGGTACTTACGCTAGAACTATGGATGTGCCAGATATCATGTTCAACAGCCGGAAATAACTGAAGTGACATGAGATACTCAAGTAAGTACCTATCTAGGCATCACTAAAGTCAAAGAAGATATACAGCGTTCTTTCTAATCAATTACCTAGCATCCTTTTAGGAGCTTATCTTGTACATCAAAACTAACAACTTTTGTTCGGCGACTTTTGTCAAAACTGATGTCAGTGCAGGTCACATCACCCCCGTCTAGTATTAGAGACCCCATCACCAATTCTGTAAAAAAAAACAAAGTTACCGACATAGCCCAGCGGATTGGCAAGTTGAAATAGCAGTGAACAGGACACATAACGCGGAGCACTCATCACCGATGGGATCGAAAAGTTCTCGAGTGGAGACCACGTACTGAATACAGCGTAGGACGTCCACCCATAAAGTAAACGATTGACCTCAGATTCTGCCGCTACTGCAAGCTGCTACCAATCCGTCTTATTGGAGATCTTAGGGGAGATTATGTCCAGCAGTGGAGCATGGATTGATCAATTCTGCTAGCTATGTGCTCAACCCACTGCTACTTCAACTTGCCAATCTTCTGGTAAAGTTGGTTCTTCTATGGATCAATTCCTTGATCCGATCACACAAATAGAGTTCGAGCAATGCCCTCCCATAGTTTGATACAGTTTGTGCAACAAGAGAAGCGTCGTAGATGAGGTCGCCCGTGTTCCATTTTACTAATTTTGTTACGTTGACAACACTGCTCTGTCATTGCTAGTACAACTATAACTGATACATGGCAGACACTTCTGTTCTCATCAGTAGACTCGCGTCTACCAAGTAGTCGGTACCTTGGCTGCTGATTAAAATCTTAATGTTAGTTAATCGTCACGCCACGACGGTTCTCTTTTTGCACAAACTCTAGGTGTTATCATAATGATATACAACTTGCATACGTAGGTAGTAGGTACAATAAAACTTTGGATGTATCAGATATCGTGTTGAACAGCCGGAAATAACTGAAAAGTGATGCGTATATTTATAAATACTTTTATTGATAGCAATATGACAAAGTTTTGATGGACAACTAAAGGTTTACGAAAATACAATATCCATTTCTTAGAGCGCTTGGCTTGTTTATTTTATTTATTTATTTTATTCACCGGACCAAAGAAGATATAATATGGAGGACCGTCAAAAAACGGATACCCTTGTTCAAGCATATCTAGACACGCGGTAGCTTTCCAGCCAAAGTGTTCAAAGAAAACTGGCGACGCAGCGGCCGTGTGTAATATTACTACACGAACCAATTGGAGCTACTTTTGACCCCATCACAACTCGAAAGCTATTTAACCATAAGCATATAAGCATTGCCATTCAGCGTGGCAATGCTGCCAGCATGCTGGGCACGCTGCCAGCCGGCAGTGGGCTTGAGCACTTGGATTATCTTTAGACCTTCAAGGGTCTGTGGATGATCCAATTGCTTTCTATGTAGTAACAAGTATATTAAAAAAAAAAAAAAGCGTTTGAAAATCGCGTTACTATTAACTGATTCACTCACTCACTGACTTATAGATCAAAAACCTAACCCACTTCCAGATGACCTAGAAACTTGAAATAGACAATGTCTATTTTTTGCTGTTTTGAGAGTGTCGGCTCCACCACCACTGTCCCGATATCGCCACTGATTTTAAGGCCGTGTGTAGGGCCTTTTTACGGACCTCCGCATTCTTGATAGAACGGCTGAACGTATGCATAAATGGTCACGAGACCGAGTAAGAGCAGGGGACTCATTTTTAACTTCGCACGCCTAGTACGTTTACGGAACTTTGACAGTGACAGTTCTGAAACCATTTGCCATATTTTTTTATGTTTCCTTCTTAATTAACGTTCTATTTCACGATTTTTCTCTTTGCTACCTAGAGTACTATAGTTTCTTTTAAAAATGCCATGTCCAGTACTGAAGTTTTGGGTGAAATAGACAATTCCAAATAAATTTCGAGAAAAAAAAAGGTGTCCGTAAAGATAAGTACATTTACGTTCCCAGGCGTGCGAAGTTCAAAAATATGCCCCCAGGAGCGATTAAAAATCAATGCCTGTGCGTACAAAAACTAAGGATTAACTAGATCAGCTACGAGAATAATAATATTACGAGTAAGCGAGACCACAGCATACAAAAGTTGCTAAGAATGAGGGAGAAACATTTTTTTTTCTGTCTTTGTCATAGTTTCTTTTGGTCACGTTTAAATGTGACAAGCACGTTACGGTTGATGACACGTAAAACTAATTTTATTGAATAGTGCACGTTCAACAGTGATTTCAGTGGTGAAATTAGAGACTTTTAGACATAATCTATCGTGAGTTAATGGTGATGTATCATATCTAGGCTGCAAAAGTCGTAGTAAGTTGAAATTCGAAAACATTACCTTTGATTTGTAAGTACGATTTATACTTAAAATTTTCCTTGAATTGTATATAAATTCATGACTGAGGTGAATACGACATATACATTATGTTCTATAGCTCTCTAAAATATGATTAAACAGTTAATTCATATTCGTGGTATTAACCGACCAAAAATGCATTAGTTACAAATTATTACATTATTATTAAGAAGTTAGCTTGTCAGCCATTTTCTGATGTTTTTTAATTTGGGCGGGTTCCATGATTTTCGCTCCCTTACGGGTGTTCGCATGTGACTGATCTATAGTATACTTTATTTTTGTGTGCGTACGAGAGAGCATAGCATGCGATCTTCTGCGATCGTTAGAAATGATTCTAGCGTTTCGGAAATTGGGCTCTAGATTCGATCACGCAGCCAGAGACCGAGCATTGTCTAGATAGGTCTTATCATTTTAATGACATACATACGTACAATAAAACTTTCGATGTACCCATCAGATATTGTGTTCAACAGCGGCAAATAACTAAAAAGTGACGCAGGATCATTATCAATTATTATTATCATGCTATCGATATCTTAATGACTAGATATTGGATTATATGCACTAACAAAGTGACAAAATACGCACAATGCAAAATAATAAAAAAAACTACTATGTTTATATATTTCAAGTAAAGACGGTACAAAAACAGCGAAGTATTTTTAAAATTATGCATTGTTTTTTGGTATTTTTCCGAATTTAAGAACGCTTCGTTTTTCACAACGACATACGTTTTCGCCGCGCTGTAGAATTAGAGGGGGATATTACTTCCTCTCTACGTCGCGCCGGCGGTCTACACTCCCTCCGTCTTACGAATTTTCGATCAGGTCACGTGTCCTGACGCGAGTTATCATTTTTTACTTATCTTAAAAAGAGCACAACGCCGCTAAAGAAGTTTACACTTCAAAATTATATAAAAAAATATGTGCTCCTCGATTTCTACTTGGATTTCAGCCACTCCAATAGAATTCCGGTAAAACAGCTTGCACCGGTGACTTTTCTGCATTTTACTTTTATTTTACTGTACTATTTATTCGAAATTTCTCTCGGGTCAGGCCCGGTTCTTTGATGGGCATCAGTGGAGCCGAAGCCAACACTGAGAGGCCCCTTTATATACACCATTTAGCTATAGAGTTGGGATGATGGTGCAATTTTTTTTTTTTTTTTTTTTTCGAATATAACATACATAAGTAATTAAAAGTACTGCCAAACAGCGAAGCGGTTTGTAGGCAGGATAGCTCTCACATTAGGTACATAACTTAGTATCTATGTACAAGCGGATAGAAATACATTCCCTTGTTATTATAGGTACATGTGGGCAATGTAATGTCATTGTCAGTTATCTTTTAACATATTATTATTTTGTTTTTATAATCTAAAGTTTGATACAAATGTTTGCTTTCTAAGGTGTTAATCTTCATCGCTTAATTTATCCAACATCAGTTTCTTTAATATTCTTTTAAAGCCAAATTTTGTTTGAAATGATTTCTCGAAATTTTCCGGTAAGTTATTGCACAATCTAGGTATGATCCACTGCCTAGTACGCTTACCATAATAGTTTTTATATTTGTATTGCAATTCCAGCTGGGACTTAGCCGCTTTACGGGTTCTTTTCTGAAATATTCTAATCGGTTTAAATGTGTTATTTTGAAATTGTTGTAATAATAATAGATAATCGACTTTCTTTTTGACTGGTAGGATTTTACAAATTTTGAATAATTTATTATATTCCTTATTCAATGATTTCTTTGTTTTTTTGCTAACTATTTTTTTCAGAATTCTAATTTGTAATTTTTGGATTGGTTGTAGGTATGTTGGAAACGTAAGTCCGTAGCAATGAAACCTATTGTGAGCAATGAATTCAAAAAATGAAATAATGGGCTATGGTAGTGAACTTCTGGATGATTTACTAAACCGGTCTATGGAATAAGGTGCGGCACACGCCAAGTAATGCCTCATTTCAAAATATTAAGGCGGGGGGTGACTTGCCGTCCACTAAATGGGCCCCCCATAAAGGCTACCTTAAGTTGGCGCCGGAGGGGCAACATTGGTGTGGACGGCTTAGGGTGTCGAGAGGTGTGCTGCGCTTTCACTAGACGCTACTCGCGGCGTTATGCCTTTTAACACTTCCACCCTGGAGCTTAGGTTTTTAACTCTTGCGGTTTCCACTCCAAGCCGGCCAGTAAAGGCAAGAGATGAGTCAGGGGTCTCATTTAGCCCCAGGGAATCAAGGTTCGCGGTGTCGCCACTCACCGACGGCTCGCCACATAGCCGCCCCTGCACGTCTATTTATTTATTATTACATATAAGTATACTACGGGACTAATCGCGCACTAAAATTACGAGATAAACACCTCGTCACCCCGACGTTTCAGTCTACCCGTAACCACGATCAATGCAACTCGGTTGAAACGTGAGTATGATGGGGTAGACATAGACATAGACATAACTTTATTTGCAACGAAAACAACACAATACAAGAAGGTATTTATTTATCTCGTATTTTTAGTGCGCGATTAGTCCCGTAGTATATAATAGTAATGTGTTCAAATCGCTAAGTTTAAAAACAACTTTCGCGATTTGAACACATTACTATTAGGTATATACTACGGGACTAATTGCGCACTAAAATTCAGTTTGGGTTGATTTGAAAAAGTGGGTCGATGCAACTCGGCCGAAACGTCGGGATAAAGAGGTATTTATTTATCTCGTATTTTTAGTGCGCGATTAGTCCCGTAGTATATAATAACAAATCGCGATAGTTTTAAAACAACGTTACTATGTCAGCATTTAACTTTTAACTAATTTTATTAGACATAGACGTACCCTCGAAAGGCGTCGCTTGGTCTACGTGACATCAAATTGTCACTTGCATTTTAAAGTAGTACGTAACTGCGTCACAAAACGCTTGAAAAAATACTCTATGCCAGTCGCCACTCGAAGCAAAATAGTAGGGGGAATGCTGAAATGGTTAGCTAAAAATCTGGTCTGGTCAGCAATTAGTAAACACCAAAATCTATTTTATCATCGTCATCATCATCATGCATTTTTTCCTTTTTTTGTAGTAAAATTTTTAAATATATCGAATTTCTTCATTAGATTCACTCATCTTGACAGTACGAAAAACAAATGAAATCATGTTCATTAAAATTTAAACTTTCAACGATACCAAAACCAGCCAGATAGTAATATTATAGCCAAAGAGATTTTATTACAAGTTCATACGTATACTATAATGCGAAAAGACTTTTTCCCCAACCTATTATATATGGTACATACACCAAACATTTTTTTACAATTTTCTGTTTGTTCCGGCTAATCTCTGAAATCGGTGGACCGATTTTGACGGGACTTTAATTGTCAGCTTAGGTAGCTGATAATAAGAAGTAACTTAGGCTACGTTAATCGACTGTTAGGCGGAACGAAGTTCGCCGGGTCTAATTAAAATTATAAATCCGAAAGTGTGTCTGCTTTTTTTTTTATCGAAAATTTCCTAACCACAAACTCCAGGGTCTGTGCCACTCTGTGCCCTTTGTTAACTAAAGATTATTATTAGATTTTACTGTACAAAGAGAGTTGGTACATGGTTAAATCTAAGTCTAAGCTATTCAGTCGATGCATTGCGTGAAAGCCACAAGCAGACCGGCGACCCGCTAGCAGCACCCGATCACGAGTATGACACATGTGCCCGCCATCGCTCTCCTCGACATTTGAGGGAAGAGAACGACCCGACACATGATGCCGCCGCAAGAATTAGCCTTCGATGGCGAGCGAAAGTATGTCTGTTGGTTTGTTCCTCTTTCACGCAGCAACGGAGCAACAGATTAACTTGAAATTTTCACATGGATATTGAAAGACGACAAGTAAAAGAGGCTACTTTTTATCCCGACAGAATTAAATGTTCGGGATATCACAAAAATCGAAATATCACGCGGGCGAAGCCGCGGGCAAAAACTAGTTTACAATAAAATTAGTTCGCAGCGGCAGGCACCTAGCTGGAACTCAGTACATGAGCTTGAGATTTTTAATTGAAAAAAAAGGTGTTAGTCAACTTATTGGTTTTTAACTTCCTTTCTTTGGTCTTTACCGACTTCCAAAAAGGAGGAGGTACTATGTTCATCTGTATGTATTTATTTTTTGGGTATGCGTTCATCGATATTTTCGCAAATCGTTAACCGATTTAAAAAAATCTTTTTTATTTCCAAAGGATTTTCTTACTTCCTTCATACTTCCGAGGAGACATTTAATTTTTTTCGAAATCGGCTGTGCTTTTTTTGACAAATCAACAATAATGTACCATGTACCTAAATGGATTTCACATCGATTCATGCAAACTATTCAAATTCTGTACACAGTAGAAGTCAGTGGTGCCACTTTTTGCGAAAAGTAATTATATTTAAATAACTCTATTGGCTATCCAAAAATGTTTTTGGATGGTATTCCTAGTCTTACTGCTGATCGTGTTAATAGTATGCTATATGAGCAACACGAGTGAAGTACCTAGTTAAAAGATAACATATGCTTGTTATGATCAACATATGCGATGAGCCGTTAGTCATATGTCAGTGAGGTGCGAAAAATATCGCCGTAATAAGGAAGTTTCCCATGTCATAAAAATTAAAATAATAATACACTTTTTTTTTTAAATTTACTAACCACATACTCCAGGGTCCGGTGCCCTTTGTTAACTAAAATTTACAATTATTTGATTACACTGTACAAAGCGAGTTAGTACCTAGGTATTTGAAATCTTAGCCTAAGTTATTAATAAGCCCGATTATAGAGGCGCCATCGTAATTATAATAGAGTCTGGCTAGCGAAAGTTGACGCTGCAATTTTTCGCAAACTTTTTAAATGACAACATACGGTGCTACTGCCATCGCGGATTTACCTTTAAATTGGGGTATTTCACCTTGTATTAAAAACATTGTTCAAACCTACGTCATGTAGGTACTAAACTGAACAAAATGATTCATTATATTATTATAGTCTTTATCGTAATGAAGTAGATCGGTACGCGTTGAAATCATTTGGATCATTTGGAGAGCAATGTAAAGCCTCAGTTTGGCATAATAATAACGTCAAAAAAACATAAAATAATTAACATAATGAATAAAACTCCTACACGACAAAATAAAGCTTGAAAAAAAGTTTTTTTTTGCTATTCCCCCAAATATTTGGAAGAATCAAAATAGTAGTATGGTAACAATGCTACATCGTGTGAGTGAGAAAAAGTGTTTCCCTCTTAGTTTAGGGCCATACTGATATTTTTTAAATTTGCCGCGCTTTGTTAGTATCAACTTTCGCTAGCCAGACTCTAGCTAAATAGCATATTTCTGTTTCTTTATCACTTTAGACATTTGATAGAGAGAACTCTTTTTACGTTGCTATTAAATTTACGCTGGAGCCTTATAAAGGCTTCGGGTTTATTACTCGTTTACGCTTAAAGACGTTAGAAATATATGAAGTACAGTACAAAAATCATCAGTAGGTACTCGCGTCTACCAAGTATAGTCGGTGCCTTGGCTGCTAATTAAAATCTTATTGTTAGTTCACCGTAACGCCACGACGGTTCTCATTTTGCACATACTCTACGGAGATAAATTATTTTGAAGTTTGACAGTTGTCATACGAAATGAGACCTCGTTGAGCTCTATCACTGTTGTGAAGACAACAATGGTCTAAAACCGATAGTTACGGAAATAAACCACTTTTAAGTTTGACAGCTTTCATTTTGCGACCTGTCATGTCATCCAAGTATTAATTCTAGAATATAACAGTTGTCACTTTGACATCTGTCATTTTTGGAACTAAAAAATAAGAGCCCTGAAAAATCCTATCTCAAGTAATTTATAAGAACAAATTTTAATATTAGGCTGAGTACACCAGTTCTGGATAACCTTGTATAAGGGATCAGTCCATAGTCATAATCCAGATCAGTAAAAACCGCAGTACACTAGATATAATTACCAAGTTTGTTCCATTTAGATATAAAGTTTATTTACTCGCGACAAAATGTATGGAAATGCTGATTTTTTTATTCGCATTCGGATTAGTCCCATTGTAAATGTTGATCGTAACATTTCATCTCATCTCACCATCATGAACAATATGATGAGTACAGTAATATCCTAGAACGTATCCGTGGCTTGGAAAAATACCCGGTATAGAATGAAGCACTTTATTTCCAAGTAGCTCAACGAGCTATGGAGAAGGCTATGCTCGGAGTCTCTCTGCGAGATCGAATCAGAAGTGAGGAGATCCGTAGAAGAACGAAAGTTACTGACATAGCCCAACGGATTGGCAAGTTGAAATGGCAATAGGCAGGGCACATAGCGCGGAAGACTGATGATCGATGGGGTCGAAAAGTTCTCGAGCGGAGACCACGTACCGGCAAGCGCAGCATAGGACGTCCACCCACAAGATGGACAGATCTCTCAAGCTTGACCTCATCAAGACCGCAGGATCGCGCTAGGTGCAAGCCGCTTCCAACCGGTCTTACTGGAGATCCATAGGGGAGGCCTATGTCCAGCAGTGGACTTCTTATGGCTGATGGATAGATGACTTTATTTCCTTACTCCAGCCTAACCCACCCACGCGGCGCGGCTTCAGGGAGTTGCGACGTCACACGCATAAAGGCTCCTTTACACACAGGCGGTACGAGCGGTATAGCAGACGGGCGGGCATCTGTATTGTACTGGTTATATTATAAGAAGGGCTCACACAGGTCCGGTCGCGGTACTGCCGTACCGCTCGTACCGCTCGTACCGCTCTACCGCTCGTACCGCCTGTGTTTGATGGAGCCTTAAATCCGTCGCGGGGCTTTTTGGGTTCGCGCGGTCATGTTTAAAAATTCATAACTCCGTCATTATTGAAGATAATTGTAAAATAAAAACAACCTTGGTTTCGATAATTTCTCATGAAAAATTGAAATAACACAAGTTATGGATGAAACAAAATTGCTCCATTGTCTTCAAATGTGGAACCACCATTTCCTACATTTTAATTAACTGATTGAGCTCCCAGTTGGAGTGATGCGCAAAACTGATCAGTTCATCGCATCGTGCATACCTTAAGAATCGCGCTGGATGCAAGCCGCTTAAAATCTATAAAATTGGCCTTTGTCTAGCAGTAGACGATGCCTAAGCCAGTTTATGCCAGACAGTATTCATCCATCATTCATCCATCAGTCATAGGACATCCACTGCTGGACATAGGCCTCCCCTATGGATCTCCAATAAGACCGGTTGGAAGCGGCTTGCATACAGCGCGCATATCCTTCGGTCTTAATTAGGTCATCTGGCCACCTTGTGGGTGACGTCCTACGCTGCGCTTGCCGGTACGTGGTCTCCACTCGAGAAATTTTCGACCACCGGTCATCAGACCTCTGCACTATGTGCACTGCCCTTTGCCATTTCGGCTTGCCAATCCGTTGGGCTACGTCGGTAAACGTCGAACAGAGTGTAGTGCAGTGTGAATAAGGGTGTTATTTATTAGTGACGTGTTTTCAATATTTTGTCATATTATTTTTAAAAGATTTTTATAATATTTATTTGTTGTTAACGGATTATTAATATAGTATTTTAAAAATATATAATAGAGTGTAGTGAAAATAAGTGATATTAATTTTAAGTGATAATTATTTATTTTTATATATTTTGTAAAATTAAGTTCTTAAATGTATAATTATTGTAATATTAGTAATTGCTTGTAATTATTTTTTATAAATGTCCTTAAACTTATTTGCCTACAACAAGATAACGGAAATACACTAAATATTTATTCAAAACATAGATTTGAACTATGGGTCTTCTACGGATCTCCTCATTTCTGATTCGATCTCGCAGAGAGACTCCAAACATTGTCCTCTCCATAGCTCTTTGTGATACATGGACAATATTACCGAATACTTTTTTCAGTGTCATAAGCAAGATAAAAACAAACTAACATTAAATACTGACAAGACAAAATACCTCTGTTTTAGCAAAAGAACCTCGGGTGCTCCTAATGTAAACTTGGATATAAAAATACACACTTACCCGTGTAATCGTATTATAAATAGACTGAGCACTTGCTACTCGTGCAACTGTTGTGCTTTAACGAGAGTTAGTTACATAATATATCTTGGGGTACTACTTGACGACAAAATCGCTTGGACTGCACAAATTACTTCTCTAGCCTCTAGAATCAGAAAAATGATTTATATTTTCAAGACGCTTCGGACAGTAGCGGATTTTAAATTAATTATTCAAACTTATCGGGGAATATGTGAGTGCATAATTAGATATTGTATATGTGTATGGGGAAGCGCAGACAAAACACATCTAATAACAGCTGAGCGTGCCCAACGCTGTATCCTCAAGGTGATGATGTACCTCCGCTACAGACACCCAACTACAGATGTCTATGAAAAGGCAAATGTGCTATCAATACGTAAACTTTTTATCTACGAAAGTATACGAAGATATCATAAAAAAGTTGCTCCTACTCTAGCTAACTGTAAAAATTACGCTTTAACAGTACCAATTGTACGCACAAGGTACGCTCAAAAACAATTTAGGGTTGTTGCTACAAGGTTGTACCATAAACTAAATAAAATTGGCAAAATAGATAAAATGACTGATAGAGAGCTCAAAATCGTAATTCAGCAATGGCTGAAAGAATTTGACTATAATAAGACAGAATCTATGTTGGAAAGTTTTTATTTTTAGACATTTTTTTTTCTCCAAATTACAAATTTTGTTTTAATTATACTGAGTGATTAAACCTGATTAGTAATTAACAAAAAGATATAATTGCACAATATATGAGACGCAGACACACACACACACACACACACAACACACATACACACACAAACACACACAAACACACACACACACACACACACACACACACACACAAACACACACACGCTGAATAGGTTGTTTAAAGTGTACGTTATTTTAAATAAGTTAAAATTGTAAAAATATGTATCATGTAGTAAATCTTTACTTTGATCTATTAATGGCATAATATTAACAAATGTATTGTATATATTTTAAGGAGAAGCCATCGGCGCCTAAAATACAGTTTTAACTAGTTTAGGAGCCTTTGGGTCAACTATTACCCTGAACATTGTTATTTTATGTCCAAATAAACGATTTATTATTATTATTATTATTATTATAAACAAAAATAACATTTAGAAGCGCAAAAAAACTCCAACTCTTCAGTCTTCAAAGCAAAAACACAATAGTCCATTAGATAATAAAATCATAACCGTTAAGTTCTTCAAGGCCAGGGACTGAGTGCCTGAAAAAACGTTACAATGGTTGAAGATATACCGTCTCACCACAAAAGTTTTACGCACGCTTTAGATAGTGTTTAGCAGTACAAATTGCACGATTTGACAGTGTTTAAAGCGTGTTTATGTCTTTTGTGGTAAGACGGATAAAGTTTTACCTTTTTATTTAGTTACCTGAAAGTTGCCATATTACTAAGAACCGATAAAATTGGTAGGTATGGCATAATTAATTGTACCCTGTTATAGTAGTAATAATAAGTGAAACGTAACGTAGATCTCGCAGATCGCCCGCTTCGTATCGGACTGCCTCGGTGGCTCAGTGGTTCGTAACCCTGACTCCTGGGTCAAAGAAGCGTGGGTTCGATCCCCATCCATCCATCCATCCATCCATCCATCCATCAGCCAAAAGACGTCCACTGCTGGACATAGGCCTCCCCTATGGATCTCCAATAAGACCGGTTGATAGCGGCTTGCATCTAGCGCGATCCTGCGGCCTTAATGAGGTCATCTGTCCACCTTGTGGGTGGACGTCCTACGCTGCGCTTGCCGGTACGTGGTCTCCACTCGAGAACTTTTCGACTCCACCGGTCATCAGTCCTCCGCGCTATGTGCCCTGCCCATTGCCATTTCAACCTGCTAATCCGTTGGGCTATGTCGGTAACTTTGGTTCTTCTACGGATCTCCTCATTTCTGATTCGATCACGCAGAGAGACTCCGAGCATAGCCCTCTCCATAGCTCGTTGGGCTACTTGGAGCTTACTAATAAGGCCCATAGTGAGAGACCACGTTTCTGTGCCATAAGTCATCACTGGCAACACACACTGGTCGAAAACTTTCGACTTGAGGCACTGAGGTATGTCGGACGAGAAGACACTACGCAATTTTCCGAACGCTGCCCAGCCGAGTTGGATTCGGCGATTGGCCTCTTTGTTGAAGTCGGACCTACCTAACTGGACTACTTGTCCTAGGTAGACGTACGAGTCAACGACTTCAAGAACCGAGTTTCCAACAGAAATCGGGGTGGGTAAAACATGGGAATTGGACATGACTTTCGTCTTGTCCAGGTTCATCTTAAGACCCACCTGTTGAGAAACCCGATTGAGGCCTTCGAGCATCGTGCTGAGCTCTTCCATCGATTTTGCCATGACTACTATATCGTCGGCAAACCGAAGGTGAGTGAGGTATTCGCCATTGATATTGATGCCGAATCCTTTCCATTCCAGGAGCTTGAAGGCGTTCTCCAAAGTAGTCGTAAACAGTTTCGGAGAAATTACGTCTCCCTGTCTTACGCCTCTTTTTAAAGGGATCGCCTTGGAGCTCTCTTCCTGTACTCGGACTAACATAGTGGCGTTATTATACAAGCACTTCAACACTTCGATGTACCGATAGTCAATACGGCATCGTTGGAGAGATTCAAGCACAGCCCATGTCTCGACCGAATCAAAGGCTTTTTCATAGTCCACAAACGCTAAGCAAAGTGGCAGATTATACTCTTCGGTCTTCTGTATAACCTGCCGCAGCGTATAAATGTGATCCATGGTGCTAAAGCCTTTTCGGAAACCGGCTTGTTCGCAAGGCTGAAAGTCATTAAGCCTGCGCTCGTGACGGTTCGTAATGACCCTTGAAAACAGCTTATAAACATGGCTCAGAAGTGAGATGGGTCTGTAGTTCTTCAATAAGGTGCTGTCACCTTTCTTGAAAAACAACACCACCACGCTTCTGTTCCATGCTTCTGGCGTGATGCCCTCAAGGACGACGGTGTTGAAAAGCTTCTGGAGGACTTTTAGTACCGGTGTTCCACCCGCTCTCAGCAGCTCTGATGTGATACCGTCGTCACCCGGCGCCTTGTTGTTTTTAAGCTGATTCAGGGCCATTCTAATCTCGTACAGGCTGATGTCCGGGATATCTTCGGTGAAGTGTCGGGTCAGCTTGGCTCTTGGATCTTTGGCCGCGCTGCTAACAGGCTTAGCGATTCCCACCCAGGGCCAACCATTTATGTGATGAATATTGGTGTTTGCTCTGTGTCTGGGTGTTATTTAGGTACTATCTATAGAAGTATGTATTTATAAATATGTATATGTATGTAGTATATCAGTCTCTGGCAGCCATATCCGCAAGCTTTGTTTAGTTTGGGATCAGAGACCGTGTGTAAGATGTCCCATAAGATTTATATTTTTTATTTATTTATAAATAATTTCAGTCATCATTATTGAACAACGTTTATTATAGGACCAGAATAAAAACAACATTTTCTTGCGAAATATTCAACAGCATTTTGAATAATGTGTGTAACAGCAGTTTTTATGCGTTTTATTTTTGCGGGTGGTCCCACAATAAAAGTTAGTCATAGTTATAAGTATCGTGGTATCCTACAATATATCTGTCGTCTAGACATACACCCTGTTTAAGCAAAATAAATACAGGGTAATTTTTAATCAATTAGCATCTTTTTAGGGGCTTATTCTGTACATCAAAACTAACAACTTTTCTTCTACGACGTTAGTCAAAACTAAAAAAAATATTGTTCCAAAGAAAAATATCGTTCACCCGCGATAAAATGTATCGAATAACTGATTTTTTAGTTTACACTAAAGTCGTAGAACAATAGTTGTTAGTTTTGATGTACAGAATAAGTCCCTAAAAGGATGCTAATTGATCAGGAATAACCCTGAATAAATTGTAGGTTAAAGATTTTATCGATAAATATTTGTAGGGTAACCAAAAACCCATAAATGGCTCTACCCTTAAAAAGCGGTACATGCCTTAACCGCATTCAGTCCCAGCTCAAGGCTAAATCTCTAGGCAGCTTTTTATCGCTTCTTTGAGACCTACTTAGCGTTGGCGGAATGCCAGGGGAAATATTTGTATTAGCTGTGTTCCGTGGTTTCATCTGCTGTTCCCATTTTCTGGAATTCCTCCAGACAATATTAAGGTTCCATAATCCAGTTGGAACGCCTGATTGTGTTTTGTATCTAACTGTATATTTTCTACAAAAATATTTCTAAAAAATAGTTTGACTGGACTTTTCTTACCGATCATCGAAGTTCAGTAACGTTCAGTCTTCGGATGAGTGACCGCGGGTGGCATTTACAACTGAGTGCTGCAGTGGCTTGGGTTACATGCAAGGAGCATATTAACCAGTGGAGATAGTGCGCGGGGCGGCCTCGCTCACCATCGATAGGCGCTTTAGATGACTACCGACTAGGGATGCTCGATCCAGGAGTTTGTATCGATACTTTGGATTGCAATGGATCGCATCGCAGTGTATCGATCCGCTTGTTTCGATACGATATTTTGGATCGATCCGGTATCGTATTTTAAAAAATAGAACATTATATTGTCTTTTATACCATCAAAGTTTATTGTTTTAGGTACATAAACAATACTTATTTACGTCGGCCAACCTGTAAGTGGCAAAGTACACAGAAATCATATTTTCTAAAGCAGCTCTTTGTTGAGACGATACGATTGTGTGGTTTCGATACGATATTTGATCCAGTATCGTGTCATTAGTTAAAAAGATGAGTTAATGCGATACGATATTTTATTCAAAGTAGAACCAAGTCAAAAATATCGATATCGATATTTTGCTAGTTAACATTTTTGGCACCACTACAAGAAATGTTGTCATTGCGTCATTTTGGCGTCAGCCAATTACAGCCAGCGGAGCTTACCTCTCCCCCCGCTTAAAATCGGTGACCTATTGTTTCAACAAAAACGGGGCCCATGCGCTCTCCAGTCTCCTCACTGGTTACATGTTGAATTGTGTAGCTCAGTTGTTTTTTGCCCACTGACCGTTTTAATTTAGTTTAAAAAAATAATTTGATATAGGTTTGCCTTTGACTACGCTCTACCTGATGTTAAGCAAATATGCGGTCTAAGGTGTAGCACGCTTACGTAGAAAATATTTATTCATTCGAGATTTGAAGAAACCTATGTTATACATTAGCGGAAATACAGACTCAGGTAAAGCGTTCCACATTCTGGCTACGTTTCAATTAAACCTAATTTTAGGCTGAATCAAAGTTATTGGCGGTTGTGATGTTAGTTACAAGCTGCAGATACCCCAATCCTGAGTATGCTCACTTTGGGTTTCGCGCAGCTTGTATAACCTGTTTCAATAAAGAAAACATCCAAAAGTTCGTCTCCTCTCGCTCGCACTCATTTAGTTATGTAAGTGAGAGAACACGAACTCCCAAAAGTTTTCTTTATGGAAACCAGTAATAGCTAACAACGCAGCCGCCAAGAAGTTTGATTCGGCCTATATATATATATTTTTTTTTTTATTTCGAATAGGTTTGCGTTTGACTCCACACTGCCTGATGTTAAGCAGATGTGCGGTCTAGGGTGTAGCACGCTTACCTAGAAGATACCTATTTACTCGGGATTTGAAGACACTCACGTTGTACTTTAACGGGAAGACAGACCCAGGCAAAGCATTCCACATTCCGGCTGTTCGTATGAGGAATGAGGATTCGAAACGCTTGGTTCTAACGCGAGGAATGTCCACCATAAAAGGGTGGCGCTTTGGTCGCGTCCGTCTAGCCGTACGATAGAAGAAAGGGGCAGGGGGGACCAGATTGTGCAACTCCTGGGCGCACTCTCCGAAGTGTATCCGGTAAAAGACCGACAAACACGCTACCTTGCGACGATGCTCAAGACTTTGCAGCTGCGTCTTAGTCAAGGTGTCGTTGTCATATGCATGCGGGTTACGCCCATACTTCCTAAGCTGACAAACCTACACACACCTAAAGTAGAGTCCGTTTAAGACGAGGCATCGGGGCGAGAAACACGAAAACGAGTACTTTTGAATGCGCGATGTGAGAGGACGAATGATATTAATTCAAATTTAAAAAATATCATAGATTAGGGAAAATCTTGAAAAATTTTATGAACCGGACAAAATTTTGAAAAGTGACCGGCTTTATCCTATCCTACTAATATTATAAACGTGAAAGTTTGTGAGGATGGATGGATGTATGGATGTTTGTTACTCTTTCACGCAAAAACTACCGAACGGATTGAGATGAAACTTTGCAATAATATAGCTTATATATCAGAATAACACATAGGCTATAAATTATAATGATATATTGCGTATGCGGGCGAAGCCGCGGGTAAAAACTAGTTAAAAATAAAAATTCCAAATTTCTCACCAAAAAAAAGTTTAATAATTCGAATGCTCAGAATTATCAGCGACAACACCCCATTATTTTTTTCGAATAAAATAGCTAGATCATTTTTCTATTTTACAGACCGAGAAGTTTTTTTTAATGTGTACATTATGAGTAATTAATTAAAAATTCACTGCCGCCCGCCGCTCTGGCGCGATCCTGTCGAGCGCGAGCGCGTAAAATTCGTCCGAGTGAAGGGGCGCGGTACTCGATTTTTGAGAAATAATAGTTTATCAATGCGTCACCTTAACCCAAGGAAGTTCACCAAAGAAGTCCCGCGGCAAGAAGTGCAACTAATGTTAACAGATCGGTTAGGCGATGGTGGCGACGCGTCTGAGGGACTTCTTTAGTGACACGCACTCTATATTCACCTCTAGCTTATATATTTTATCACGTAACTTTCCTTCTAGCGTTGAGGCTGCATATTTTCGAGTAATTTTGCGACCCGTCGGCCGACTGTCCTGAAAGCTGCACACAGCAAAAATAAATATATTTATTTATTTAGCATTTATTTATTTACCAGCCCTGATTAAGTAACCTCTAAATTGTTAAATAAAAGCATTTTTACTAATTAGACACACTATTTAAGTGATTTTTTGTCACATTGTACCTACTAACTGGTCACACTGGTAGGTTATAATTTTTAATTTTAGCAAATTAAGAGATGAATGTGGATGAATCAGCTACGAATGCAAGTAAAATAACTAGAAGCACTTTATTATTGCTAAACTACAAAAAATAATAAGCTCTATTGTTATTTTTCATACAATTTATTTTTTACATTTAAAAAAAAATTGGAGGGGTGAAAAAATCTAAAATAAATATTTTTGGGAAACCCATACAACAAGCTTTCAAATGATGTATATATCATCTTGGTTCGATTTTTCTCTGAATAATATACCACTCGTGGACGTCACCTTTATATAATTTTTAAGTTCTAAGCACCTTCTGTTCAGTGGTTGCGAAATTATACGAGGGCCGTGGTAAAAAGAGCAGGGACTGCTCACTGCAATTTCAACTAGTTGGGTCATGCCGGTTTTACATAATAGACTAGGTGACTGAACTAGTAGTCCGCCCCGGACTTGGACCTTGCGCTATATCCATTTTATATCATAAATACCTACTGGAATTTTAAAAAATGTAACAATGTTTGTATGAAAGTTAGCGATTTATTTTAAACAAAATGTTGCAAGATGTAGATAACATTCGGTGAAATGTTTAAAATATGAGTTACTGTCAAAACTTGCTATTGTTCTGCTACAATGTTTGAATTATGCTAAATTTGGTCATACTGAATGGAATATAACATTCGCAGAAGTCGCATAGCTTATCGGGCTTCATAGAACAAAGAGAGCGGTTATTTCTTTGATTATAAACAAAATACTCGAGCGTGCATTGATATTACGTCATCCGCGACTCTCGCAAACTCAAGAAAGTGGCGCCGTTTTGCCTCTTTTTACCACGGCCCTCGTATATTTTCGCAACACTATAACAGAATACGGCTAAAACTCACGTTATAATTATACGGTCGATCCGCAAGGAATCCGACCAGTTTCGGAGTATTTAGTACTCCATCCTCAGGGAATACGCGCACCCCAGTCGACTGGCGCGCGCGCACTGATTACTGATATTCTGTTATAGTTATGATTAATACTCACGGTAGTTTTAATTATATTTTCGCAACCACTGAACAGGAGGTGTTTCGAACTCAAAATTTCTATAAAATTAAACTACATGCATGCTTTTCATGGAGATCAGTTGAACGGTACTTGAGTTATCGTCGAACAAATATACACACAAACATATACCCAAGTGCCGGCTAGCCCCAATAGACTGAAACCTCACTTAAGCTCGGTCAAAAATATACCTGGGTTGATCAGTAACTACCCGTGTTTGACAATAGATGGCGTTGATAAGTAAAATTGACGTTACCATCTTGTTTTATAGTCTGTAACATGTCATCGTGCTTAATTTGAAATTATTTCATTGGCTAGGTTTTTTATGAGAGCTGTTTGTGTCTTTGGTGTCTTGTGTTTCTAAGCATAATGGAAAAGGAACAATACCGATCCGTAATTCGTTTCTTATATTTGGACGGAAAAACTTGCGATCAAATAAAAGCGAAGTTGAATGCTGTCTATGAGGACCCTTCACCATCTATGACAACCGTGAGATATTGGTTCAATGAATTTAAACGTGGTCGTACGTCTGTTTTTGACGAGGATCGGCCAGGACGTCCGTCAGACGTGGTTACTGACGAACTCGTCAAAAGAGTCCACGATATGATTATCGCTGATCGCCGAACGAAAGTCCGCGAAGTAGCTGAAGAAGTAGGCGTCTCGTACGGCATAATAATAAAAAAATTAAACGATAAAGTTGACGTGAGAAAGGTGTCGGCGCGATGGGTGCCGCGTTTGCTAACACCGGACAACAAACTTGTACGAGTAACGATGTCAAAGCAGTGTTTGGACCGTTTTAATCAAAACCCGCAGGAGTTTCTTCGTCGAGCCGTGACCGTAGATGAAACCTGGATTCATTACTACACGCCAGAGACAAAAAGACAATCTAAGCAATGGATTTTTCAGGGTGAATCTGCTCCAAAGAAGGCTAAGACCGTTCCCTCAGCCGGAAAAGTTATGGCTACGATATTTTGGGATTCTAAAGGAATAATTCTTATCGATTATTTGCAGAAAGGGAAAACAATTACAGGGCAGCACTACAGTGAGTTATTAGATAGATTCGATGAGAAATTAAAGGAGACACGGCCTCATTTGTCAAAAAAAAGGTGTTCTTTCACCACGACAATGCACCGGCGCACTCGTCTCACATCGTGGCGGCTAAATTGCAAGACTTGCGCTACGAATTGCTTACGCATCCACCTTACTCGCCTGATTTAGCTCCGTGCAACTTCTTCATATTCCCCAACATGAAAACCTGGCTCGGAGGAAAAAGATTCTACTCAAATGAAGAGGTTATTAGTCAAAACAGAAGCGTATTTTGCAGAGTTTGAGAAAGCTTATTTTTTGGAGGGGTTAAAAAAATGGGAGAAACTTTGGGAAAAGTGCAAAGGCCTCGCAGGAGACTACGTCGAAAAATAGGATAAATTAAAAAATAAAATGTGTTTTCGTTTCGAACACGGGTACTTACTGATCAACCCACGTACTCGTAAATAACTCGTTAGTTAAGTTATCTAAAAATATTTGACACTTGTTTTTCATTTAGTCAATTGAATCATTCTTAGCTACACATTTTAAATAGAAGTGACGCGATGATGTTCCCGGTGTCTTCTGTGCTTAATCTACGTCATTTTTAGATTTGATTGATTAATAAAAAAAAATGTAGGTATTCCCCTCTTAGAAGAATGACAAGTAATAGAAGTATTGCTAAATATTACTCTAAAAACTACGTTACAGCTGTCTTTTTCATATCTGGTTATACAGCATACGCGTGTGAGTGGAACAAAAAAAGCATAGTCTGTCGGATACGTCAACATCATCAGTTGGAATGTCAAAATAGTTAAAATTAGGTTCCACTTGGTCTTTTTCTATTTCGGAAATTTGAACCCTCTAGTTCCAGTAAGAAGGTTCAAATCTCTGATCATTATACCTCATCTCATACGTTTTACCTTTTTGAATATGAACACCGATGTTAGTTTGTAAAACCCTTCGAAATTACGTAAGTTCGGGTGTATGTGCATCTTTTTCTAACACCTTTTAAATTTCATTTTTAAAATGGGACAAAGTGATGTATGTATCTTGCTATTTTAGTACGGTTTCTATTGCTTTAGTTCTATGATTCCCCTAAACCAAGGTTTACTGAGCGCCACACAAATCGACGGATGGGGAGTTATGCGCAGAGCACTGCGCAAAAGCCAAAATACAGACATTCGCGGGAGCCAGAGAGACGAGACGCCGGGGCACACCCGCCCGCCAACCTCATGCCTCCCGAGCACTACGACACGCATTGTCGGAATGGTGCACACATGCGCAATAATTAGCCAATCACGGCGAAGTGTCATCTGATGCTAACATCTGATCTGTCAATTTGTGTGGCGCTCAGTATATTCCTTTTTTTCATAATTAACTAACGGACTAATTATAATGCTTTTTAATAATGTTTTTGTTACTTAGTCATTATGCTTAATCGATTCTTTCATATTCTACCTCGACTCTACTCCCTCTTTCTGTCTCTTCAATTTGATTAACCTTTTATATTTGTACCATTGCAGTACCTATTCGAGATCGGTCATCGAGTATGCGTGACGCAACCGCGCGTGGCGGCCGCTGTCACGCTAGCGAGCCGCGTGGCGGCCGAGAGAGGCACGCTGCTGGGCGAGCAGGTTGGCTACGCCGCCGGAATGACTGCTGAAAGGGGGCCCGATACTGGCATTGTGGTAACATATAGATATACATTAGTAATTATGTGTCACTTTCAGTAAAAAAACTTACTTACTTACTTTCAGTAATAGTCGGAATTGGTCTCCAAAGGGTACGTTGTTGAACTGATGGAGATATCTATGAATTTCCCTAAGTACTTTAACTTAATAGCGTGGTCTCCATTCGAGAACTTTACTGCCCCATCGGACGTCAGTTCTCCGAGCTATATGCCCTGCCCATTGCCATTTCAACTTACTAATCCGCTGGGCTATGTCGGTATTTTTAGTTCATCTGCAAATCTCCTAATTCCTGATTCGCTCGCAGCGAGACTCCGAGCATAGCCCTCTCCATAGCGCGTTGGGTTATTTTGAGCTTATTCATAAGACCCACAGTAAAATACCACGTTTCGCACCGGCAAGCGCAGCGTAGGACGACGGTATTATTAAGACCGCAGAAACGCGCTGGATGCAGGCCACTCCCAACCGGGCTTATTGGAGATCCATAGGGGAGGTTTTTGTCCAGAAGGATGTCCTACGGCTGATAATAATGATGATGATGATGAACTTTATAGCGGAGTTTAACTAGCTGTTTGTCAGCGACCGCTAAATCGCTCAGTCTCGCTCAGTTGTTAAATGCCACCCTCGGCCATCCATCCGAAGACTGACCGTGCCGAATGTTGCTTATTTTTAATGATAGGCGGAATCGGTATCAAAAGGGGTTTATTCCCAGTGTTACTACCAATCTTACTACCAGTAGTAAGAACGGTAAATGAATTACCGTTGTTACTACTGCAGTTGAAAGTTGTTACTTCGTCACTTTTCCACCTGTAATGCAACTCTATTATGAATTCCAGAATGACAGCTGTCACTTTGAGACCAGTCATGCAAATCTAGCATGAAGCCGGAAACATACTATCGGACGCGGATAGTATGTTTCAAACTTGACAGGTCATATTTTGTTTCTCTTTGTTGTTTTAGTTTTACGGTAGTTACACGGGTAATTTATTTTTACTGTTCTAACAACTTTCAACTGCAGTAGTAACAACAGTAATTCATTTTCCGTTCTTACTACTGGTAGTCAGATTGGTAATAACACTGGGAATAAACCTCAAAAGGTACGCAGCGGCAATGATGGAGTACCGTAACTGATAAGTGTCTTTCTCAAGGCTTCTATTTTGGTGGCTTAAAGGACCCTGACACCTATACTTGCTATACACTACTAGCCAATAGATATATACGTATTTACTTAAAAAGTTGATCATAATAAAAGTGACTAATGCTAAAGGATTTCTAACTGAGCGCTGCTGTGCCTCGGACACGTTAAATTGTGGGTCCCTGTTGTTCAAACCGCGTAGCCATGTCCATGAGGAAGAGAGGGTCTTCAATCAGGCCATCTATACTCTTTCCAGCCCCCCGACCGCCTAAGCAATAGCAATCGTTTATGACTTCATTTTAGTCATTTGGCACCGCCTATGTGACGTTAGCCATCAAAGTTGTTCATTCAACGATTGCTTTCGCAATCCGCGCTAAGCAATTGATGGCTAACGTCACATAGGCGGTGCCAAATGACTAAAATGAAGTCATAAACGATTGCTATTGCTTAGGCGGTCGGGGGGCAGGTATACGTCATACGTTATGCTTTTTGGTGTACAGTCTCCATTCAAGAACTTCACTACCCCATCAGTTATTATGTGCCAAAATAAATAGAAACGAATAAAATCCAAAATCGGCAGATTCTTTTACAAAGTTGCATACTAAGTAAGTGAGTAAGTTCGTATAGGCTGGATGGGCTTACCCTGGTTATATTTATTTAAACAAGAAGCACCAACAGTATGCATATTAATTAGAAAAAAATATACGTTACAGTTCTGATATTAGTATTTACCCATCCCTAATAGGTGTTTAGAACATTTTTAGGAATCAGTCAATCTGGTTAGCTAGTCCCATAGTGAAAGTGATTCATAACGATGAGCATTGTATGTAGCTCTGTTTGAATATGTCATGAATGCAAACAATGGCTGGTAGAGTTTATCGACATCCTTTCACAGTACATGGCTATACTACTGTTTAGATTGTTTAGAAAGAAGGTAATTTATGTCCTACTCCTTACTAATATTACAAAACCGAAAGTTTGCTTGTTGGTTTATAGATTCGTTTCTCTGTTTGTTTGTTTGTTTGTTTCCATTTTTCTAACTATGTATGTCCCTGACAAAGATCAAGTCATTTCGTTGCTCCGTTGCTGCCTGAAGCTACTGAAGAAATGACTTCTATCCCTACGTTAACGTCTATGCTAAAAATCAAGTCAATCCATTGCTCCGTTGCTTCGCCAAACTCAAGTCAATCCGTTGCCCCGGTGCTTCCTAAAAATCAAGTCAATCCGTTGCTCCGTTGCTTCATGAAATGCAATTCAATCAGTTGCTTTGTTGCTTCACCAAAATCAAGTCATTTCGTTGCTCCTTTGCTTTGAAGCAACGGATTGACTTGATTTTTAGCATAGACGTTAGCGTAGAGATAGTTTAAAAGATGGAAAATGACATAGGTTACTTTTTTCCCGAAAAAATAAAAGGTTCCTGTGGGCTAGCACAAAAATCTAAATATTACGCGAGCGAAACCACGGGCAAAAGCTAGTTTATAGATAATGCATTACAAAGGTCTATTGACCCCGTTTACAGTTGAGTGCATTTCATACAATCGTGCATTGTTTTAAAGACTTTTTGATTGTTTTTGGTTCTTTGACTAATTTGTTACAATAAGGACACATTTATGTTTTTACTAGCCTTTTCCAGCGGTTTCGCCCGTGTGGTCTGGCCAACTCCTTTTGGCTTAGTACATCGACATTACATTGACTTTTTTGATTTTTTTTTAATTGTACATTGACTGCCTCGGTGGCTCAGTGGTTAGTGACCCTAACTTCTGGATCAAAGAGGCGTGGGTTCGATCCCCACCCAGGGCAAATATTTATGTGATGAACATAAGTGTTTGACCTGTGTCTGAGTGTTATTTAGTTACTGTCTATTTGAGTATGTATTTAAAAATAATTATATGTAGTCTATCAGTTTCTGGCAGCCATATCACAAGCTTTGCTTAGTTTTGGGTCAGAGGCCGTGTGTAAGATGTCTCAAAATATTTATTTATTAATTATTTGTTGTGGATAACCCTGTATAGGATTTTTGTTTTCTTTTTTTTTTCAGTTCATGACGGAAGGCGTGTTGCTGAGAGAAATGTTTGCGTCTCCCTTACTCATGCAGTATTCCTGCATTGTTTTAGACGAGGTAAGAGCGATTTCTTATCTTTATTTACATTCAAAAGGTGAATTATGATGTAAGAGTATTTAACAACATAGAATCTTAAAGGCGATTACAGTATATCAAGATGGAAATCTTTTACTATGGGACCAACCTTTAAATCCCAAAACAAATCAGCCGTTCGATATATTTTGTCTAAGGCAATGAACTTTTAGTGTGGAACATCGTTTTTTTCACGATTTCTGGGTTGTTCCTATAATATAATTCATTAGACAGAAATAAAGACGACACAAGGACGTCTATAAAATGTATGGAGGCTGGTATAATAATAATCAAAAAATCTAACCACAGCATGAGTTACATCTCGAGAAAGTACATCTTTTTCTGAGTGTCTTACATCAGTTAAAAACAAAAATAGCCCTCCGAGTTTTTTAAAATTAATTTTGAATTTCTCAGCATAAATAAATATATTTGGCTCAATAGGTAGTTAATCTCTAGCAACCCTGATCAAGTAACCTCCAAATTGTTAAAATAAAAGCATTTTTAACAATTAGATACACTTTTAAGTATTTTTTTGTTACATTGTACCTACTAACTGGTCACACTGGTCGGTTATAATTTTTAATTTTAGCAAATTAAGAGATGAATGTGGAAGTATCAGCTACGAATGCTAGTAAAATAACGATAGAAGCAATTTTAGAAGCAATTTATTTTTCACATTTAAAAAAAAAATGGAGGGATAAAAAAATCTAAATTAAATATTTTTGAGAAGCCCATAAATCAAGCTTTCAAATGATGTATACAGCATGACTTTATATTCAGTGCACAAATTTTTATCGCCCAATAGATACCATTGCACAAAAAATGTTAAATAACGAATATTTGAAATTGAATAGATAACATTTATTGAACATATATCGCTCATAAAAAGAACTACATTTTTCATAAATTTTTTGTCTTAACTATTCCAAAGAAAATTATATTGCATGCACCCTACACTCCAGACTATAACTACCTACCAAAACATCTCGGGCGTAGGTACGACGCGGCCGCGTAGGTACTCAGACGTAGGGTGACATTGATTACTTCGTTTATCTGTATACTTTCTCTTGAAGTTATATTTTTGTACTAAAGTGAGTAAAACCAATGTAGGGGTTTAATTGTTTGTTTATTATACTTTCCGTATGCAAAATATGTGTACTGAAAAAAAAAACACCCTGTATATTATCTTGATTAGATTTTTTTCTGAAGAATATAACACTTGTGAACGTCTCTTTTGACGAGATTATTTTAAATATGTTTTAAAATGTTTCAGGTGCACGAAAGAACACAAATGACGGACGTATTAATGGGACTGCTGAAAAAGATTGCTAGGGTAAGATATTTTTTCAAAATATTTAACCAACTGCCCAAACCAGTAACGTTTTGGGATATTAATTACAACTTTATACAGAAAGAGTGTGATGATCTGGAAAGGGGATATTAAAATTATCAATAACTAGCTTTCGCTAGCGGCTCCGCCCGCTTGGATTTGACTTTTGTGCTATTCCACAGGAACTTTTTTTTTCGGGATTCATAGTAGCCTATGTCACTTTCCGGCCCTTGAACTATATCCATGCCAAAAATCAAATCAATCCGTTGCTCCGTTGCTGCGTGAAAAAGGAACAAACCAACAAACTTTTCGGATTTATAATATTACTAGTTTTTACCCGCGGCTTCGCTCGCATACGCAATATATCATTATAATTTATAGGCTATGTGTTATTCTGATATATAAGCTATATTATTGCAAAGTTTAATTTCAATCCTTTCAGTAATTTTTGCGAGAAAGAGTAAGAACCATCCATCCATCCATCCTCACAAACTTTCGCGTTTATAATATTAGTAGGAAGTATGATGGACAATTTTTAATATAGCGTCAACTCGGGATTTAAGGAAAAAATCAACTGTCCTATAAAAACTAACGCACACTTGGCCAGCGTGGTGGATATGGCCCAATCACCCTTCGTGAGTAGGGCTACGTCCTGCAGTGGACTATTAAAAAAAGGTTGGTACAGTATGAAAACTACAACTCGAAATCAACAAACATGACAATCAAAAAGCTGATATTTGTCTTGAATTTCTGGAAAATATAGTACATAATAATGGTTTTAATCAACCTCGTCCGGCTTAGTACACCACGCATTCTGAATTACAAATACAAAAAATACAAAACTACCCTCTAAATGCTTCATAAAATTCTACTTAAAAAAACATTTTTTTAATAATGTATTGTCATCGGTCTTTCATAGGTGTGCCAAGTTTGAAGAAAATCTGATCGCTCAAAGTAGGTCAACATTGAGCTCAAAGGGGTTGGTTACAAGCAAGCTAACATACAGGTGAAACTAATAAAAGTAGTTTAAAGAAACTAAAAAAACACGCCTAACCTCAGAAGAAAAAAAACGGAACCCTTATAGGATCGCTTTGTTGTCCGTCTGTCCGTCTGTGTGTATGTCAAGACTCTTTAACTCGGGAACGCGTAAAGATATCGAGTTGAAATTTAAACTGTATACGTATATCTATGATTTCTTGCAGTTGTGTGAAAGAAAAACTGTATGTTTCAGAAACGCAAAAACCTCAAAATAGTGGTGTCCTCAGCGACGATGGACGCGGATTTTCTGAAGGACTTTTTCAATTTAACCGACAGCAAAGAAAAGAGCAGACGTAGCACGTCAGTCGTAATGTCGGTACAAGGCAGGACGCACCCTATCGACGTCTTTTATACTGAAGGTGAGTGTTTACAACTGAACGCTGCCATGGCTCGGATGATATGTAAAATTATAGACCAGTGTCTCCCATTATGGGTTTTATTAAATCGAAATTATAATTAACTAGTTTTAACACGCGGCTTCGCCCGCATACTCAATATGTCATAATTTATAGCCTATGTGTTATTCTGATACATAAGCTATATAATTGCAAAGTTTCATCTCAATTTGTTTAGTAGTTTTTGCGTGAAAGAGTAACAAACATCCATCCATCCACCCATCCTCACAAACTTTCGCGTGTATAATATTAGTAGGATTACATTGACACAATTATATGTATTATTACTTATTAAAAATTCTATAATAATTAATGTTGCTTATTTATGTTACTGTAATTATGTTACTATGTATAATTGTATATTTATTCATTTGGAATACATACAAATTATTTTTAATTTATGATTACTCTATATTCATATTGTAATTAAATAAATATTAGGGGACATCTTACACGCGGCCTCCGACCCCAAACTAAGCAAAGCTTGTGATATGGCTGCCAGAGACTGATATACTACATATACCTACTTATTTTTAAATACATACTTATATAGATAGTAACTAAATAACACCCAGACACAGAGAAAACACTTATGTACATCACATGAATGCTTGCCCTGGCTGGGAATCGAACCCACGCCTCTTTGATCTAGAAGTTAGAGTCACTAACCACTGAGCCACCGAGGCAGTCACAATTCCTTAACCATTCGAAAATATTCAAAAATACACAACGTTAATGTTCAAGTTTTCACTTCTGTCGGCACTTCCGGAGTCCAACTTGTTGTTTTATTTATTGACCGAGCGTAAGTGAGGCTCAGAGTCTACTGGGACGAGCCGGCACTTGGGTGTATGTTTATATGTATATAACGGGACAATAGCTTTAAGTTTATTTTTAAATAGTGCCACTTAGTATAATTTCGAAGGACTAGGAATGGTTGTGGCAACATTCCTGGGGTAACGCTTGTAACAAACGCTGCTGGTTGGTTCCAAGGAGGTTTTCAAGTGATATCGCATGATCGGCCGATGGGCGGTGCGAGATGAGATGTCACTTGAGAGTGGTAAGGAGAGCTGGTTCGGAGAGGTTATGGTGAACTGTGATTAGAAAATTCGGGTTGTGATTCTTGATACAAGTGGCAGCGTGCGTTACGCTGCGGAACACCATGTCCTTCGCTTAAAGTTTTCTCTATAATTGAAGTCATACGTAATCTTCTGGGAAATAAACGTTCGTGACGTCGCAATTTATCTCCTCGCCCGATTAACCCACGCCACGCCACACTGAAGTATTGTTGGGTAAGATGGTATAAAATAATTACCACATTGAATCACCATAACTGATGCGGATCCTTTTGTGGATTCGACATATATTTGTTCGACGATAACTCAGTACCGCTCAACCGATCTCCGTAAAATTTGTTTCGTCATGGTTATCATCCGCAGCTTTCTTCGTCCCACTGCTGGGTATAGGTCTCTCTCTTTCTGTGCCATCTGCCTCGGCTCTTTGCCGGTCGTGACCAGGCTCGACCGGCGGCATTAATGATATGTCTCTGTGCTATGCTAAGCGTGACATTTATAAAAGTCTGCAGTCAATAAATGGCACCCGTCATCTTATTACGTTTCGTCAATTCATATTAGGCCCAATTATGAACGTGCTATCGTAAATTTAATAGGAATGTAAAGTGTTCTCTCTATCGAATGCGTAAAGTGAAAAAGAAACAGAAATATTCTAATTAGCTGTTATAATTACGATGGTGCCTTGAGAATTGGGCCTATTAGCGTCGTTGTGATAGGTGACAGTTTCGCTAACGATTTTTAAAGTGAAAAGATGATATGAAAAAGATAAGATGAATAATTATTAAAAAATAAAAAAAGAAACGGGATAAAATGTACCCTATGTCCTTTTCCTGGTTCTAAGCTACCTCCCCACCAATTTACAGCCGAGTCGGTTCAGCCATTCTTGAGTTATAAATAGTGTAACTAACACGACTTTCTTTTATATATATAGGTTTAAGTTCGAATATGAGCATCTTATGTTCAGTGGTTGCGAAGATACGAGGGCCGTGGTAAAAAGAGGCAAAACGGCGCCACTTTCTGCGGGAGTTGCGGATGACTATTTTAAACATTTCACCGAATGTTACCTATGTCTTTCAACATTTGTTTAAAATAAATCGCTAACTTTCATACAAATATTGTTATTTTTTTTTAAATCCCTATTTATGATATAAAATAGGAATAACGACGTCCAAGTCCGGGGCGGACTACTAGTTTAATTTAGTTTATTTATGATTTCAGAGCCAGTTCCCGATTACGTGAAAGCGACAGTAGACACCGTCATCAAAATACACGAAAACGAGCCTTTTGGAGATATTCTAGCTTTTCTCACATCACAGGTAATATTTTATTCTTCACTAATTATTGACGTAAAGAAAGATGTTATGTATAAATGCGAGTCGGACTCGCATGGAGGGTTCCGCACCGTACAGGAGCCCCTCTTTATACATTTTATTTTAATATAGTTATTTATTTTTGAAATGAATCTACAACTAAATCTTCTGTCAATATTTCAAGCATCTACCTTTGCCGTTATTATATAATATCAAGCAGAAAAAAATCGTTTCTAGTATGTGAGCCCCCCTTAAATATTTATTTAATTTTAATTTAACTATTTATTTTTCAAATAATTATTCTGTGAATATATGAAGCGTCTACCTTTCTATTATAATATTGAAATTACATAATGGTTTTGTAAAATATTACAAAACTTAAGTAAAACTATATAACATTGAACAAATATTGTCAAAACTATCAACGTACATACTTACAATTAGTTTTTTTTTTAGTAGTTTTGGGATACATACAAAAAAGTCAAAAGGACATGTTCACAAAATGTATGGAGGCTGGTATAATAATAATCAAAAATTCTAACCACAACACTCGGTACATTTCCAGAAAGTTATTTTTCTGAGTCTATTACATCAGTCAAACAAAAAAGAACCCTCCGATTTTTTTTAAATTAATTTTGAATCAATCTATTAGGATAAATAAATATATCTGGCTCAATAGGTAGTTTATCTCTAGCAGCCCAGATTAAGTAACCTCCAAATTGTTAAATAAAAGGTTTACCAATTAGACACACTTTTAAAGTGTTTTTTGGCACATTGTACCTACTAACTGGTCACACTGGTAGGTTGTAATTTTTAATTTTAGCAAATTAAGTGATGAATGTGAAAAAATCAGCTACGAATGCAAGTAAAATAATGATAGAAGCAATTTATTATTGCTAAACTAGAAAAAGTTATAACCTGTACTGTCATTTCTCAAAAAAATCTGTGGCGAAAAAATCTAAATTAAATATTTTTGGGAAGCCCATAAAACAAGCTTTCACATGATGTATATATCATCTTGGTTCTATATTACTCTGAATAATATACCACTCGTGGACGTCTCCTTTGGGTGTATAAAACATAGTTACATTGTAACTTTATTTCCATACTAACTGACCCCGCGAACTTCGTTTCACACAATCTATATATATAAAAATGAAACCCGTTTTCCGTTGTCACGACATAACATGAAAACGGCTTGACCGATTTGGCTTATTTTTTTTGTAGTTTTCTAATACTCTGTAAGTACAAGGTTCTTACGGAAACAAATATTAAGAAAATCTCTCAGAAAGATTGAAAAATATACATTATAATTATGTACTTGATTGACGAAATTTTGTTCAGAACTCTCCGACTCTCTCTTGGTCGGTTTTGTGACTATTGACGATGATTTGACATTCGACTTCTAGGCGAAACGAAGTTCGCCGGGTCCGCTAGTATCTTTATAAATTATAACCTATGTGTTATTCTGATGTATAAACATCACTATTATAAAGTTTCATCACAATTCGTTCAGTAGTTTTTGCGTGAAATAAGAACAAACATCCATACATACAAACTATCGTGTTTATAATATTAGTAGGATATATATTTTTTTTATTGTTATTATTTTAAGTAAGTAAATAGATTATTATTAATTTCAGGAAGAAATCTACCTAGCGTTAGAAACATTACAAGAATACGCGACGAAAAACAATGAACAAAACAAGTTCCGGCGACATTTCCCTTCCGGCGTGCAGTGCGCAGACATGGCGGTGTGGCCTATGTTCGGCAGCTTACCGCACTATGCTCAGATTAAGTGAGTAACTTCGTATAGACTTGGTGGCTAGCCCTGCCCCCCGACCGCCTAAGCAATAGTAATCGTAATAGCAATCGTTTATGACTTCATTTTAGTCATTTGGCACCGCCTATGTGACGTTAGCCATCAATGTTGTTCATTCAACGATTGCTTTCGCAATCCGCGCAAAGCAATTGATGGCTAACGTCACATAGACGGTGCCAAATGACTAAAATGAAGTCATAAACGATTGCTATTACGATTGCTATTGCTTAGGCGGTAGGGGGGATAGTGTCAGAGTTTTAAAGCCGCCCGAAGGCCTCCGATATGGCTAAACGGTTAAAACAACCTTGATCCACAATTTGACTTGTTATTTGAGCTGCGGTAGCGCTCAGTTGTAAATGCCACCTGTGGTCACCCATTCGACTGAGCGCCGCGTTCTGAACGTTGCCTAACTTCGGTGATCGCCGACAAACATCAAGTCAAACTACGCTATGAGAGTTACAAATTAAGTATCGGACTGCCTCGGTGGCTCAGTGACTCTAACTTCTGTATCAAAGAGGCGTGGGTTCGATCCTCACCAGGGCAAATATTTGTGATGAACATAAGTGTTTGCTCTGTGTCTGGGTGTTATTTAGTTACCATCTATACAGGGTTATTTCTAATCAATTAGCATCCTTTTAGGGGCTTATTCTGTTCATCAAAACTAATAACTTTTGTTCGGCGACTTTTGTCAAAACTAAACAAAAAATACTGGTGTTCCATAGAAAAATATCGTTCACCTACGACCAAATGTATGGAACAGCTGAATTTATTTTCGAGTTTTGACAAAAGTCGCAGAACAAAAGTTGTTAGTTTTGATGTACGGAATAAGCCCCAGACAGGATGCTAATTGATTAGAAATAACCCTGTATAAGAATGTATTTAAAAATAAGTATATGTAGTATATCAGTCTCTGGCAGCCATATCACAAGCTTTGCTTAGCTTGGGGTCAGAGGCCGTGTGTAAGATGTCCTAAAATATTTATTTATCTACATAAGTATGTTATAGGCCGAATCGTACAAGTTGGCGGATGTGAAGTTAGGTACAAGCTGCGCAATATCCAATCAACGCGCGGCTTTATGTGAGCTTCAGTCAGGATTCGATATCGCGCAGCTCGTAGATAACTTCACATCCGCCAACTTGTACGATTCGGCCTATAACAGTTAATAATCTATCGACACGCAACTGTGCGAGTGTGATGCATGCTAACATCATTAACAAATCAAGTAATTGATGGCCGAGGAAATAAAGTTCACGAATCGAGACCACGCATTAGCAAGCGCAGCGTAAGACGTCCATCTATCTAGTGACTAGTTAGAGGATTTCTATGAACACCGGTTACAACTCACGATTATTTGAACGGTCGAGCCGCTATGCGTCCGACCGGTTTCAGATTAGTTAGTACTCCTTCTTCAAGGAATACGCGGGCCCCGACAACGGACGCCAGCGGGTGCGCGGGCGTTGGTACAATACAATTACAATACAATACAATTTATTTATTGGTAACTTCAGTTACATGTCATAGTAATAATAATAATTCATTTAAAACTTATTACATAATATTATAAAATTAAACTTAACTACATTTAATATAACATTGTATAAAAAAACAATCATAATTAGAAACAGATTGTCATCACAATTTTAAACTACATAATATCAATTATGTTTATTGTTAAAAATATAAAGTAGTCGACAGCCGTCGTCAGATCCGTTTTGCAATGATAATTCACAATACCACTTCTTTTAATTAAAAAAAATAATTTATGTCTTAAAACTGTTGGGTCAATAGCCATGTTTTTAATTTCATTTCGAACGACATGACGGAAGGTGCACTGCGCATTTGCTCAGGGACGGGTATGGCGACCGTTCAAATAATCGTGAGTAGTATCCGATGTTCATATAAATTTTGAATAATGAATCCTCACGCTGGTTTTAATGAAGCAGTTCAGAGGAACTAACTTTTTTGGGTTAGCACAGAAAAAGCTTTAACTTCTAGGACGCGTCACACAAGTTGACGGAAATGAAGTTAGCTACAAGCTGCGCAATATCCAATCAACGCGCGGTTTTGTGTGAGCCTCAGTCAGGATTGAATATTGCATAGCTTGTAGCTACCTTCACTTCAACCAACTTGTGTGGCGCGGCCTATAGGTTCATTGACTTACCAATCAGCGGCTAGTCCTGTGTCGGTCGTACATTTTCCATGTTCCGGATCGTTCATGACCGAAGAGCGAAATAACCGAATCGAATGTATCGGTCGTTCATCGGTCACGTGACCGACAATACGGCGATAAGATCCTACGTACATTCATAAAGAAATTAATTCTTATTTCGAGACAAGAAGGTTTATTTTGAATATAAAAAATGAAAGAGACAACAATCATCTAATTAATGGAACATTGTTTGTATGCATTGTAGTAATAACTATCATATTGCTTAAAACGTAAAGTCTAATTTATATTTTTTTTATCGAAAATTTCCTAACCACAGGCTCCAGGGTCTGTGCCCTTTGTTAACTAAAGATAATTATTAGATTTTACTGTACAAAGAGAGTTGGTACATGGTTAAATCTTAGTCTAAGCTGTTCAGTCGATGCATTGCGTGAAAGCCACAAGCAGACCGGCGACCCGCTAGCAGCACCCGATCACGGGTATGACACATGTTCCCGCCATCGCTCTCCTCGACCATATTTGAGGGAGGAGAACGACCCGACACACGACGCCGCCGCAAGAAGTAGCCTTCGATGGCGAGATTTTGTGAAGTGTTTATCATTTAACCAACTTATAGCGTTGTATATGTCTATAAGTTGGTTAAATGATAAACACTTCACAAAATTCGACGCGTATGCAGTATTGCGGATTAGCTCAGTTGGGCAGAGCGTCGGGCTAGTGTTCCGAAGACGCAAGGTTCGAGTCGTGCATCCGCGAAGAATTTTTGAAATGTTTATCACAAAAATAACTCTTTGAGATAAACCTAGTGTGGGATGCACTATAAAATCAAAATCATTTCATTGAAAATATACTATTGATTGTGGTTATCCATACAGATAATACCCTGACAAAGACATATTTCACTTTATTTAAACTAAAATACCTACGTCTAATTTTC
Source organism: Hypomecis punctinalis (assembly GCA_949316475.1). Taxonomy (NCBI): domain Eukaryota; kingdom Metazoa; phylum Arthropoda; class Insecta; order Lepidoptera; family Geometridae; genus Hypomecis; species Hypomecis punctinalis. Next base: position 14,487,203 of record OX438820.1, on the reverse strand, counting down.
GCAAATCGCACGAAATAAAATACGATATCTTTTTGATATTTTATCTGTGACATGAACGCTCTAAGAAGGGCGGCATCTCTGATGACGTTACATACTAGTAAACAAAAATTTCTCGATTGATTGTTGTTCGTGTAATTTGTGTTTTGTCTTTTTGGAGTAATATTATTGGATCTGTAAGTTACTTTTAAAGTATTTTTGTCAATTTTTAGATGTGAACTAGCGTATTTACTAGTATTAACTAACATTATTTACTAGTGTGTGACGTCACAAACCAGCGCCATACAGAATGTCGTTTTGGCGGGATCTTGAATATCTATTCTTTGACACTTGATTTTCATTGTTAATACATTAGATCTCTCGGAAATATAAATGTAGTGTGCTTATTATGTACTAACGAATAATTTAAAACAATTTCCAAAAGCTAGTCAAATAGCCTATTCTCCTTCTCCTGGCCCAGAGCCTCCATCACCGCTTCGTTCCGATCCCTGACGGCCACCTGTAGGTTGTATTCCTTGATGGTCTCCAATGATGCAGACGATGCTGCAGAAGTAGTAGATGAAGGTCCCAGTGTGCCGCGATAGTGCAACGACTGCGTGTGAGACACTCTCGTGTAGTCTCATTTTTGGCTTTTTTTATGACGATTACCGACTCGTATGTTAGTCCCTAAGCTTCGTGGATGGTAAGTTTTAGACAGTTGAATAATAAATTGATATCCTTTATTCCAGAGTGTTCCAGACGGCAGATAAAAATGTCCGAAAAGTGGTGCTCGCTACCAATATAGCTGAAACCAGTATTACTATTCCGGGGATTGTTTATGGTAAGTTATTTCTATATGGGCTGTAAATAAAGTAAAGGGAGGTCTATGTCCAGCAGTGGGTTCTTAAAGGTTGATGATGAAATATTTATCGATGTCCATCTTTCATTTTCCCCAAATAATATGCTAAAATTCCCCACGTTGGGGAGAAGAAATATCCCGATTTATAAATTCCCCGTGTATTTCGCTAAATCGCAATTCTAATGTTCTTCTCATACAATCAACTCGTAGTTCCATAGAAAAATATAGTTCACCCGCGACAAAATGTATAGAACAGCTGATTATTTTTTTTGAGTTTTGACAAAAGTAGCTTAACAAAAGTTGTTAGTTTTGATGTACAGAATAAGCCCCTAAAAGGATACTAATTGATTAGGAATAACCCTGTATATTATATTTATATCTTTCAGTGATAGACAGCGGTTTCCACAAGCTACCGTACTTCGATCCGTCCATCGGAGTAGAAAGCATCACAGTCACTCCCATCTCCAAAGCAAATGCTTCGCAAAGGGCAGGCCGCGCCGGGAGGACGGCTAGAGGGAAATGTTACAGGTGATTATACCGTGTTACATGTGATTACACTATGTTACATGTGATCACACAATATAATCTATGTTACATGTGATCACACAATGTAATCTATTTTACATGTGATCATACAATGTAATCTATGTTATATGTGATCACACAATATAATCTATGTTACATTGATCACACAATGTAATCTATGTTACATGTGATCACACAATGTAATCTATGTTACATGTGATCACACAATGTAATCTATGTTACATGTGATCACACAATGTAATCTATGTTATATGTGATCACACAATATAATCTATGTTACATTGATCACACAATGTAATCTATGTTACATGTGATCACACAATGTAATCTATGTTACATGTGATCACACAATGTAATTTATGTTACATGTGATCATACAATGTAATCTATGTTACGTGTGATCACACACTGTAATCTATGTTACGTGTGATCACACAATGTAATCTATGTTACATGTGATCACACAATGTAATATGTGATTACATTTCTATTTCTTAAGCAATTACGGCGGCTAGTAAATAAAAAATACTTGAATTAAAATAGAAAATGTTGCTTGGCAGAGATCGCTATTAGTGATAAGGCTGCCTCTTGTTACACGATATACTTTTAATATACATATTTGAATGTGGGTATTTTTGTTTATGTTAACAAAAAAGAAGGTATGCTGAGTGGGAAAAAAAATTAAAATTTAGTGAATTTAATTTTAATTTAAAAAATATTATTAGTTCGTGAATAATCGATTATCAAAAATATTGGACACGTATTTTTTCTTTTGTCAATCAAACAACAGATGACAAAGATAAACCTTGTCAAAGTTTGGGAGTGGGGGTCGTGACGTCACCTCTCTTACAGAAGTCTATACATTTGTATGGCACTTGTGACGTCACGCGGAACTTTGACGAGCTATATCTTCATCAATTTATGTTTAATTGACAAAAGAAAAAATACGTGTCTAATATTTTTTGATAGTCTATCTGATGGACTGATTATATTTTTTAGTCCGTTTGAAATATTGCTTTTTTGGTTGCAATTTTTTTTTTAATTCCGTATAGGTTTGCGTTTGACTACATACTGCCTGATGTTGAGCAGATATGCGGTCTAGGGTGTAGCACGCTTACCTAGAACTACATGATTCTACATGTTATTACGTGTTATTTCAGGTTATACACAGAATCGGAATACGACAAGTTACCGCCGAGTGTTCCGCCCGAAATGTGTCGGAGCGATCTTTCCTCTATGTTGCTGCAGTTGAAAGCTTTGGGCATACATAATGTACTAAGGTAATTAAGTAAATTATTATTTTTCGCCTAAAATGGCGTACAAAATTCGAAAAGTCTACTCGAATGGACGTAGAATGCTCAGACAAAAAAAAATAAAGACAATGCTGTGAACAAACAAGTGTGGCCGACCAAAACTATGCCTCGCCGTGTACAGACAATTACACACACATCCACGTACAACGAAACCAAAGAAGATATAATAATACTACGTATAGAACGGTCACTCGTTACCCCCCACCCGTCTGAGTCTTCCTCACTTCCACCCCGCGGTTCACGTACCGATCGCGTACTCTGCGCGCGGGCTGCACTGGCCGGTAGATTTTGTAATAAAAAATACCTAGACTGTGACAATAGGGAAGAATTGTGCTGGTGTGCGAAAATGGTTGAATATCAATAATACGTAACAAAACAATACCTTTTAATGTTTATCTAAGGATAAGTAAAAGGAACTTACTTTACATTATTTGGTAGCTTTCTCTTGATATTTTCTTTCAAATAAAGTAGATCGATTACTTATTGCTAAAATGCTTCCAAATTAAGTAATTGTTATATTTTTATATGCACTAGATTTATATTCATTTTTGCAAAATTGAATACGCAACTGTCTCACTCACGCGGCATGTCGTCACGTCGTGGTGATCGCCGACAGCCATAGACGTTCCTCACACAAATGCACGTGTAGCGTTCGTGCGTATGTGTGTTGTCTGTGAGTAAGTACTGTGTAGTGTGCGTAAGACAGCAGATTTTGTATGAAAAATCGCGGAGTGTCCGGGCTGTGACGAAACTACGTCTACGCTTGTCAGTCAAAATATGGCGGCGCAACACCGATGCACTAACACAATTACACATGTATAAAAAACCGGCCTCACTTGATTGTTCAACGATGTTCTCTCTTGATTTTTTATTTTGAGGTAAAATGTAGATAATAAGCTATTTGACAACATTGAAAATATACTATTGATTGTGGTTATCCATACAGATAATAGCCTGAAAAAGACATATTTCACTTTATTTAAACTAAAATACGTCTAATTTTCGCAAATCGCACTAAATTAAATACGATATTTTTTTAATATTTTATCTGTGACGCGAACGCTGTAAAAATGGCGGCAACTCTGGTGACGTTACATGCTAGTAAACAAGAATTTCTCGATTGACTGTTGTTTGTGTAATTTGTGTTTTCGGAGTAATATTATTGGATCTGTAAGTTACTTTTAAAGTATTTTATGACAATTGATTAGATGTGAAATAGCGTATTTACTAGTATTAACTAACGTTATTTACTAGTGTGTGACGTCACAAACCAGCGCCATTACAAAATGTCGTTTTGGCGGGATCTTGAATATCTATTCTTTGACACTTGATTTTCATTGTTAATACATTAGATCTCTCGGAAATATAAATGTAGTGTGCTTATTATGTGCTAACGAATAATTTAAAACGATTTCCAAAAACTAGTCAAATAGCCTATTATAAATTAAACTTTGATTATTTTTGAAAGCAGAGTTATAGCATGCTGCATACGTATTATACACTTACTTTAATATGAAACTTGCTCGTATAAAACCCTTCATAGTATTTTTTTAATGTTTTAATTTAAAACAATGATTTTTCGCTCAAAATCGTGTAACCTGTATAAACAAAAAAGCAGCACAAATAAATATGTCATAGTCATTTTTGAGGAGCCGTGGTGGTCTAGAGGTAGTGACACTCGCCTTGCAATCGTGAGGTCGTGGGTTCAAATCCCGGTCCCGTACCAGTGAGTTCTTTGGAATTTATGTACGGAATTTCACACCACCGGCTTTTCGGTGAAGGAAAACATCGTGAGGCAACTTGCATACGCCAGTAGAAGAAATTCGATGGCGTATGTGAATCCACCAACCCGCACTGAACCAGCATGGTGGTTTTGCCCTAATCACCCTTCGTGGGTAGGCCTACGTCCTGCAGTGGACTGTTGAAAAGGCTGATACAGTCATTTTTACTAAACGGCTTAGCGATTTCATTAGAATCCAAATGGGGCATTATACCCTTTCCTCGGAAGTATACCCTTTCGAACTAAATAATTAATTAATTAGGTTTTTTTTTAATCGGTCCACAATTGGTGAAAATATCGATAAATATACATAAAAAAAAATACACGTAGAGTTTGTGCAAAAAGACAACCTTCGTGGCGTTACGGTGAACTGACTATAAGATTTTAATCAGCAGCCAAGGTATCGACTATACTTGGTAGACGTGAGTACTGATGAAAACCGAATCGGTGCCTACTAAGTATCAAACACTTTTAGTTGTACTAAAGATATAATAATACTACGAATGGAACGGCCACTCGTTACCCCTCCACCCGTTTGAGTCTTCCTCACTTCCACCCCGCGTCAGGACCCATATTAACTACTCTGCGCGCGGGCTGCACAGGCCGGGCGCCCAAGCCGAGGTTCGTACCTTCTCAGGTGCCCTTGCGCTAGTCACCCTATAACCTAATCTTAGGGCTCAGCCGCCTTCCGCGCTCGCCCATGTCCGGTAAGCTGTAGAGGCCTCAGAGGCCAACAGCTCTTAGTCATTCAAAAAACAAAAAAAAAAGCACAGGCCGGTGATTTCTACTACAAAAAATACAGACTTACAATGGAGGAGACGAGTGCTGTTTATGGCTGTACTACAACAATGCGCGACAAGAAATCATTTCATTATTTCCCTAAAGATAAAATAAGGTACTTTATTTACTTTTAGTAGGTAAGTAGATAATATTGTTATAAAAATTATGTCATTCAAATTTAGATATTTCCTCTTGATATTTTGTTTCAAATAAAATAAATCGTTTACACAAAACTTCTTGGTAAGTCAGAATTACAATTCATACGGTCGACATGGGTCGTTGACAACCATAGGCGTTCTACACACAAATACCCGTGTAGCGTTCGTGCGTATGTGTAGTGTCTGTGAGTAAAATGTAGTGTTGTGTGCGTAAGTCAGCAGATTTTGTATGAAGAATCGCGGAGTGTCCTGGCTGTGGTTGTACTAGCAATGACAGAGCAGTGTTGCCAACGTAACAAAATTAGTGAAATGGCACACGGGCGACCTCGCCTACGACGCTTCTCTTGTTGCACAAAGTCAAGACGATCATAAAACCATCTCTTTTTTGGAAGTCGGTTGAAAAATAATTATGCTAACTCGTTCCAGGTTTTCATTCCCGACCCCGCCGCCAGCAAAATCTCTCCTGTCGGGAATCGAATCACTATACGCGGTGAAGGCCATCGACAAGCTCGGCGCGCTCACAGCGCCACTGGGGGAAAACATGGCGGAGTTGCCTTTAAGGCCAATCGTGGCTAAAATGCTATGTGCTAGTGGTAAGTTCGTAAATTAAGAAAAAAAAAAACTAAATTGAAAAGAAAAATAAAAATGTTTAAGAAATTAAAAATAATGTTAAGAAGACAAGCTCAAGACCAGCTCGCAGGCTATTTGACAACATTGAAAATATTCTATTAATTTTGGTAATCCATACATATAAGATTTAAAAAATAGCCTGAAAAAGACATATTTCACTTTATTTAAACTAAAATATGTCTAATTTTCGCAAATCGAACGAAATAAAACATGATATTTTTTTGATATTTTATCTGTGACGTAAACGCTCTAAGAAGGGCGGCAACTCTGGTGACGTCACGTGCTGGTAAACAAGAATTTCTCGATTGACTGTTGTTTGTGTAATTTGTGTTTTGTGATTTCGGAGTAATATTATTGGATCTGTAAGTTACTTTTAAAGTATTTTTTGTTAATTTTTAGATGTGAACTAGCGTATTTACCAGTATTAACTAACGTTATTTACTCGTGAGTGACGTCAAAGACCAGCGCCATTACAGAATGTCGTTTTTGGTAGGATCTTGGATATCTATTCTTTAACACTGATTTTCATTGTTAATACAGTAGATCTCTCGGAAATATAAATGTAGTGTGCTTAGTATGTACTAACGAATAATTTAAAACGGTTTCCAAAAACTAGTCAAATACCCAATTGTGGCTAAAATCTTATGTGTTAGCGGAAAGTTCGTAAAGACCGGGTAGTAAGCCTTAGTGTCATAAACTGGCATCTGAAGGCATCTATCTGACTCAATATTTTATCCTAACTACAGTAGCGCTCCTTTGTAAGTCACCCATATTGCTACGTATAATTATACTATTCTTGGAAGTTTAGACCGATATTATTTAAAATCATTTTAATTTCAACTTCAAAGCCAAAGTCTGGACATTTACAGAAGCAGCTATCTTCAAACTCATTGGCACAGCGAGATCCTGTTTTGACTGCAATGGAGAGTAAGCTTAATCTTCGTGGCCCCAATCTGGTAGATTTATCAACCCAAGAGTTCCAGCTGGTAAATGAAAATGAAGCTCAGGCCTGGACTGAAGTTAGAAGTAAGAAACGCCAGCAGGGCTCTCGATTTGGTACGGCTGATTCCTCTGTAACATCTTTGAAGGCCGTCGAAGCAAGAAAATATATCCATCTATGGAATATGGAATCAGGTGCCGAAGATATTAAGAAATACCTTCAAACGTTATGTCCTTCAGGATCGTGCACAGTGGATGAGCTGACCCCGAAAGGAAATTACAAATCTTTCAAGCTTGGAATCCCTGTAGCATTCTATGAGAAATGTCTGACTGCTAACGTTTGGCCAATTAATGCTAGGATAAAGGAGTGGGTTAACGTAAGACGACCAAAAAGACCACTGCGTCCTGAGACTTGTATCGATGAATCATCTCCTAACTCCCAGCACCAAAGGAAGTCAGCAAATTTAGCTTCAGAGAGTGGAGTATCCCTGAGTCCGCAGCCCTTTCGTAAGCGAACGTTCAGAAGAGATACGTGGAGCAACCGGTCAAATTCCATGGCCAAAAACCAGGACTAGGAAAACCTTCTGCTTGAATATTCTTTATCAAAACGTGCGTGGTTTAAAAACCAAGTTAAAGCTTTGGAGAAACAGTTTGGCCGTAGCTGAGCACGACCTTGTGGCAGCAACAGAAACTTTTCTAGACGCGTCTGTAGAAGATTCAGAGCTCATAAGTGATGAGTGGAGCATACTCCGCCGTGACAGGAAAACACTAGGAGGTGGCGTGTTATTGGCAGCACGTGCTCCTATAGTCCTGCGTCGAGAAACTGCACTGGAAACCTGTTGTGGAGAAGACCTGTGGGCATGCTTTGAATGGCGTGGTCGGAAGTTCTATGTGGGAGTTGTATATATTCACCCACGGGCTACAGAATGTGATTACATGAATTGGTTCTGCAAAATTGAAGGTTTTATCAATGACCTCAAAGGCATTTGTATTATTCTTGGGGACCTTAACCTAACTAGCGCAACTACTAATATCTCAAATTATTATTGTTACTTTAAGTCATTTTGTAATTTGACTGACAGAAATACTGTGAAGAATTCTTATGATGGAATGCTGGATGTAGTGTTGGTGCGGGAGGAGAAGGGTGTGCGAGAAGTGCGTGTTAAGTCTGTCGAAGGTATCGTGAAACCTGACTCCTACCACCCCCCTTTAGATATAGGGATATTTTTGGATATCGTTCGCTATTCGGACTATCTCGAACCAAGTAATATTGATCCTAGCAAGGATTGGAATTTCAATAAATGTGACTTAAATCTTCTCTTTGAACAGCTTTCCGACGTCTCATGGAGCGATGTACTCCAATCAGACGACGTGCAGTCCTGCACTGATAATTTTTATGACATAGTTTATAGAATTTTTGACAATTGTGTTCCCAAGAAAAACCGCAAAAAATCCCTCAACAGACGATATCCGGTTTGGTTTACGAATGATATCATTCAAGATATCAAACGTAAATCAAGGTGCCATCGTCAGTGGAGATTGGATGATACTGAACAGTCTTACAGAGCTTTTGCCGATCTTAGATCTTCTTTGAAAGTGCGCATATCTTCTGCTCATGACGCTTATTTGAAAAATATCGAGGATAACTTAAAGTCTAACCCACGAGGATTCTGGCAGCACATATCAAGATTGCGGTCCAAAGGCGGCTTTGAACCATTTGTTACGTATAATGGCGAAACTTTCAGCGGTGTTGAAGCTTCTCAAGCTTTTGCTAGATTTTTCTCGAGTGTCTTCTTACCCGATGTCCCTCAATTAGATGCCGAGCAAATTAGTTGTTCAGACAGAGGACTTGACAGTAACTATATTAATGTCTTTCGCTTAACACCTCAGGATGTGGCGAATAGTATAAAACATCTAAAGACTAACAGCTCAATAGGTCCCGATTCCATTCCTCCTTGGTTTTTAAAGCAAGGCTTACAATGTTTCGTTCTGCCACTGTGTCATATTTTTAATTTGGCTCTGACTAAGGGCACATATCCTTCGCAATGGAAGCTGTCCAGGGTAACTCCTATACCCAAAACGTCTGATAAATTATCTGTCGAAGAATATAGGCCTATAGCGATTTTGTCTTCACCGGCTAAAGTATTTGAAAAAATAATTCACAAAGAAGTATATAAGCAGGTGGAACATTACCTTTGCAATGAGCAGCACGGTTTTAGGAAAAAAAGATCAGTTGACACGAATCTTTTGGAAACGGTGGATTTTATCTCAGCTTCTTTAGATCGTAGTAGTCAGGTTGATGTTCTTTACTTTGATTTTAAAAAGGCTTTCGACCGAGTTGATAATGATGAACTGTTGAAGAAGCTGAGTAGAATAGGATTCGCTCCTGGGTTGCTTAATTTCATTGCTGATCTTCAAAGGGATCGTCGGCAGTTTGTTAGACTGGGCAGGTATGACTCAGACCCTTATCATACGCGGTCAGGCGTGAGTCAGGGCTCAATTTTTGGACCTCTCCTTTTTGTTCTGATGATTAATGACCTTCCAGACATCGTCAACTTTGCTAAATGTCTTCTTTATGCCGATGATTTAAAGCTCATTATGGAAATTAACTCCATAGAAGATTGTCTGAAACTTCAGCAGGACGTCGATGCCATTTACGAATGGAGTGTTGCTAACAAAATGGAGTTCAATCCATCGAAGTGTTGCGTCATGTCTTTCACTCGTAGTTACCGAACTATAGGGTTTCAATATAAGTTAGACTCTCATGAACTTACTAGATCCACCTCTGTAAGGGATCTGGGTGTTACCTTTGATATAAAGTTGACATTTAATGATCACATCGCTAAGGTAGCCAAGGACTCGTACAGAAGGTTAGGGTTTGTGATGAGAAATGCCAAGGATTTTAAGAGGACTCATGTTGTCAGATTGATCTATGAAGCCCTCGTTCGAAGTAAGCTTGAGGCTAGCTCGTGCGTGTGGAACCCACACGAAAATTTCTACGCCCTTCTTCTAGAAAAGGTGCAAAAAGCATTTCTCCGCTTTCTTTACAAACAAATGTATGGTTATTATCCTTACATGTATCCCACCGGTTTTCTTCTGGGTTGTTTGGGTTATAACTCCCTGGAAGTTCGGCGGGAAAAAAATCAGATGATGACGATGACGAAGATCCTCCATGGCAAAGTCGATGCTCCAAATCTATTTAATGAGCTAGCGTGTTTTAGGGTTCCCGATCTCGGTAACGTTCCTCGTCGCAAGTGTTCCCGGTTGTTTTCTGTCCCACCTTGCCGAACCAAAGCACGTGCCACTTCTCCCATTCCACATGTTCTGAATGCCCTCAACAATCTTTTGACTGTGACACCCGAATGCGATCTGTTTGCGGATGATTGGAAAGATATTTTGTCTGTGTGTCTGAATTACTGCGAGAAGAAGACGTGTAAGGTGACAGTAGTGGAAGATGAATTTGAATGAAGTATTTTAGGTATGTAAGATTTAGTTCTAATTATGACTGCGCCAAATTGTATCTTTATTCTTATTTGACATTTATTTGATTTGATTATTTGATTATATGTAATTATTAATTTTGTAAGAATTTTCCAACTAATTTGTATAACCTGTGTAATTAATTGATTGTTCGTAACTAATGTAAGTGGTAACTATTGTGCCGTTTTAGTTATTAAATAAATAAATAAATAAATAATAAATAAAGGACACGTCCACAAAATGTATGGAGGCTGGTATAATAATAATCAAAAATTCTAACTACAACGTGCGTTACATTTCGAGAAAGTTCATATTTTTCTGAGTCTATTACAACAGTTAAAAAAAAAGAGCCCTCCGATTTTTTAAAATTAATTTTGAATTTATTAGAAAAAATAAATATATTTAGCTTAATAGGTAGTTTATCTCTAGCAGCCCTGATTAAGTAACCTCCAAATTGTTAAATAAAAGCATTTTTACCAATTAGACACACTTTTAAAGTGTTTGTTTGTCACATTGTACCTACTAACTGGTCACACTGGTAGGTTATAATTTTTAATTTTAGCAAATTAAGAGATGAATGTGGAAGAATCAGCTACGAATGCAAGTAAAATAACTTTAGAAGCACTTTATTATTGCTAAACTAGAAAAAATAATAAGGTGTAATGTTATTTGTCGCATTTTATAAAAATCGGAGATGTGAAAAAATCTAAATTAAATATTTTTAAGAAGCCCATAAATCAAGCTTTCAAATGATGTATATATCATTTTGGTTCGATTTTTCTCTGAATAATATACCACCTGTGGACGTCACCTTTATCGATTCAAAATCTGATTAAAAGATGGCGGTGCAATAATAGATATACAGGTTGTTTTTTTTTCAGTACACATATTTTGCATACGGAAATTATAATAAACAAACAATTAAACCTCCACATTGGTTTCACTTTAGTACAAAAATATTGAAATAACTTCAAGAGAAAGTATACAGATAAACGGAGTACAATAAGCCCGATTACAGAGGCGCCATCGTAATTATATTAGCTAAATAGCATAGTTCTGTTTCTTTTTCACTTTAGGCATTCGATAGAGGGAACGCTTTTTACGTTGCTTTTGAATTTACGCTGGCGCCTCTGTAATCGGGCTTAATTTCACCCTACGTCTGAGTACCTACTTGGGCGCGTCGTACCCACGCCCGAGACGTTTTAGGTAGGTAGTTATTATCTGGACTGTAGGGTGCATGCAATATAATTTTCTTTGGAACAGTTTGATAAAAAGGGCGATCTTTTTATGTGCGAAATATGTTCTATTATTGATATCTATTGCGCGATAAAAATTTGTGCACTGAATAAAAGGTCATGCTGTATAACTCAGAAAAACTTTTGGACGATGTTTCCACGGCGATGGCTTGAGGCAAAAGTGACCCAACGGCGCGAGAGTTGAAATGTGCGCGGGGGATGAAAAGTAGTATGTTACTTTCTGACCTTTGAACTATTTCCATACCAAAAATCAAGTCAATCTGCTTCTCTTTTGCCGCGGAAACAGTAACCAAGCTATAATTTTAGGATTATCAACAGGATATTTGGCCCCTGTGCCGTGATATCAATTCTTTTGGTGGCGAACTCTTTGGCTCCCATTTCACATTTATGTTTTTGATGAAGTTTATCTGTAAATACAAAAAAAAATGAATTTCGCAGATCTATTATGACTGCCTCGGTGGCTCAGTGGTTAGTGACCCTAACCTCTGGATCAAAAAAGCGTGGGTTCGATCCCCACCCAGGGGAAGCATTTATGTTATGAACATAGATTTTTTCTCTGTGTCTGGGTGTGTATGTATTTAAAATATGTCAATGTAGTATATCAGTCTCTGGCAGCCATATCACAAGCTTTTCTTAGTTTTAGGGTCAGAGACCGTGTGTAAGGATGCCCCCTAATATTTATTTTTATTATTGTGTTAACCAAAACAGTGGCCAGCCTATGCACGAGAGTGCTTAAACTGATGTTCACCTTAGTTAATGCACTGTCACATTTATCGCTTGTTTTTTTAGGTGAATTCGGCTGCATAGAGGAAGCTCTATCGATAGCCGCCATGTTGCAAGTGGACAGTATATTCATAAAATCTTCAGGGGGGAAAGAAAATGTCGCCGCTAAAGTCTCTAGGAGGAATAATTTTGAGGTAATTACTACATTTGGTATTTAAATTGATCGGTTTTGATATTGATTTTGTCCAGGGGATAAGTAAATTGAAATAGCAGTAGGTAGGGCTCATAGTTTGTGTAATAAATGGCAGATTAAGCCGTAAAGTTTTCGAAATCGCTCGAAAACAATGAGCGCGTGCACGAAGCGGCAACATCGCATCGATTGTCGATTGCGTTTGACAACAACAAAATATGACAGTTGAATCATATAAGAGGGAGAAAAAATTATCAGAAAAAATACCGAACCGCCCATACTTCGGTATTTTTGTCATACCGAACACCGAACACAGTGCTAAAATACCGAACGGTTCGGTAGAATACCGTACACCTGGCAAGCCTGTTCCAAAGACGTGCACTGTTGGACATAGGCCTCCGCTATAGATCTCTAATAAGATCGGCTTGAGGTGGCTTGAATTCAGCTTCAATTCTGCGGTCTCAATGAGATCACCCGTCCCGTATCTAATGGATGTAGTAGAAAGGTTCTCGAGTGGAGACAACGCACCGGCAAGCGCAACGTAGGATGTACATGTTCATCCACATTCATTTGACGATTACTCTAAAAGTACTTATGTACAAATTTTAATATTTCTGTACAAATTTGTACAAATTATGTACATTTTTTTCCACTATCTATTATATAGATATAACGATGTGGCAGGACCACATCGTTATATCTATATGATCCAGGGAGTATGACACCTCGGCACTCTGTACACGGTGTAAGCCGATGTTGCGATTTTTGCGTAAAATACTTAGTTAACTTTTTATTATATTTTTTTCAGGTAGCTGAAGGTGATATAATAATGTACCTAAACGTGTTAGATTCGTATCTAAAAGTGAAATCTTCGACAGCCGACGAGAAGAAAGCAAGAAAAGCGGGCAAAGAATGGTGCGGCAAGATGTTTCTAAACTATAGAGTTATGGAAAAGGTACTTACATAGTATTCTTATTATATATTACAATTTTATTGTGTGATTTATTCAATATAAGTATATTATTAATACTACCTATGTACCTACGATATGGAGAGGGCTATGCTCGGAGTTTCTCTGCGAGATCGAATCAGGAATGAGGAGATCCGTAGAAGAACCAAGGTTACCGACATAGCCCAGCGGATTGGCAAGTTGAAGTGGCAATGGGCAGGGCACATAGCGCGGAAAACTGATGACCGATGGGGTTGAAAAGTTCTCGAGTGGAGACCACGTACCGGCAAGCGCAGCGTAGGACGTCCACCCACATGGTGGACGGATGACCTTATTAGGACCGCAGGATCGCGCTGGATGCAAACCGCTATCAACCGGTCTTATTGGAAATCATTAGGGGAGGCCTATGTCCAGCAGTGGACGTCCTATGGCTGAAATGATGATGATGATGATGACCTACGATATAGACCGACTTGTAACTAATGTTATCAATAAATTGACTATGATTATTAAAACTAGTGTTTATAAAAATATACGAATTGTTGTTCTGCATATTACTTGTATACAACAGCATGTATACAGGGTCATTGGTAATCAATTAGCATCCTTTTAGGGGCTTATTCTGTACATTAAAACTAACAACATTTGTTCAACGACTTTTGTAAAAATAAAAAATGTTGTTCCATAGAAAGATATCGTTCACCGGCGACAAAATGTATGGAACAGCTGATATTTTTTATTTGAGTTTTGAAAAAGTCTCAGTTCAAAAGTTGTCAGTTTTGATGTACAGAATAAGCCCCTAAAAGGATGCTAATTGATTACCAATAACCTTGTATAAGTTTTCTGTTCTAAGATAAAAGGGAGTTATTCAGGCCATCACTAAAGAATAAAGAAGTATTTTCTTTTTAAAATTTATATGAACACCGGATACAACTCACGATTATTTGAGCGGTCGAGCCGCTATGCGTCCGACCGGTTTCAGAGTAGTTAGTACTCTTTCTTCAGGGAATACGCGCGCCCCCGACAACGGACGCCCGCGCACATTTTTGAAATGTTTATCACAAAAAGAAAGTTTCTCTATACACCTAGTGTGTGAAGCACGATAACAATAATTTCATTAATAAAGAAGTAGTATAAAGAATTTATACTATGGGGCCAACACACAAATTGAGAAAAATAAATCGTCTGTCCAATTCAAAATTTTAACTGCTGTTTTAACACACTTTTATTAGTTTCACCTGTATGTTCGCTTGCTTGTAACCAACCCCTTTGAGCTCGATTTTGACCTACTTTGAGCGATCAGATTTTCTTTACACTTGGCACACCTATCAAAGACTGATGACAATGCATTTAAAAAAATATTTAAAAAAATGATGTATCCTAAGCGTGCTTTGTAGTTTAATTTTTTAAAACTATACTTATATTATCATGTGTGATTATAAAAACGTACTGTACTGTACCAGCCTTTTTAATAGTCCACTGCAGGACGTAGGCCTACCCACGAAGGGTGATTGGGCCATATCCACCACGCTGGCCCAGTGCGGGTTGGCGGATTCACATACGCCATCGAATTTCTTCTACGGACGTACGCAGGTTGCCTCACGATGTTTTCCTTCACCGAAAAGCCAGTGGTGTGAAATTCCGTTCATAAATCTCAAAGAACTCATTGGTACGGGACCGGGGATTTGAACCCACGACCTCACGGTTGTAAGGCGGGTGTCACTACCTCTAGACCACGGCTACGTATACGATTACGTATACGATATGGATACGTATAAAAACGTATTAATGTATTATCATAACATTTTTTTTTTCAGGCTTGTGAAATAAGAAACAGTTTAGAAAAGTTAGTAAAAGGAAAGTTCGGACTTGAAAATCAAAGTTACGAAGGACCGGACTTGGGCACAGGTAAATAACTTTTCATACCACCTGCTCGAAAATGACTCATATGTCGTACAATCTCAACGTAAATAAATGCAACGTAAGTCATTACTGAAGATTATGCTGAAAAGAAAGCTTAAACAACCGAAAGTGCAGCGTGCGGGTCTTTTGACCCATAAGTATGCACATAGGAACGCGTATGTTTTCTCATGACTTTTGATACCTTTATTCCTGATCTTATTCAAAGAGTTATCTTTGTGATAAACATTTCAAAAATCTAAAGCGAACGCAGCATTTGAACCTGCCCTTCGGATCACTAGCCCGACGCTCTAACCAACTGAGCCAGCCCGCCTCCTACGCAAGCTTCAAATTTCTGAAGTGCTTACATTTCCCAACTTATAGCGTTGGCGGCGCCACCTGTGAGACCCGTATTAGACAGGTTATCACTCAACTAGAAGTTATTAGAACTTCTCAAGATTGACGAGAGATGACGCACTGCTAAATCAATAGTGTAGGAGGCGGGCTGGCTCAGTTGGTTAGAGCGTCGGGCTAGTGATCCGAAGGGGCAGGTTCAAATCCTGCGTTCGCTTCAGATTTTTGAAATGCTTATCACAAAGATAACTCTTTGAGATAAAAATCTAGTGTAGAAAGCACTCAAAATAAAATCATAAAATTATATTTATATATTTTGAAGCCCGATTTACAGAGGCGCCAGCGTAAATTAAATAGCAACGTAAAAAGCGTTCTCTCTATCGAATGCCTAAAGTGAAAATGAAACAGAACTATGCTATTTAGCTAATATAGTTACGCTGGCGCCTCTGTAATCGGGCTTAATATGAGACTAATAATATTTATACGTAAGGTATAAATGTAAAAATGAATTTTAAAATATGATTAATTATTAGTAACTTAGGCTTATCTTACTGTGTTTCAAAATTCAAATAATATATATAAAAGACCCTGAAATATTAACAGGGTTATTTCTAATCAATTAGTACCTTTTTAGGGGCTTATTCTGTACAACAAAACTATCAACTTTAGTTCTGCGTGACAAAAGTGTCAAAACTCAAAAAAAAAATCAGCTGTTCCATACATTTTGTCGCGGGTGATCGATATTTTTCTATGGAACAGCTTCTTACTGTGTTATAAAATTCAAATAATATCTCTAAAAGACCCTGTAATATTAACAGGGTTATTTCTAATCAATTAGCATCTTTTTAGGGGCTTAAGCTCGAAGTATACTATCGGACGCGGCTTACGGATGCGACTGATAGTTATCTACACTATGAAAGTACACTGAGCCGTGCACACTATCGGACATAAGTCGCGGACGTCACCTTCGGACGACCTTGAGCGTTCGGACGTCCGAGACCGATCTGGCACACCGGATGTTTTAAGACTGTGCACATTGCTAAATCGCGGCTGTCAGTCGCGTCCGTCAGCCGCGTCCGATAGTATGTTTCCGGCTTAATGCTGTGCATCACAACTATCAACTTTTGTTCTGCTACTTTAGTCAAAATTAAAAAAAAAAAACAGCTGTTCCATACATTTTGTCGCGGGTGAACGATATTTTTCTATGGAACAGCTGAATTTTTTTTTTGGATTTTGACGAAAGTCGCAGAACAAAAGTTGTTAGTGTTGATGTACAGAATTAGTCCCTAAAAGGGTGCTAATTGATTAGAAATAACCCTGTACCTATATACACCAGGGGAACATGACGGAAAAAAACGCAAAAAAAATATGCAAGTCGTCGGATGTGAAATTAACTACAAGTTGCGCAATATACAATCAACGCGCAGTTTTATGTAAGCTTGAGAGAGGATTAGATATCGCCCTAACGGGTGCCGCCAATGTGTTGGTGGAGGCGGTGGGGCTGCAGGGGAAGAGAAGTGTCGATATGTCGTCGGCCGCTCTCCCTATCCTCTGCAGCCGTAGTAGCAGGCGCGGGGCCACTTTAATTGACCCGTTGCATCGGGACCAGGGCTGTCGGATGCGGGTGCTGTCCGACGCCCAGTGCTGGTTGGTCCCAGGAGGGGGATGACGATGTGTCTCGTGTTCGGCACATCGTCATTCTGGATGGAGCGCAAGCTCCGAGGTGGGGCCCGGTTTGGGCCAGCGCTGTCGGGTGCCGCGGAGGAGTGCGAAAGCGTGCCCGTAGCCCCGACACCAAGCGCAGTGGTGGAACACCCAGGGGTTTTGGTGGGTATACCGTCCAGAAATGGGCGGGGACTCCCACATAACCACCCGCCTGTCCCGAGGTGCAGTGGTATCTTTAAAAGATTTCCCCTGGCTAAAAAAAAAGGTTTAGATATTGCGCAACTTGTAGCTAACTTCACATCCGCCGACATGTATAATTCGGCCTATAGCCTATGTCACTTTCGGTCTTTTAAACTATATCCATGCCATAAATAAAGTCAATCCGTTGCTCCGTTGCTGCGTGAAAGAGGAACAAAGCAACAAACACACTTCCGGATTTATAATATGAGTAAGAATTACGGATAAATTGTTGTGTAGACGAATCACATGACAATTGTAATCATAATCTCTAGTAATTCGTCAATATCAATCGTAATGCTGTCATCCGCTATGCATTATGCACCTGCGTCAGTCATTATTTGCAGTTTCTTGCTACAGATACCGTAATATCAATTTCCGGTGATATCGTAGCATTTTTGTGAGATGCAGTCATTCATTTATACCACACCCACTCGGAAAGTGTCTTATTACTCGTTCATAAACGGGTTACAAAGTTCGTAATTTCTCCCTTAAAAACGTGCGGCGGGAAAAGTTATATGGAATTTTATTACTGCCGACCGAAGCAGGGCAGGAATGTTGTATGAAAATCCATTACTGCCCGGCTAGCTTTCTTTTGTTTTCTAGCAGCGAACATAAAAAAATACAAACGTCAAACATCAAAAAGGTTTTGTATGAAATAATTAGAAAAAGAGGCGGGAAACATACAAGCCTCAAATCTCAAAAAGGTTTTATATCAAATAATTAGAGTAAAGAGGCGGACTTTTTTTGTTTTCTATTTTTAATGAAATGAGGATGGCAACCTTATTCTGCAATGCGAAAAAAAAGCGCGGCAATTGATTACGTTGCGTTAAATTTTGTTTTTTACTAAATTGATAATTTAACAAATTTTAAAAGCTAGGTACAGCTTTTAAAATTTGACCGACGAACCACCGGAGAAGATATACAATTCGACACGTATATACGCATAACTTTTTTCATAGTAGTCCGATATCAATAATACTTTTTTATTGGAAAGAGTATACTTCGAAATTGGTCACATTTAAATTTTATTGAAATCGGCTCAGCCATTTTTGATAAATCAACAATAACGTGAAAAATACTACATCGTTCGTGCGTAATATTTGCGTTCTAGCGATGCGCCCCGGCGTCGCACAGGTGTGTTATACATATAAACATTTCTCTTGAATTACTATATCTAATAAAACAAACTCCACGAAATTCCTTTGCGTAGTTTATATATTATAAACAGTTTAAATTTCAACTCGATATCTTTACGCTTCCCGAGATAAAGTCTTGACATACACACAGACGGACAGACGGACAACAAAGTAATCCTATAAGGGCTCCGTTTGTTCCTTTTGAGGTACGGAAGCCTAAAAAGAGCTCTCCAATTTTTTAAAATTAATTTTGATTTTTTTAGGATAAATAAATAATTTGACAAAATAAGTAGATTATTTCTGGCAACTCTGTTTAAGCAACTTTTAAATAGCTAAAATAAAAGCATTTTCATCAATTAGACCCAATTCAGGATGATATTTTTGTAATATGGCTCTAACTGGATGTACCGACTTTTTATCAATTCTATAATTTTAATGAAATTATTTTTATCGTGTTTCACACACTAGGTGTATAGAAACTTTCTTTTTGTGATAAACATTTCAAAAATTGACGCGTTCGCAGGATTTGAACCTGCATCCTCTGGGACACCGGCCCAGATGCTTTGTCCAATTAAGCTAAATCGCGCCCTGCGAATGCGCCGAATTAGTGAGTGTTTATCATTTTTACCAACTACTACATTGTTGGAAGCTCCATTTGTGAGAACTGCTTTAAACCAGTCAGTCACTTAATGTGAAATTATTAGAACTTCTTACCATTAACGAGAAATGACGCATTGCTTAATCATTGAAATGGGCCGGTGTCCCAGAGGATGCAGGTTCAAATCCTGCGAACGCGTCAATTTTTGAAATGTTTATCACAAAAATAAAGTTTCTATAATTTTAGCATAATATGACATAAATATGGATAAATCAGATAATAATGCACGTAAAAGAACTATAGAAGCACATTAAAATGGCTAAAACAGAAAAAAAATTAGAGCTGTATTTCCATTTTCCGTACAAATTATTTTTATCATTAAATAAATAGAGGAATGGAAAATTATAAATTAAATATATTGAGAAGCCCATAAACCAAGCTTTCAAATGATGCGTAAATCATCTTGGTTAGATTTTTCTCTAAATACGAGTAATATACCATTTATGGACGTCTCCTTTTCTTAAAATTACAATAAAAACCAAGCGATTGCTATCACATGATTCACCTAATGCATTAATCACAAGCTACTGGATTTTCAAGTACATTTGACTTTGATTGACTGCCTCGGTGGCTCAGTGGTTAGTGACCCTAACTTCTGGATCAGAGGCGTGGGTTCGATCTCCACCCAGGGCAAATATTTATGTGATGAACATAAGTGTTTGCTCTGTGTTTGGGTGTTATTTAGTTACTATCTGTATAAGTATGTATTTAAAGTATACAATACAATACAAGAACACTTTATTGACACCACAAGTAGTAAAACATAACAGAAGAAGAAATAACGACAGAAGAATGGTACAAAGGGCGGTCTTATCGCTAAAAGCGATTTCTTCCAGACAACCTCTACTGTGTATATGTAGTATATCAGTATCTGGCAGCCATATCACAAGCTTTGCTTAGTTTGGGGTCAGAGGCCGTGTGTAAGATATCCCAAAATATTACTTAAATACTAGTTTTTACCCGCGGCTTCGCCCACATACGCAATATATCATTATAATTTATAGCCTATGTGTTATTCTGATATATAAGCTATATTATTGCAAAGTTTCATTTCAATCCGTTCAGAAGTTTTTGCGTGAAAGAGTAACAAACGTCCGTCAATCCATCCATCCATCCTCACAAACTTTCGCGTTTATAATATTAGTAGAATTTATTATTTAGTGCACGTGCGAGTTTGTTTGTGATTACTTGCGATTGATAAAGTAATCAGCCGGCATCAACGCCTGATGTATCGTTCGATTTCGGTTCGGTTTTGTTTTGTTTAGACATTCTAATAATACCGCAACATACAAGATTATTTTTTTGCAAAAAAATAGCATGACCGACTTCACCCGTGTACAGAGTCCGCGAATATTTCGCACGGATCGATGTAGCATTTTTCACATTATTCCGAGACCGAACGAACCACCGGCAGAGGTATACAATTCGACGCGTATATATTTTTTTTTATGTATAACCACGCATAACTTTTTTCATAGTAGTCCGATTTCAATAATTCTTTTTTATTGGAAAGAGTATACTTCGAAATTGGTCCCATTTAAATTCTATCGAAATCGGCTGAGCCATTTTTGATAAATCAACAATAATGTGTTAATGCTACATCAATCCGTGCATAATAATTGCGTTCTAGCGATGCGCCCCGGCTTCGCACTGGTATATTATACATATAAACATTTCTCTTGAATTACTCTATCTATTAAAACAAACTGCATCAAAATCCGTTACGTAGTTTTAAAGATATAAGCATACATGGGGACAGACAGCGGAAAGCGACTTTGTTTTATACATGTTATGATTATGTACACGGGTGAAGTCGGTCATACTATTTTTTGCAAAAAATAATTATATTCAAATAAAAACTACGGTACAGTTGTCTTATTCATATCTGGTTATATAGCATACGCGAGAGTGAGTGGAACAAAAAAAACGCAATGTCTGTCGCATACGGCAAAATCACCAGCTGGACTGTCAAAATAGTTAAAAATTAGGTTAAACTTGATCTTTTGTCTTTTTCGGAAATTTGAACCATCTAGTTCCAGTAAGAAGGTTCTAATATCTGATCATTTTACCTTCCTACTTTTTACCTTTTTGAATTTGGACAGCAGAGATAGCTCAATGCTAGTTTGTGAAACCTTTCGAAATTACATAAGTTCGTGCATCTTTATCTAACTCCTATTAAATTTCAAAGTTAAAATGTGACAGAGTGATGTATTCTCTTGCTATTTTAGTACGGCAGGTTTGGATACGAAGTTCACCGGGTTAACTAGTAATAAAAAAGATTAATTATGTTTTTTTACGATCCACTATAATTTGGAAGAGCGGGATTCCTGATACAGACATATTTTTAAGGAATCCCCAATAACCAGAAAATCTACAAAATTGTGAACTGAAATAAACTATTTTATTGGTTTTCTGTCAGTAGTACCATTGATGGTACTACTGACGTAAGTATACTTCGCTAGTACCATTATGGAACTAGCGACGTTATTTTTAGGGTTCCGTACCTCAAAAGGCAAAAACCGAACCCTTATAGGATCACTTTGTTGTCCGTCTGTCCGTATGTGTGTATGTCAAGACTCTTTATCTCGGGAACGCGTAAAGATATTGAGTTGAAATTTAATCTGTATACGTATATCTATGTTTTTTTGCAGTTGTGTAAAAAAAAAAACTTCTCAGTTATCGTTTAAAAAAGTTAGAGCCGTTTATGTCGTAAAAAACCGCATATTTCGCACTCATAAAAATTATAACCTACAGGGTACTTCCCGTTGACATAGAACTATGGAATTTGGCGAGAAGCATTGTCATAGAGTACACATATAGGAATAAATCTGAAAACTGTACATTTTTATTTATATCACAAAAAATAGGGCCTTTAAATTCACTAAATATGGGTTTAAAATTT
The DNA here is from genome assembly GCA_949316475.1 of Hypomecis punctinalis. Lineage (NCBI taxonomy): Eukaryota > Metazoa > Arthropoda > Insecta > Lepidoptera > Geometridae > Hypomecis > Hypomecis punctinalis. The sequence continues at coordinate 14,464,770 of OX438820.1, read as the reverse complement.
AAAGTGAGTCAATCGTATCATGTAAGGATGTATGTAATATAAAAGAACTTCATTAGCACATGCTAAAACAGGTTTTTAATTATTTTAATAACGTGTTTGTACGTAACCCTCGATGTGCGAGCCTGACTCAAACTTTTATTCCGTTGGACGTCCACCCACAAGGCGGATGGATGACCGCAGGATCGCGCTGGATGCAAGCCGCTTCCAACCGGTCTTATTGGAGATCCATAGGGGAGGCCTATGTCCGGCAGTAGCCGTCCTATGGCTGATGGATGGATAATATTATTGTGTTTGTTTTCAGGTAAATGCCAACGAGTTATGAAGTGTGTGCTGTCAGGGCTGTTCCCCCAAGCGGCGTACCTCCACATCGACGGCAGTTACAGAGGCGTCCGTGGCGCGAGCCTGCAGATAAGTCCCGATAGCTGCTTGTACCGGGTTCAACAACCGAAATGGTAATTATTCTTTCTCAAACATGCGGGAATGTGAGCGTTACTGTATAGCTTTACATGCACTTAATATCGTAGTGTCTGTTTCCTGGATAGTCACTCACACGCATATGTACGTGTAACGCTGTAAACCTTGACTCTTATGAAATCTCGTGTATTGCAGTGTTACACACACACACGCGCAAATAAAAAATATAAGATAAGTATCACAGGCTTACCCTTTTCCGGCTTGCAATATTTTATACAATAAGTATGTATTTTTTGTAGGTATAGGTACTGTCATAGGCTTTTGCCTTTTGCTTTTACAAAAGCCTATGACAGTGTTGATAGAGATTCTTTATATACTAGGTATACTAAAAATATTCAAAATACCTACAAAATTAATTAAGATGATTAAAGCTTGCACACAACACAGTAAATTGGTAGTAAAAGTTGGCTTAGAATTAACGGATGAATTTGATGTCGTCTCTGGTCTGAAACAGGGGGATGCCTTGTCACCTATACTGTTTAATTTTGCTCTGGAATATGTCAAAAGACAAGTACTAGCATTGGACGCTGGGGTACAGCTGAATGGACAGCACAAGGTGATAGGGTATGCAGATGATTTAGCTTTGACAGAGTGACGTCACGGACGTTGTCGTAGTGGTTGCGTGCAAGTGTTTAGTAGTTATTAAAAATATAAATACCGTTCGAACAACATAATAAGTTATCTACTTGCGTTGTGAATTGTGTGAGGCAGCTGTGAAAGTGTTAGTGTGCTGTGGGACCACTGGATTGCCAAGTAATAAATCTTAAAACATATCAGCTGAGTAATTAGATAGTCAGTATTTTTCTCTAAAAGCGGGTAAATACGTACGTTATCTAGCACGTTCGTCATATAAGCGCAACACATTTGCTGCCATCTAGCGGTCACACTTGGAACTAATTTCAAAGTGCCTGGATCGCACTATCTATTTCTTGCGAACCTTTTGCTAACCAAACGATCGAAAATGACCAAGAAATGCAATGCTTGCGGTCGCTTCATAAACGTAACAGAGGGCGTTAAATGTTCCAACTGCGTGAACTTTTATCACAAAGTGTCGCCCTTGGATCCCAAAAATAATACTACCGTAGACTATGTATGCATATATTTATGCGATAAGTTACAGCTGTGTCAGAACACACAAAACAAAACGGGTTGAGGCAAGTGCCACCATTGTACGGAGAATCTTACCACCGCGATCTAGGAATGGGCGCTCGTTTACTAACGCCATCTAGTTGCGTTTGGCGGAACTACGGCAATGCTTTGGAATATTAAACATACCGCCCACCAAGGAGAAATTGACAAAATTTTCCTTACAATGGCTACCGCCCACCATGACGTGTAATATAACAAAAAGTAAGAATATGATATTTAAATTTTGAAATGCAACTAGCTAAAGACGTATAACATAAAACTATGTAACATAAAAATTCAAATTGTAACGTATTGTTATGGAACCAATCTTCTATTAACAATTGTTGATAAACCTATCTACTAACAAACTAATTTGACACAGGTAGAAAACATAATTTTGAAACAGGACGTTTGATTATAGTGTCTTTACATCTCAAGCTGACGACTCGAGTAATTCCGTCCAGTCCAGTATGCTTTTGTTCGATGATACCGTATAACCATCGAGCTGGGGGAAGATCGTCTTCCATCACCAACACCACTTCTCCAACGTTTGGCTCCGTATTGTGATGAGTCCACTTGTAGCGATGATGAAATTGTGTCAAATATTCCCTGGACCATCGTCGCCAAAAATCCTGAGTCATTCGCTGGATGAGTTGCCATCGTCGCAGGTTTCCTATGTTAGCACTTTCGTAACTTATATCCGGTGCTGTAATTAACGGTTCACCAATGAGGAAATGACCGGGTGTCAGTGGAGCTGAATCTTGAGGATGAGTACTCATTTTGGAAATTGGGCGCGAATTGAGGCAAGCCTCAATTTGCGAGAGAAGAGTGGACATTTCTTCGAATGTCAAGGTGGAGCATCCGATGACGCGTTTCATGTGGTGTTTTGTAGCCCGTACGCCTGCCTCCCACAATCCTCCGAAGTTTGGAGCATGAGGTGGGATAAAGTGCCAGGCAGTTCCGTTGGTTGCTAATTGTTCAGCAATGTCTAGCGCTATGCTCGACTTCTCAGCAGAAAACAACCTTCGCAGTTCCCTGGAGGCACCAACGAAATTAGTCCCGTTGTCACTCCACAACTCGGCGCAGTGCCCGCGGCGAGCCACGAAGCGTTTGAACGCGGCAAGGAAACCTTGTGTTGTCAGGTCACTGACGCACTCAAGGTGGATGGCCCGAGTTGCCATGCAAACGAAGAGGCAAATGTAGCCTTTATAGGAATGGTGGCCACGACCCTTCGACGCTCTAATTTGGATGGGTCCGGCATAATCCACACCGCTGTTGACAAAAGGACGAGACGCAGTCGCTCGTTCAGCAGGGAGTTGTCCCATAAGTTGGTGTCGTGACTGGGCTGAATGTCTTATGCAATACACGCATTTCCTTACAGCAGCCTTTATCAGATGCTTGGCTCCCAGTACCCAATACTTCGATCGTAGGTAATTGAGCATTATTTGAGGTCCACCATGCAATGTCCGAGAGTGGGCGTCGGCTATCAACAATGCTGTGAATGCAGACCTTTGAGAGAGAATGATAGGGTGCTTCATTTCGTCTGGCATCGATGCATGCTGCAATCTTCCGCCGACTCTGAGGATCCCTTCTTCATCAATAAATGGATTAAGTGTGGTAAGTTTGCTTTTTTTGTTAATTTCTTTTCCTTCCTTCAATCTTGTAGTCTCTTCTAAAAACTCCTTTGCTTGGCAAGCCTTTATACAGGTTTTTAGACTGTCTTGTATTTCCTTTGTAGTTATCCATTTAGAGGGTGATTGTTTCTTGCTTGCTGGCATCCATCGCTTTATGAGAGCAACCACACGAATGAGTTTTGTTAGAGATGAAAATCGCAATAATATCTCCTCTGTTGAGTCTTCTTTTGGATTTTGGTAAGTATTTACTGCACATATACGTTTTGTATTCTCTTCTAAATTTGTATCCTGTCTATCAATGTTTTTGTAATTTATGGTTTTTTCTTTCAGCCACATCGGACCTTCTTGCCAAAGCTCTTCGTGTTCCAGACTCTTCGTGCCACGCGATGCGCTATCTGCCGGATTGTCCTTCGATGAGACGTGCGACCACTGTTGAGGTTCTACAGCCGTGATTATTTCCGTCACACGGTTCGCTACGTAGGTTTTCCATCGGTTAGGTCTACTGTTAAGCCAGGCAAGTACTATAGAGGAGTCGGTCCATGCATGGATTTGTGTTTTGTGGATGCCTAATACGGAAGCTATTTCAACTAACAGTTTAGTCAGAAGAACTGCCCCGCAAAGCTCTAATCTTGGGATCGAAATTTGCTTAATGGGTGCTACCTTTGTTTTTGATGTGACTAAGCTTATGTGTACATTTCCTTGACTATCTATGACACGTAAGTAGACCACAGCCGCAAAGGCGTCATTTGATGCATCACAGAAACCTTGAAGCTCACGAAGGAGGTCGTCTGATCGTGTATTGTGCCATCGTGGAAGTCTAAACTTGGTAAGTTGCTGTAAATCATTACGGTAGGTTAGCCAGTCCTTCAGTAATTGAGAGGGAAGCTCATCGTCCCACTCAATTCCTGAGAGCCACAATTTTTGGATAAATATTTTGGCTGTGATAATTACTGGCGCCAACCATCCCAATGGGTCGAATAAACGGGAAATGTCCGATATTACTTTTCTTTTTGTTACAGGAATCGTGACCGGCGGGAGCTGCACTGCGTACTCAAAGTTGTCATCATTCCGGTTCCAGGTAAGTCCCAGGATTTTCATGTAAGTATCGATTTTTATTTTTCTGTTCATATCTGTCTCTCCTTGATCCTTGTCTATTTCCTTTAACAGTTCTTCGCTATTACTACTCCATTTCTGAAGTTCAAATCCTCCTCCTGATAGTAGTTTAGTCATCTCCTGATAGATCTGTTTTCCTTCTTCTATTGTTTCACAACCTGTCATTAGGTCATCCATGTAAAAATCCTTTCTTATTTTTTCAGATGTCGACGGATATTCTCCACCATCATCACGAGATAGCTGTTGCAAACATCGTACCGCAAGGTAAGGCGCTGAGGCAGTTCCAAACGTAACTCGTAATATACGTAAATGTTGCAGGTCTTCGTCTGGATTATCACGCCACAACAGTCGTTGAAAATCTGTATCCTTTTCACGGACCTTGATTTGTCGATACATCTTAACAATGTCTGAGACTAAACATATCGGGTGGCTTCGCCATCTCAGCAGGATATGGCGAAGATCATCTTGTAGCGTGGGACCAACCAATAAATCGTCGTTTAGCGAGACACCATTAGTACCAGGCTCCGAAGCATTGAAAACGACGCGAACTTTTGTAGTATCTTTGTTCTCTCTCACGACAGCGTGATGAGGTAAGTACATTGCTTTCGGGTTCTCTAGCTGTGCCTTTGGCACCACTTCCATGTGTCCTAGGTACAAGTATTCTTTAATGACGTCGGTATATGTTTGTTTCAGGTTTGGATCCTTGAGTAATCGTCGTTCTTGTTGAGAGAAACGTTTCGTTGCAATTTCTCTTGAATTACTATACTGGCACCCTGGATCTTCGTCTCTAAACGGTAAGTTGACGATATATCGTCCCGAGGCGTCTCTTTGTGTAGTCGATGCAAAGATCTGTTCGCACCTTTCTTCGTCTTCGGTGAGGTGTGACTGGATGACTATTGCGTCTGATTCTTGTTCCCAAAATTTCTTTAAAAGATCATTTTCAGGATTGACGTGTACATGATTGCACAACATTTTGGGGTCACCTTCAGATTCGGGAACTCTTATGGGCCCGGATAGAATCCAACCCAGCGTAGTTTTTTGCGCTATTGGTGACCCGGGTGGACCCTTGATTATACCTTCTAGAAGTATCCGGCCATAGACGTCCGCTCCGAGAAGAAGGTCTATTTTATTAGGTGTTCCAAATGATGGATCTGCTAGAGTTAGGCCTGAGAGTTGTGACCATAACTCAACCACAACATGCTTCGAAGGAAGCACTGATGTAAGCTTGTTAAGCACAATAGCTTGAATGGTTAACCTGACATCTGGGTCATGAAGTGCTCGAATTTGAATTGAAACCCTCGATTTAGAGGCAAGAGAAGTATTCGAATCACTTCCTATTCCCACGATGGAGCTGTTGTGCGGAGTTTTTCTCAGCCCGAGTAATTGAACCGCTGATTCGGTTACAAAAGAAGCTTGTGATTTTTGGTCGACTAAGCATCTAAGAGTTACAAGAGATCCAGACTTTGATTGGGCGTTGACCAGTGCTGTAGCAAGTAAGACTTGGCTACTGGCACTCGAGAAGCAAGCTGTAACATGCGATGGAGTACTGGAGGCAGTACCTTGAGATTCTGATATTGCAGGAGCAATATTTTGCTTCGATGACCGGGAAGCGTCGGTTGAAGAGGTGGTGTTCTTGGGATGTAAAAGGGTGTGATGTTTCTTTCTGCATAAACGGCACCTAGAGATGTGACGACAAGAATAGACGGAGTGATTGGCCTCTAAGCAGTTAAAACATAAATTGTTGGACTGAACGAATTTACGTCGTGTGTCGATATCGTCGTTGGAAAATTTCTTACAATGACATAATCGGTGACTTTCTTTACAATAAATGCATACAATTGCATCATTGGTTGAGTAATGCACTTGAGTTACGTGAGATCGAGATTTATTTAACAATTTAGGGTCGATAAATTCTAAAGCACGAGATCTGATTTCGAGAAATTCATTAAATTGTTCCAACGATGGTAATTCATTGGACGATTCGCTAATTTTAAGCTCCCAGTGTTTTCTGGTTTCGCTGTCTAACTTCAAACTAAGAATGTAAATAACAATCGTATCCCATGAATCAACATCGATGCCTAGATTTTTAAGGGCAAACAGACATTCGTTAGTACAATCAAGTAGTTCTCTTAAAGCACTAGCAGACTCTGACGTCAGACTTCGTTGACCCATGAACTTCTTCAAGATGCAGTTAGCGAGATATCTTTTATTATCGTAGCGATCTTCCAGCAGCTTCCAGCACAACTCATAATTTTCACTGGTGATGGGAATGTGTCTTAACAATTGCTCTGCTTCATCACGCAGCTGTGCTTTCAAGTAGTGCAACTTTTGTACATCGTCCAGAGTCTCGTTTTTGTGAACCAACGACTGAAATAGGTCTCTAAAACTTGTCCATTCAGTATACTTTCCTGAAAAGGTAGGTATAGATATCTTTGGCAGTTTGAGGCACTGATCTTTAGATGTTAGTGCTGGTTGACCGTAGTTGCTAAGACGTCTTTGCTCTTTGAGTTTGTCAAGAATCTCCATGATTTCATACTTGTAAATGGTGAATAGTTCTTGAGTGTTGTCGTACTGATCACTCGTTACATATTCGCTCGCTTTATAAACATCGCTGGCTGTATCTCTAACTATTTCGATGTGATTCCCGGCGAATTGTTGCCATAAATCTTCCAGTGATTTAAGTCTGACTGCTAAATAAGCTTCTGATGAAAGTCGTTCTTTAGGCGATTTTTTGAAGTTAGTTCGTGCTTTCGAAATGCATTGATATAAGTCTTCCTGTATGTTAACTTTCGACTGCATTTTTTCTAAATCTCTGAACTTTTCTCAAAATTTTTTTAAGTGTTGGACTTTTTCTTTAAAATTTTTCTAAGTGTTTGGATTTGTTGACACTTTTGAAAAATTGGGCATAGGTTCCCCGTAGTAGCGTTTTTTCGCGAATTATTCTAAGTCCAAAACACTCTGACTAAATTTGAATTATGCAATAATTTGAAATTTTACAAGTTCCTGCCATTAATTTTTCTACCACAATGTGCACAAGTCAATAAGGTTCAAAGTACTCACAGTTTTGATGTCACTTCAAAATATCACTATTTCTGCTTACAATAATCACGTTACTCCTTCCAATTGCGAGTCCAGGTGTTCCAGTTCAGGTCAGTCCAGTCCGGTCCAGTCCGGTCCAGTTCCGTCTTCTTCCAAGCCCGGCCCCCGTCCGAGCAGCTCCTTGCGATAAGTCTGAATGGATTCACTGACGTCACTGCAGTCCTGTGTCGTATATCCGACTCGTTAGGACCAATGTCGCCCTTGGATCCCAAAAATAATACTACCGTAGACTATGTATGCATATATTTATGCGATAAGTTACAGCTGTGTCAGAACACACAAAACAAAACGGGTTGAGGCAAGTGCCACCATTGTACGGAGAATCTTACCACCGCGATCTAGGAATGGGCGCTCGTTTACTAACGCCATCTAGTTGCGTTTGGCGGAACTACGGCAATGCTTTGGAATATTAAACACAAAGCGTGTGTAAATTTGCCGAGCAGCGCACCCATCGCGCCTAAATGGATATGCCCGGAGTGTAAGGTGCAGACTCCACGTAAGGATAATACGGAGAAACCAGTGCAAGGCGAGCAAGCAGATTGTGCCCCGCAAAAGAATCTAACTTGCGATGTTTCTTCGGAGTTGGTAAAGGAAATAAAACTCATGCGTCGGGATATGCAGGAAAACCGCGTCGAGATTAGCGCCATGCGAGAGGAACTCAGTGCCGTCCGTACCGCAGTGGAGGGTTTCGGCGGACGACTAGGGAGCGTGGAAACGCGCCTGGATGGGCTGGAGAGTAGATTTTCCGAACTCGAAGCTAAATCGGATGTAGGCAATCTGCTTTCTATCATCGAGCAGCTTCGGTCACAACTGAATGACCGTGATCAAGATTCTTTCTGCAACGACGTGGAGATAAGTGGTATTCCTGAGGAACAGGGAGAAAACGTCCAACAACTGGTAAAGGTCATTGTGGAGAAGCTGGGAGTGCCCTGTGAAGAGCGTGATGTCGTCTCAGTGGAACGATCGGGCGGACGCCGTGCGCCCCCTGGCGGCGAGTCGGCGACACCGCCGCGGCCGCGACCGATTATTGTTCGTTTGGGGCGGCGGCAGCTGCGCAACGCGTTTCTGCAGGCGGCTCGTGTTAGGCGCGGCGCTGACACGCAAGGAATGGGTATCAGCGCTCCTCCGACTAGATTTTATGTAAATGAGCGACTCACAAAGCCTAACAAAATGCTTTTTTACAAAACGCGCGAAGTAGCTCACTCTCAGGGCTGGAAGTTTGCGTGGACGAGGGACGGTCGCATTTTGATACGCCGCGAGACAGGGAAAGCTTGCTTTCGGATACGTTCGGAACAAGACCTCAAGAAGTTTTTTGGATGCGATTTAGCGGCTTCCCGGGAAAGTCCTCGTTGAAGATACAAGCAAGATATCTAAACGCTAAAACTGTAGATTTAAATAATTTAAGGCACTTGATAACTAATGACAATGACTTAATAAGAAGCTGTATTAATAGTTTGTGTACATTTTCAGACAGTAAATATTTATCCATAAATTTTAATCATAATATATTTAACAGTATCTACCAATTTTCACCTGTGAGCCCATTGTATTATGTTCTGACTGTTAAAATTAATGTATTTTTATGATAATGGCTTCCAGGAATCTTAAAGTTGGATTATACAATGCAGGTTCCCTTGGCACAAACCATGACAACATTATAGAGTCGGTAGCTCGGAGTGGTGTAGATATACTGGCACTAAACGAAACGTGGCTCTGCGCCGGAGAAGAGGGGCGCGCCCCTGTGATCCCAGGGTACCAGTTGAAGCACACGCCGCGCCCCAGGGGCTCCCGGTTGCGCGGTGGGGGGGTTGGGTTCTATATTAAAAGGGGGATCACAGCGCGCACCTGGCGCCATCCAGTGGACCCACTGCATACAGCAGTTGAACAGATGTGGCTTACTTTGACCATAAATAGAAAGAGGCTTTTGATTGGTACTGCATATAGACCACATTGGATAGACGTAGATCTATTTTTAGACGCAATTACGGATACAATTAGTGCGAGTCCTCAATATGACCATCTTGTTTTGTCGGGTGATTTTAATATTAATTATTTAAATATTTGTAGCAGCTCTACAGTGAAATTAAACTCTTTTCTATCATGCTTTAACTTACACCAATTAGTAACGCAACCAACACACTTTACTAACACTAGTCAGACATTAATTGATGTGGTTTGTACAGACTTGCGCGCTAATAGCGTAACTCTAGGTCTCGTAGGAACTCTTGTTGGTCATTGTCTAGTTACATGCGAATTTAATATTAAGCGAATTAAAACAGCTCCTCGCATTGTAACATATAGACCTAGGAAAAGGATATGTATTGATGCTTTCAACGCTGATTTGAAAGCTATAGATTGGGAAGGTATATCTCAACAAGCTGATGTAAACAAAATGATAACAGCATTCAATCACAACATCTTGACGGTCTTTGATCGCCATGCTCCTATCAGGTCAGTTGTCGTGAAAAAGCGTTCGTATCCTTGGATCACAGATACGATCAAAGAAATGATGAGATTGCGTGACAAAGCCGCTGCTGAGTATCACAAAACTAATTCTGAAGCCAAAAAGACATACTATAAAAGCCTAAAATCTACAGTTAACACGGCACTTTTCCATGAGAAGTCAGCATTTTTCAAAGAAAATATAAATAATCATTTTGGTAACCCTAAAATACTGTGGAAAAATCTCAAAAACAATATATTGCCTGCCAGTGATACTGACTTGCCATTATTCTTTAACGATCCCAACATTATTAACAATCACTTTTTAAACATTCCTGGCAATCCAGTAACTAAAATTTCTAATTTAACTTTTTTTGAACACCACAGGTTTAGCGATGCGTCATTTCATATCGAACAAATTAATCTAGACCAATTAATTAAAATTGTTAAAAGTCTAAAGTCCAATGCTGAAGGCTGTGACGGTATTACTCTAGATATGTTGATTATGACTTTTCCGTACACTGTAGATTGTTTGCTTGCAATAGTAAACACGTCTATTGCAACGCAGACGTTTCCTGAGCTGTGGAAGCATGCAATAGTGCGACCATTACCCAAAATCTCTAATCCGGTGGACTTGAAGGATCTAAGGCCAATAAGTATTCTTCCTTGTCTCTCTAAGATCTTGGAAAAGGCTGTATGTTTTCAGTTAAGCAAATATCTTGAAAGAAATAACATTTTACCTGACGTACAGTCAGGATTTAGAAGGGGTCGTAGTACTACGACAGCTCTGCTTGATGTAACTGACAACATAATTAATTCACAGGATAAAGGTATGTGCACTGTCCTAGTATTATTGGACTTCTCTCGTGCATTTGACTCTTTAAATATAAATCTTCTACTTTCTAAATTTAGTTATTATGGCTTCGATAACGAAGCTATTTTGTGGTTCGACAGCTTTCTATCTGAACGTACTCAGTCTGTGAAGATTGACTTCAAAATTAATGGCTCGTCACTATCATCGTCTAGACAACCCGTAAATAGAGGAGTCCCTCAAGGCTCTATTGCTGGACCTGTCGTTTTCTCGATGTATGCGGCTGACGTCGTAAAGCACATCAAACACTGCCGTGTGCATATGTACGCGGATGACATTCAGGTTTATATTTCATGTCAGCCGCAGAATGTTGACGAAGCTATTAGAAACTTAAATGAAGATCTGGCAAATATAGGGGCATGGGCTATAGATAATTGCTTGTTACTTAACCCGTCGAAGTCAAAATATTTAATATTTGGTACTAAGCACATGCTGAAAAATATTAATCCATCTATACATGTAGAGATTCGGGGGGAACCGGTAGAGCAGGTATTTGAGGCGAAGAACCTAGGATTGCACACAGATGTTGAACTGCGATACGAAAAGCACATTGCACACTGTGTGAAAAATTGCTTTTACAGGTTAAAACTACTGTACAAAATTAGGCCATTTTTAAAAGAAGAGCTACGAATTCATTTATCTGAGTCACTAATTCTTTCAAAATTAAACTATATGGATGCTGTTTTTGGACCTAGATTATTAGCAAAAACAAAGAGACTCGTACAACGCGTTCAAAATGCTTGTGCTCGTTTCTGTTTTGAAATCCCACCGAGGTCACATGTCACTCCATTCCTTAATAAACACTCGCTTTTGAAAATGATGCATCGACGTAAGCTACATATGGCATGTCTCATGTTTGGCGTCATGAAATACAAAACTCCGAGTTATTTGTACGAAAAGTTGTCATGGAAATCGAATCGTAATCCAGCCCGCCAATGTACGACGCAGTTAGCGACGCAGCGACATAGCTCTGCCGCTTTCAGGGGCAGTTTCCGCTACGCTGCGTCGAAGTGTTGGAATAATATTCCACCGCCAATAAGGAACCTGCAAAGTATATATAGTTTTAGATCAAAACTAAAAAAATTTATACTTGCACATCAACAGGGCGAACAACTCATGAGAATTGACACTAGTGCCATATAAGTCATTGTCATTATTTATTTAAGCATTGTTGTAATTATAGTATTTTTTGTTGTATTTTTCGCTATTGTTTATGGGATAACTTTATTTAGGACTAGTGAAAACCGCGTACTTAACCATACAAAAACAATAAGCTGTTATCTACACAACTAAATGTTATCCGAATTGAGTGATTTTTTCCTATGTTGAACAGTTCAATCGCTAGGATTAAGCGTCTTGGTTTTTGCAGTTTTTCAAATGTAAGCCTCTACGGCAAAATTTTCCGCAAAGTTTGATTGACAATTTAAAACTTACAAGACTTCTTAATATTTCTTGTTCAAGCGATGGACATTACAACATTTGTGCGTTTTAAGACACTAGTAACGCCATCTAGTTTTATTTTTGGAAAACACTAACATCAATATTTGTTCCGCTACTTGAGGCCTATGTGAGACGATTGTGTGTGTTTTAAGGTGCAGCTAACGCCATCTATTTTATTTTCGCGTATACATGTTTTTAGTAAATATGTAACTGACTTATAATGTGTATTTATAATATTGTTGTTTCATGTAAGGTTGTTTTAATGTGTTTATTTTTTGTGTTATGTATTACTTGTACGCATACCGAGCGACAGTCGCGTGCGTGACGTCACGTCGGTTCCATCGGAAGATCAGCGCCGGCTGTCACGGTCGGCATTATGCTGAGATGGGACCGGTTTTTGTGGCGAAAATTTAACATATAACTAGATGACAACCCGGCTTCGCTCGGGTGATATGACTTGTAATACACACACACTCATCATAATTTTACTTGATCACCATCTTTACGAAGAGCTCTTCGCTGCATCAATTTTTTACAATCATGACGATGATTACCAAATGGAAGGAGCATAGATGAAGGAAGGATCGCTTCGCTCTGAGCGAAAACTTATCCTTCATCCATGGCAAGGAGATTAGGCTGATAACAAAATGATGAAGGTCAAGCAAAACAATTATAAAAGACATACATTTAAAAAAATAGTTAATTTCGGATTGATGGGTGTAAACAATATCCCAAAGTAATTGCTCAAAACTAAATGAATAAGTACTGAAAATGTATCTATACATTCTGATAAAACGAAAAGAAAGGCAACGTCAACTTTAAAGATTACGTATGGCAAGTATTATATTTTCTATGATTATAAATCTATCTATCAGCCGTAGGACGTCCACAGCTGGACATAAGGCTCATAGATTTCCAATAAGGCCGGTTGGTGATATATTATGATGTACTTTATGTAGCCTGTATCCTTTGCTTCTCCAGTGGAGTCTGATTACTACATACACAAAATTAATAGCCTACACTCCTGTCCTATTTTATGTTTCGGATCATTGAAAACATTAAGTAGATACTAACCTAGTATATTAGATATCTGTGGTACTAACCAAAGGTTGGACCTTAACGTGACTACGACAGTGACTATTTTGATACAATATTATCAAAAATTATTAAAACTTAATACTTGACACTGGCAAATGCACCACAATGCGACGCCAAAACATAAAAGACTTGACTGCTCAAGATCAGTGATGCCAATTTAGCATTTTTATGCTAAATTTAGCATATTTTCGTCTTGTTTAGCATATTTATTTGCAATTTAGCATACGTCATATTTTTAGCATGTTAAATAATTGTACAATAAGTTTTTTACCACTAAAATTACATGCAGAATTGCAAATTTATGTCAGCAATATCGTTTTTAACGCAACCACTTTCAAATGACGAAATTGAACGGGTTTCTTTTAGTCAAATGAATGTATTAAAAATTATGCTACGCAATTATTTGTCGGTAAAAACTTTAAATGCTATTTTATACTTATAAATTTCGACTTAATAAGGGCAAGGAAATGCTGCTAGTCTTACGCAGTTCCAGAAAACGCACTACGCTCTGGTACCAAGGCGAGTTATACAGTCTGAGCAATGACTCAACCTCGTCTTCAAGCTCATTAGTGGTCGATGAAGACCAAGATACTTACATTTTATTTGATAACTTAATAATAGGCCATAGTCGATTAAAACACATATTTTGTTAATTAATAATAATTTTATAATGATGTTACGTTTCATTTCATATTGAAAAATGTTATCACAATTTTAAGCATGTTTATATAGCATTATTTTGTCACAATTTTAACACCATTTTAGCAGTTTCTTTATTTGTGGTGTTGACAACACTTATCAAGTTATGTCAACCGTCATCCGGTGTCAATATGGACACCGTGTTTTTGTTTGTCAGCACCGTTATAATTTATTAAAATACTCTATAATCCGAATTTTCCGGATATATGTTGTCGACTCGAAATCATTATTTTTTTATGTTTTATCATTCAGATAAAGTTTCAATCGAGTCTACCGTACCCCTTGACGAAATTATTAATATAGATTACTGTTTATATTTATTTATGTACTATATTTTTGATGTTTGTCTTGTATTATGTGTTGTTTTCGTTGCAAATAAAGTTATGTCTATGTCTATGTCTATGTCTTTGTTAGGGGAGAGAAAGTAAGAAGTGTCAGTGGCTGCTAACATCCTGGAAGTAGAAGCAAAGAAGGTCGGCCTACAAATAAACTACAACAAAACCGAGTACCTGCACATGCGCCGTTTCAAGAATACCAGACAAGCCAGAGCCGATGTCACCGTTGGCAATAAAACATATAAGGGCACAGCTAAATTCAAATACCTTGGCTGCACTGTCACAGACACTAATACGAGGGAGGATGAAATCAAGACACGAATTCAAAATGCCCTACGCTGTAGTGCAGCCTTACATAAGATCTTAGTGTCCAGGCTTCTCAGCAGATGTACAAAGGTCCGCATTTATAAAACATACATAAACATATAGTCATTCGACCTATACTCATGTACGGCTGTGAAATCTGGACATTAACTCAAAAGGAGGAAAATAAGCTGTTAGTAGCGGAACGCAAGGTACTTAGAAAAATACTGGGCCCTACTCGGCGCGAAGATGGCAGTCTGAGGATTCGCAAAAACCAAGAAATAGAAGAGCTGATGGCGGAACCCAATATTATTGGTGAGATAAAATCCTCCGCTGGCTCGGCCACTTGGAAATAATGGGAGAGGATCGCGCCGTGGCTTACTTGGGACTGCCGAAAGGCCGAAGGCCCGTCGGCCGTCCAAAGTACAGGTGGAAAAAGATCTTCGCAAGCTCGGGATTGATGTCTGGCAGGAACTTGTCCAGGAAAGAGAAGAGTGGCGACACGTAGTATCGGAGGCCAAGACACAATTGTCGCTGCGCCGACATAAGTAATCTTATAGCTACTATAACATCTAATATTTACCATTTCTAAACTATAAATTTATTATAATTGTAAATATAATTTAGGCGCATAGGTAAAAAGGTGCTAATCATTAAAAAAATCTTTTAGTGAGTATAATGTTTTTAGTAACCAAGATTTTAACTTACATTTGAACATTGACAAGTGAGCCTTGAATTCTATTGGTAAATGATTATAAACTTTGATTGTACTGTAGTAGGAACTATTTGCATACATTTCGGCTTCGCCTCGGCCCACAACTCACGCATGTCCACTGTCCATCAATGCCTTTGTTGCTAGCCACTGCAGTAATGTACCTACTATTAACAAAATTAATATTTTTGGGGTTCCGTACCTCAAAAGGAAAAAACGGAACCCTTATAGGATCACTTTGTTGTCCGTCTGTCCGTCTGTGTGTATGTCAAGACTCTTTATCTCAAGAACGCGTAAAGATATCGTGTTGAAATTTAAACTGTATACGTATATCGATAAACTCTTGCTGTTGTGAAAGACAAGCTTCTCAGTTGTCGTTTAAAAAAGTTAGAGTCGTTTATGTCGTAAAAAACCGCATATTTCGACACTCACAAAAATCAAAACCTTCAGGGTACTTCCCATTGACATAGAACTATGAAATTTGGCGAGAAGCACACATATAGGAATAAATCTGAAAACTGTACATTTTTATTTACATCACAAATACTCGTAAATAGGGCCTTAAAATTCACAAAATATGGGCCCAAAATTCAAAGTGAGTAAATCGTATCATGTAAGGTGTCATATAAAAGAACTTCATTAGCACATGCTAAAACAGGTTTTCAATTATTTTAACAATGTGTTTGTACGGAATCCTCGATATGCGAGCCTGATTCACACTTGTCAGGTTTTTTATATCTATGTTTTGAATAAATATTTAGTGTATTTCCGCTATCTTGTAGTAGGCAAATAAATTAAGGGCATTAAGGACATTTATAAAAAAAATACACTAAATATTTATTCAATATATGATTTGAAGATAAATTTCCACAAAGTAACGCCTGATTCAATCAATATTTTTATACAAAACAAGGCTACACTTGGTCACAAATTCCCTTGATAGAGTACTGAAAATAACGAAAAAAGCCACGCCCAACAATTTTTCAACGAATTAATTCTTTAGTTATTTTTCTATGTAAAAAAAATAGACATATCAACTCGTTTTTTTTTTTTATTTCCAATATGTTCGCGTTTGACTACACACTGCCTGATGTTAAGCAGATGTGCGGTCTAGGGTGTAGCACGCTTACCTAGAAGTTACCTATTTACTCGTATTTTAGGGTACCTACGTCACCACACAGATATTAAAATGATAACAGTCGACTTTTGCGCCGGGGATTTAACACTATACAGGGTTATTTCTAATTAATTAGCAACCTTTCAGGGGCTTATTCTGTACATCAAAACGGTTCTGTTTTTAAAAACGGCTGAGCGGATTTCGATAAAATTGAAATAGGACCACCTCTGGAGTATAGCCTTTCGAACTATTTTTTTTTTGATTAGGTTCACAATTGGTGAAAATATAGATAAATATACATACAAACGAACACAGAACCTCCTCCTTTTTGGAAGTTGATTAAAAAATAAAACATACAATTAAATTTAAAAAAAATAACCTTGTTTGGAATCGGTTGAAAACCAACTACAAATTGGCTACACTACATTGTAGCTATCGTCTTTTTCCCAATTAATAATTTCTTACTAAGTAATTAACTTTTCACTTGAAATACATATAAATATGGCGCAATAGCGAAGTAACGACGCCGTTATCTAACGCGTGCTCGTCGCTATCGTTATAACGGCCAAAAGTGCAACGATAACGGGCGTTACTTTTAATTGCTCATTACTAGTCGTTACTTTGTAATCTGAATTGTGTTTTTCCATGATGTGTGTTTATCTGTCTGTTGATATTTTGTTTTTCTGTGTGTTCATTTAGGTAGTTATGATAATATCATTGAAATAAATTAGGTAGAAAGATTATTAAGTCAGCTTATGTATGGATGGGTGGCCGCTAGGTATCTATGATAATATCATTAAAATACATTAGGTAGAAAGATTATTAAGTCAGCTTATGTATGGATGGGTGGCCGCTAGGTATCTATGATAATATCATTAAAATACATTAGGTAGAAAGATTATTAAGTCAGCTTATGTATGGATGGGTGGCCGCTAGGTATCTATGATAATATCATTAAAATACATTAGGTAGAAAGATTATTAAGTCAGCTTATGTATGGATGGGTGGCCGCTAGGTATCTATGATAATATCATTAAAATACATTAGGTAGAAAGATTATTAAGTCAGCTTATGTACGGATGGGTAGCCGCTAGGTATCTATGATAATATCATTAAAATACATTAGGTAGAAAGATTATTAAGTCAGCTTATGTATGGATGGGTGGCCGCTAGGTATCTATGATAATATCATTAAAATACATTAGGTAGAAAGATTATTAAGTCAGCTTATGTACGGATGGGTAGCCGCTAGGTATCTATGATAATATCATTAAAATACATTAGGTAGAAAGATTATTAAGTCAGCTTATGTACGGATGGGTAGCCGCTAGGTATCTATGATAATATCATTAAAATACATTAGGTAGAAAGATTATTAAGTCAGCTTATGTATGGATGGGTGATCACTAGGTTAATGTGATGATTAAAGGTGTGGTAGATTAAAATAGGTATTGTAGATCATTTTTATCAAATTTTGAAACGTTTAGGCATTGAAAAACTTATGTTTTAAATTCCTTTTAGGCTGGGGTTCATCAAATGCAACATAACCGATGGTTACGCGAACGCTCGGTTACAAATTAACGATTGGTTAAACAAGCTTCGCTTTTTTAGTGTTCATCATCTGCAGATAACCGGGGCTTAGATAATCAAACGTTTTTGAACGAATGACTCGTAAATGAATGAGTGGTATTATACTACTATAAAAAAATTACATTCCATCGGGATACATTTGCTTTCACCCAAACGCTTTCAAAAACTGTCGAGTAGTATTATTATCCTACAAAAGGTGACGGCCACAAGTGGTATATTATTCAGAGAAAAATCGAACCAAGATGATATATACATCATTCGAAAGCTTGATATATGGGCTTCTCAAAAATATTTAATTTAGATTTTTTTAGCCTTCCAATTTTTTTTTTAATGTGAAAATTAAATTGTATGTAAAATAATAATACAGCTTTGTATTTTTTCTAGTTTAGCAATAATAAAGTGCTTCTATCGTTATTTTACTTGCAAACGTAGCTGATTCTTACACATTCATCTATTAATTTCCTAAAATTAAAAATTATAACCTACCAGTGTGACTAGTTAGTAGGTACAATGTGACAAAAAACACTTAAAACTGTGTCTAATTGTATTGTGTAATAATGCTTCCATTTAACAATAATGGAGGTTACTTAACCAGGGTTCCATCCATCCATCCATCAGCCAAAGGACGTCCACTGCTGGACATAGGCCTCCCCTATGGATCTCCAATAAGACCGGTTGATAGCGGCTTGCATCCAGCGCGATCCTGCGGTCTTAATGAGGTCATCCGTCCACCTTGTGGGTGGACGTCCTACGCTGCACTTGCCGGTACGTGGTCTCCACTAGAGAACTTTTCGACTCCACCGGTCATCAGTCCTCCGCGCTATGTGCCCTGCCCATTGCCATTTCAACTTTCTAATCGGTTTGAAACCTTTAGGAATACTTAAACATGACATAATAAACATAAGTTTTTCAATAGATAAACTCATGTTCCTCATCATTCATCACTCATGTTATATTCCTTTTATTGTAGCACCTGGACACTACCATGTCTCGGGCGACACTTAACGTATCGTCCGAGCCTTGGCAGCGCCCAGTTCTGCTACCCTCGGTCACCAAACGTTTCAAAATAAACTAACTACCTAATTTTAATCTAAAATTGAAATCTGTTAGAAACAAAATGTATGATACTGAAATATATTTAATAATTATGGTGGATTATACTAACTTGCATGCTAATTAATAGCTGACTTAGAGGACTTAGTTATACATTAATAATATTTAAGACCACAATGTCAACTGTTCGACCTACCTCGCAATAAATAAATGAATTATAAATTATGAACCTAAGTAGGCTCCCAAACGAATGTGGACCAATATAAATGCGTTTTTATTTGAAACTAGCTTTTACCCGCGGCTTCGCCCGCGTTAAAATTTGAATTTGGCTTATGTTTATATCGATGCCTACCAATTTTAGTAAAATATTATCTCAATAAAATATGCCAGAAAATATTTATATACAAACATAGTAAGTGCGCCACAAAACATACTAGGCTACAATTCAGAGTAAAACAATACTCAAATATTGTAGCAAATAATAATTTCAAACTCAAAAAATAGTAAATCTCGACCAATTTCTTTTATCGTCGTTATCATCCGCAGCATTCTTTATACCACTGCTGGGTATAGACCTCTTGCAGTGACATCTGCCTCGGTCCTAAGCCAGTCGCGAGGTCGTCACCAGTATGCTGTGTGAGTTTTGTCGTAAACATGACGTGCTCTTTGGCGAGCGCGTATTTGTATGAGCTTGTTGTGTTTCAAAAACGCGCCGCTAGTGGCGCTGTACATTTTTTCATACAAATTACATGCTTACGCGCTCGCTGAAGAGCGCATCATGTTTACGACAAAACTCACATTCAGCATACAGGTGCGACCGGCGGTATTGACGATATCGTCGAGATAGTCGACCCACCGGGCTACCGCGTCGCACATAGCTCCGCCCCCTCACCTATTCAAGTACCTTTGCACGCTGTTGTCACTGTTCAAACCTAACCTAACCGACTTACATCGAAATACCTTAGATAAATGCTTCTATTGGTTACAAACCCCCGCCTATGTCATAGTTTGTTACGGGAAATAAAAATAAGTCTATGTCACCGTTCGTCTTTCAAACTATATTTGTGTACTTATATTCGTGCAATAAATTAAGTCAACCCGTTGCTCCGTTGCTGAGAAACAGTTTTTCTCCTATCCTGCGGGAACCAAGATTTTTTGAGATAAAAAGTAGCCCATGTCCTTACTCACGCTCTAGCTAGACTATTTGTGTACCAAATTTCATTGAAATCGGTTCTATAGTTTTGGCGTGAAAACGCGACAGACAGACATAGACAAACATATGGACAGAGTTACTTTCGCATTTATAATATTAGTAAGGTTATTAGTTAGGATTTTTTATTTTATAATGACAATACTACACTAAGTACTACTACATAGAAAGCAATTGGATTATCCACAGACCCTTGAAGGTCTAAAGATAATCCAAGTGCTCAAGCCCACTGCCAGTTGGCAGCGTGCCCAGCATGCTGGCAGCATTGCCACGCTGAATGGCAATGCTTATACGTTGAGCCAAATAAGTAATGTACAACTTTTACTATGAGGCTAACCTCTTGAGGCGAGAAAAAAAACAGCTGTTCCGAATATTGCAACGCGGAATCGACGAGTTTGTAAAACAGCTGTTTTTTTTCTCGCACTCCGGGTTGGCCCCATAGTAAAAGTTGTTCATAATGATGATCTGAATCACCTTCTTTCGGCTTCACACCAGTTCTGGATAACCCTATATTGTCTAGTTATTGGTCCATCATCATCATTTATTTTATTTTAATTATTTATTGTTGTTGCTAGCCTGTCGTGTCCAACTGGCGTGTCGTGGCAAAGGCCTCCCCTCGATCTTTCCAGATTTGACGGTTTTGTGCTATAGTGTACCAGTTCCTATCAAAGGTGTCAAGGTCGTCGCGCCATCTCTTTCGGGGCCTGCCAAGTGGCCGGACTGAGTTGGGATGCCACTTGGTGGTGATTTTGGCCCATAGTTATTCCGGCATGCGGTTCACATGGCCGGCCCAGTTCCATTTTAGCTTAGCGGCTTTTAGAGCTACATCCGTTATCTGCGTTCTGGAGCGCAGTTCCGTATTTCGAATGTGGTCGATTAACCTAACACCGAGGATACTGAGCTGCATTGCTTTCTGGCAGACTTTGAATTTGGAGTTTAGTCAAAGACCAAGTCTGTGCACCATAAGTTAAGACGGGAAGAATGCACATGTCCATTATTTTTATTTTCAGTGACATTGGAAGGTCGCCCTTCATGAATTATTTCATGGCCCAATAGCTCCTCTAGGCACGACAGGCTAGCAACAACAACAACATTTATTGTTGAAGTGAATAAACAACTTAATATTCTATGAATAGTTCAAGCATCGACCTGTTACCATTATTAATATCGAGCGAAAAACGGCAAAAAAAATCAGGTTTGTTGTATGGGAGCCCCCTTAACTATTGATTTTATTTTGTTTTTAGTATTTCTTGTTATAGCGGCAACAGAAATACATCATCTGTGCAAATTTCAGCTTAACCTATAACGGTTCATGAGATACAGCCTGGTGACAGACAGACGGATAGCGAAGTCTTAGTAATAGGGCCCCGTTTTTACTCTATGGGTACGGAATCCTAAAAATCGGCCTCACTTTTCTGTTCACGACATTCTATCTTGATTTTTTTAGGTATTTGGTCTGAGATTTTAACACCATATAGTCATTCAAAACACCATTTGTTACAAGTCAATAAGAAACATTACATTAGGGCACTATACAATATAGCACTAAATAAAAATAAAAGAACTTGACAATTACCAAATTACTCACAAAATCTTAAAACAATTCAGGTAATTTCAAAAAGTCATTTACGTCATATACGTAGCGGGCCCACCAAAATATACAGACCTCTCCGATTTCGCCAGCCTATGAGAAGGAGTCACTAGTTGGTTTTTCCTAGCATTGCTTCTTAAATTTAACCTAGAATAGGTACCCTTCCTCTCAAATAATTCTAAATGGTTGTGAGTGAAAAGGGCTACCTGATAGATTAGTTCGCACGGCAGTGGCAGTACGCGCCGTTCCCTAAAGAGCTCCACACAAGACACGTCGTCCGAAACCCCGAAAATGGCTCGCACAGCCCGTTTTTGCATAGAGAAAGCTCTCTTGTACTCCGCTGCGCGGCCCCACAATTCTAATCCGTACGTAATATTACTATAGATTGTGGCAAAGTAACAAGAGCGCACAACGTCCCGCGTGGCCGTGCTCGCGAGCCGCCTGAGCGCGAAGCACGAGCGGCTCAGCTTCCCATATAGCTCCTGTATATGTCACTCCCACGTGAGGGCGCTATCTCACCAAGTTTGATATTAATTTAGTTTGATTTTCTTTCTTTCTGTTGCAGGGTAGTTTTCGCGAGTGTGCAAGCGACAGGCGACAAGACTTATATGCGCGATCTTATGACGATCAACAAAGACTGGCTGCTAGAGGTCGCTCCGCATTATTATAAGGAAACTTAGCAATAAATGTTTATGTATGTACTTATGATTCTTTTATTTCTTTTTTCGCTTTTCTCGTCGTTTCAATCATAAGACGTCCACTGCTGGACATAGGCCTCCCTTAATGATCTCCAATAAGACCGGTTGGTAGCGGCTTGCATCCAGCGCGATCCTGCGGTCTTGATGAAGTCATCCGTCCACCTTGTAGGTGGATGTCCTACGCTGCGCTTGCCGGCACGTGGTCTCCACTCGAGAACTTTTCGACCCCATCGGTCATCAGTCCTCCGCGCTATGTGCCCTGCCCATTGCCACTTCAACCTGCCAACTTTGTCGAAACGTCGGAATGATAAGGTATTTATTTATCTCGTAATTTTAGTGCGCGATTAGTCCCGTAGTACATTATAATAATGACACCCTTGGCATAACAGCGCGAGTAGCGTTTAGTGAAAGCGCAGCACTCCTCTCGACACCCTACAGCCGTCCACACCAATGTTGCCCCTCCGGCGCCAACTTACGGTAGCCTTTATGGGGGGCCCATTTAGTGGATGGCAAGTCACCACCCGCCTAAATATTTTGAGATGAGGCATTACTTGGCGGGTGCTACACCTCATTATATAGACCAGCTCATTGTCACGTAATATTTCATACCAATAGCCCACAACTGTACAAATTTCCCGCCTTTACAATAGTTATCCTCATCCTACCACCTAAAAACGGATTTTTTTAAAATATTTTGTTTGTAAAAGGGCCTCTCAATGTTGGTTACAATTCCATTGCTGCCCTTCAAAAGCCAAGGACTAGGCCGTGATGTGGAAAATGACACCCTTGTACACTTAACAATTGTTATTAAATTTAGAGTGATTGCATTCTGTTAGAGCTGCTCGGTGTACAATGCATAGACGTACTCGTATAGCCCTCTGGCATCCTTTGAATCAGGTGTAGATAACTTCCCAGTTCAAAGAACGGATCGCCGATGGGGCCGTAAACTTCTCGAATGGAGATCACGGACCAGTAAGCGCAGCGTAGGACGTCCACCGACTAGTTGGACTGACGAATGACGAAATAATTAAGATCGCAGGAATACAGGCCGCTTCCAACCGGCCTTAATGGAAATCAATGGAGGCCTATGTCCAGCAGTGGACGTCCTGCGGCTGATGGATGGATAGACATCCATAGAATGACCCATTCTGAAGACTGATTGTAGGTACTGAACGTTGCTTAACTTTGGTGATCACTTAAGCCACCATCCAATCTCAAAATACCTGAATAGAGCCCTAGTTAAACTGACTTTTCTTCATGAAACCTTGAAGTGGTCGAATAAAAATAAAATACACCATATTCTCAAAACTATGCAGTAGGGAAATCAATACCTAACTCGAAACACAATTCAAAAACCTTCGCTCGATAGAAATTAAATGCTAATATACCGCTTATGGCGCCTTAATTCATGCTACGAAACTCGGGTTTTTACTCGTAACGTCTGGTTTTTGACCGAAGAAACCGAGGAGGTATTCAATTCGACGCGTATTTACACAGTCAGGTCATAAATTCTGTCACATGTTTAATATAAAATAATTGAAACAAGTTTATTCATTATGTAACCATTTATATACCAAAATAAACTTAACAAAACATAGATTCTTATGACAATAAAGTTTATTCAAAATGACCTCCGTGATTTTGAATACAGGCCTTCAATCTGCGCGGCCAGTCGTCTATCGCAGCACGAACGAGGTCCATGTTAATATCGGCTGCTGCCTTAATCGAGGATGTCTTGAGTGACTCAAAATTGGGATGAAGCTTTGAGCACGCCTTTTCCTCCAAGTGTTGCTATATCTTGTAATCTAACGGACTCAAATCTGGACTGGAGGAGGGCCAGTCTTCGTGCCGGATGAAGTCGAAGAAAGTTCATATTTATCTGAGTCTATTACAACAGATAAAAACATAAAAGAGCACTCCGATTTTTTTTAAATTAATTTTGAATTTCCTAGAAAAAATAAATATATTTAGCTCAATAAACAGTTTATCCCTAGCAGCCCTGATTAAGCAACCTCCAAATTATTAAATAAAAGCATTTTTACCAATTAGAGACACTTTTTAAGTGATTTTTTGTCACATTGTACCTACTAACTGGTCACACTGGTAGGTTATAATTTTTAATTTTATCAAATTAAACGATGAATGTGGAAGAATCAGCTACGAATGCAAGTAAAATAACGATAGAAGCACTTTATTATTCCTAAACTAGAAAAAATAATAAGCTGTAGGTATTGTTATTTTTCGCATTTAAAAAAAATTGGAGGGGTGAAAATAACTAAATTAAATATTTTTGGGAAGCCCATATAAAAAGCTTTCAAATGGTGTATATATCATCTTGGTTCGATTTTTCTCTGAATAATATACCACTTGTGGACGTCACCTTTTACCGGAATCGGCTGAGCAATTTTTGATAAATTAACAATAATGTGAAAAATGCTACATCGATCCGTGCGAATTATTCGCAAATTCTGTACACTGTTGAAGTCGGTCATGCTATTTTTTTGCGATTTTTTTTAATTATAAGAAAACGTAACTATGACTTGTAGATAATCCATGAATTGGGTAAAAAAGTCGATAAGTTCCAAATTACGCGAAATACGGTGACATCTCGACCTTATTATCTTACCTCTTATTAGGCCCAATTATGAAGGCGCCACCGTAATTATACTAGCGAATTAGAATATTTCTGTTTCTTTTTCACTTTAAGCATTCGATAGAGATAACACTTTTTACGTTACTATTTAAAACGATGGCGCCTTCATAATTGGGCCTATTGGCTTCCTAATTAAAATTCTTTACCTTAAAAGGGCGATAAGTTTAAGACGAAATATATTATGCGCAGTTTATCGAGGTAAGTTCGTATAGGCCGGGTGGCTAGCCCTGGTGTCAGAGTTTTTGTACCGCCCTGTAGGCCTCTGACATGGCTAAAGCCGGAAACATACTATCGGACGCGGCTTACGGACGCAACTGACAGCCGCGACTTAGCAATGTGCACAGTCTTAAGACATCCGGTGTGCCAGATCGCTCTCGGACGTCCGGACGCTCAAGGTCATCCGAAGGTGACGTCCGCGACTTATGTCCGATAGTGTGCACGGCTCAGTGTACTTTCATAGTCTAGGTCGCGGCTGTCAGTCGCGTCCGTAAGCCGCGTCCGATAGTATGTTTCGAGCTTAAACGGGTAAGACAATTGGAACCCACTATCTAACGTGTCATCCGAGAAACGGCAACGTTGAGTTGTAAATGCTGCCTGGGGTCACCCATTCGAAGATTGACTGTGGTGACTTGGGGTCATAGCGAAATATTTAACTAGACAGGACGCTCAATAATAATAATTACAAAAGTAAGAGGGCGAGAGGTGCAATTATGAAAGTGTGAACAGGACGAAACTAATATCTTTTGTCTCTGTTTGCGTATACGTTGTTTTTGTCTGCCTACGCATGGCCTAGACGTCGTAGTCAGAAAAGAATTTTGCGCCAAAAACTACTGTTGAATTTTTGATCAGATGCTTAAGTAAACTATCATACTCGTATTTATGTACTATTATCTATTTTCTATAACTTCTATTAGTATTATGTAGGTTTACCAGGTTTTATCTATTATCTAGATCTGTACTGATACTGATCTGTACTGTACTGATCAGCCTTATTAATAGTCCACTGCAGGACCCACGAAAGGTGATTGGGCTATATCCACCACGGCTGGCCCAGTACGGGTTGGTAGATGCACATACGCCATCGATTTCTTCTACGGACATATGCAAGTTGCCTCACGATGTTTTCCTTCACCGAAAAGCCAGTGGTGTGAAATTCCGTACATAAATTCCAAATTCCTGAAGTGAAAACTCTGTAGGAAAGTTCGGATGACAGATAGTTTCACACATTAGGGGCCCCTGTAGCCCGGGGGCACGTATCATTGATACGGCGGTAACTAGGTACGCCCCTGAAGATGCCTACACACCAGGTTAATCACCCGCTGTTTTTTGTGTTTGACAATACAAAATCTTCTCAACCGAAGTCCGTGATATCGATGTTGTTTTTAAAGATGATTTATTTATCTCGTAATTTTAGTGCGCGATTAGTCCCGTAGTATATAATAATAACGTGATATCGATGTCTACGCCTACTAGATAGGTACTCGTAGTAAAAAAAGATAATATTTGGCACGCATTATTGACATGGCCCGGTTCCGGGTCCACCAAACTAACCTATTCCTTATCTATGCGTACGCTTCCTCAATATTTGGTGAAAACATGTGTTATATAAAACACAAGATTAAATTAAACTAGTAGTCCGCCCCGGACTTGGACCTCGCGCTATTCCTATTTTATATCATAAATACTTACTGGGATTTGAAAAAAATAGTAACAATATTTGTTATTTTCAAACTTTCGCGATTTGAGCACATTATACTACTATATTAAAACGGGACTTATCGCGCAATAAAACATGAGATATATATTAATGAATACCTCTTTTTCTCTTTCTCCCGACGTTTCGACCAAGTTGCATTGGTCGTGGTCAGGGGCAGACTAATATTTATTTATATTTATTAATATATATCTCATGTTTTATTGCGCGATAAGTCCCGTTTTAATATAGTAGTGTAACAATATTTGTACGAAAGTTAGCGATTTATTTTAAACAAATGTTGAAACTCCCGCAGAAAGTGGCGCCGTTTTGCTTTTTTACCACGGCCCTCGTATCTTCGTAACCACTGAACAGAAGATGCTCATATTCGAACTTAAAAATTCTATAAATATAAACTACGTTCATGTTAAATTTCATGAAGATCGGTTGAGCGGTAGTTGAGTTATCGTCGAACAAATATACATACAAACATACACCCAAGTGCCGGCTCGTCCCAGTAGACTCTGAGACCTCACTTAGGCTCGGTCAAAAAACCCAACACAATAAGATTCCTATGATGTTCTGTAGAGACAGGTGTAATATTAAAAATATTTTGTAAAAATTGATTAATATTAAAATAATATCTAATCAATGTGTACAAAGATAATTAGGTATAATTTAAAACTAATTTCAGGTTAAGGTTTCAGCTGTAGGTACTGTACTGTATCAGCCTTTTTAATAGTCCACTGCAGGACGTAGGCCTACCCATGAAGGGTGATTGGGCCATATCCACCACGCTGCCCCAGTGTGGGTTGGTGGATTCACATACACCATGGAATTTCTTCCTTGGACATTTATGCAGGTTGCCTCACGATGTTTTCCTTCACCGAAAAGCCAGTGGTTTGAAATTCCGTACATAAATTCCAAGGAATTCATTGGTACGGGAGCGGGTTTGAACTCACGACCTCAGGATTGTGGGGCGGGTGTCATTACCACTAGACCACCACGGCTCCTTAAGGCTTCAGCTGCTTGTATTGAAATTTATCGTATCAATTGCCTATTAGGTCGAATTTAAAAATAGATTTAGATTATAATTATGATACTAAATAATCGGCTAAGTGCGAGTCGGACTAGCACACGAAGGGTTCCGTACCGTATGGAAGAACCCTTAATATATTTTATCTTAATTCAATAATTTATTTTTAAAGGGAATATACAACTAAATTTTCTGTTAATATTTCAGGCATCGTCCTGGTGCCGTTTTTAATATTAAGTAAATCACATTTCTTGTATGGAAGCCTCATTTAAATATTATTATTTTAATTTAACTATTGATTTTTAAAGTGAATTTGTAACTAAATATTCTGTTAATATTTCAAGGATATACTTGTCACCGTTATTAATCAAGCGAAAATAAGCTAAAAATTTAGGTTTTTTTGTAAGGTAGCCCCCTTAAAGTATTTATTTTTTCCTGTTGTTTGACCGAGCGTAAGTGAGGTCTCAGAGTCTACTGGGACGAGCCGGCACTTGGGTGTATGTTTGTATGTATATTTGTTCGACGATAACTCAACTACCGCTTAACTGGTGTCCATGAAATTTAGCATGAACGTAGTTTATATTTATAGAATTTTTAAGTTCGAATATGAGCATCTTCTGTTCAATGGTTGCAAAGATACGAGGGCCGTGGTAAAAAGAGGCAAAACGGCGCCACTTTCTGCGGGAGTTGCGGATGACTATTTTAAACATTTCACCGAATGTTATCTATGTCTTTCAAAATAAATACCCTTATTTTTTATTAGGAAAAGCGCGAGGTCCAAGTCCGGGGCGGACTACTAGTAGTATTTGTTGTTATAGCAGCGACCGAAATACATCATATGTCAAAATTTCATGGTTCATGAGATACATACAGCCTGGTGACAGACAGATTGACAGACGGACAGCGGAGTCTTAGTAATAGGGTCCCGTTTTTACCCTTTGGGTACGGAACCCTAAAAACTATTCCATCATCCATTCACGTGACGTTATTTAGGAAGTTGAATAACCGGTCACGCCTCCACAGAATGACTGTCTAACTTTCCTTATCAAGCACCACGCCTAATTCAGTCTGCGAATTCCGATACATCTCTGTCACATTTTATCTTATTACAAAAGTCGTGAGAAAGAGCGAGAGTATCGAGTGTATTTTGATGAGAATACCTTCCCGGACTAAGAGTTTTTTAACCTGTAGCGGGCAATAGTTTATTTAGTTTGTTTTGAACTTGAGTTACCGTACAATTAGATTGTGTCACTTGGCAAGTTAATTATAAATAAATAATTTTTAGACCTCGAGCAAATATCTATAGAGTCACAATCGTGCAAAAAAAGTGTCCGAGCCAAAATTCTACCCAAGCTATGTAGTGGGCAGGCTTTTTAGTTAGTCGTTAGGCGATTGCAAGCCGACTACAACGCCGCGCGATGACAAAGTGCTCGGTTACAAGCACTAATTAGGTGACATAACGTCGAGATTCGAGAAAACGGGTCATTGTGCATTATTTAATCTAAATATCTGAGTAGCTATGATTGACGGCGCTTGGACACTTTTTTACTAATTTTACTTAGGGACTGTGACTCTGTAGATGTTTGCTCGAAGTTTTTAGGGGACATCTTACGCACGGCCTCTGACCCCAAACTAAGCAAAGCTTGTGATATGGCTGCCAGAGACTGATATAATACATATAGGGTCATGTAATGTACCTAGGGACATTTTAAATTTCTTTAACTTTGACAAATCTCTGAACCTAATGAAGATTTTTAAATGAAAATTACTTTATTTCGTAGCGCATTTCAGCGTTAACGATTGAGTTATTTTTTGGGTGCTATATCCTATTGATATAGAGCTAGATTATTTTTTATTAAAGGGCAAATAAAAATGGAGGTTTTTGTCCGAAGGTACGTTACATATCTGTACCTTGGGACAAATCTGTATGTAAGTACCTTGGGACACAATTAATTTTAACTATTTTTAACACGCTTTTATTAGTTTCACCTGTATGTTTGTTTGCTTGTAACCAACCACTTTGAGCTCGATTTTGACCTACTTTGAGCGATCAGATTTTATTTAAACTTTGCACACATATCAAAGCCCGATGACAATGCATTTATAAAAAAAAACTTGACTCCTCAGCGTGTTTTTCAGTTTTTTTAAATTATATTGTTTCTAGAAAACGCTCTTTTCAATGTCGGAAAATATTTTTTTCACTGCATAATGCGGCATGAATGATTTTAAATCAGTAGTGTTTACTTGAGTAAATATGATATTTTTAACCCGAATTATTTGCCACACTTCTTATTTTTCCTCTTTTTATTTATTTTTAACATTTTATTTACAACGTAGCTTATTGCATCTTTCTTTATGTCAGTTTTGCTCCGTGGCACTTTTAATAACTAATACATGTGGTTACTAAAAAGTGTTCATAGATTTAAGCGTCCCAAAGTGCAAACAAAACCATATCCCAAGGTACACCACAGTACGCAGGTTTGTGGCTGACAGGGTCACAAATATGAAAATGATGACGATAATGACAAAAAAAATATTTAAAAAGAAAACAAAAATAAAAAATGCAAAAAAAAAATCTAGCCATTAACACGAAATGAATGAATGAATGACATAATTCTCCGTATATACCAAGGCTTAACTACAAAGTTCAAAGAAAAATTCTTTCCTTGAATTCTGTCCTATCACTTTTCCTAAAAAAACAGATGTTTAAGGCAATCGTGAGACACCATAATGACCATACAAAAACAATTAGCCACCTTTAAATATTACCCGATTTGAATGTTTTTTTTTTCGTTTGTTGCACGTGGTCCTACCAGGTGTACTACTTGTAGGACCACGGGCAAGAATTTTTTCCCGTGGTCCTACCAAGCACTCTGGTAGGACTACGGGCAACAAACTTTTTTTTTTCATATATGTACCTAATCAGCACATTATATAATTATACGTCTTAGCTTTTACAGTTTTTTAAATGGCCTTAAAGTTCTTACTCTAAAAAGTCATATTTTTACACAAAAACATGGCTGAAAAGTATAGGTAAATAAACTAAAAAAAAAATTGAAAAATTTAAGACGTTCGAGCACATGACATCTATTACAACTAGAGAGATAGCGCTGTTGTCGCTTGAGGCAATTCTCAACCATAAAAATGTATGAAAAATCTGGCTCAGCGCTGTCAAAACGATCAAATATGTATTGGAATTTGACATTACTGAGAGAAAAATACGGCAACAAGCCACTGAATCGAGAAACTTATTATGTCTCTTTCTAAGTCATGCCCTATTTATTAATTGCATCTCTTTCCTTCTTTTCTCTATAGACCACGTTATCTCTCTGGTATTGTACGAGTGTGCAATATTTCTTAAAGCGATGGACACTACAACAATAACATTACGTTACGGTTTAAGGGGTGAAAAGAGTTTTCTGCCGAAACGTAAATTTCATCAAAAATGTATAGGTCCCGGCACGTAAGTTGAACAAAAAAATCACTCTCTCCCTTTCGTTAGCAGAGAAAACAAAAGAGAGGAAGCTATGGTTTAACGTTCAAATTGTTTGCCGGCTACTATACCGAAAATTTTCTCGATTTTCTCAGAAGACGCGAAAACACCGGTCGATTCACGATCCTCTTAATACATCTCCGTAAATATTAATGTAAATATTTACTAGAGTGAGACTATACCTAATTCGTGGAAATGATATCTAACTGAGTCCAAAAAACAAAGTCAATATTATAGAAACAATAATGAGAGTATTGTCCTACGTTTGACGTCAAAAAACTATGTTTGTATCACAAATACAATGTAAGAAAGTTGAAAGATCAATGACATCAACCAAAATACTAGTAAATACACGAA
This sequence comes from Hypomecis punctinalis, assembly GCA_949316475.1. Lineage (NCBI taxonomy): Eukaryota > Metazoa > Arthropoda > Insecta > Lepidoptera > Geometridae > Hypomecis > Hypomecis punctinalis. The sequence goes on along the minus strand of OX438820.1, from coordinate 14,432,931 downwards.
TCTCTCAGAATGGGCTTCTTACTTTTGCGGGCCTTTTCCACAATTGAGCCCTCCATGGGCCCGTTTTATGTAGTTCGCCCGGCTGCAGCTAGTTCAGCCACCCGGTGTCCTCCAGGAAGTCCAGCAGCTCGCCAACCGAGCCAAGCGCAGGCCTCCCGGAGTGTCCTCGGTGCCCCGAGGAATTTCTTGCGTTGTTACGCCACACTGCTGCATTAAAGCAGCATATGCGCGGTTGTTTCTTCGACTTCCATGCAACCTCTGCACAGAAGGCTGTCTGTAACACCAATTTTAAACAGGTGCTTGTTTAGAGTGCAATTTCCCGTGACTACTCTGGCTATGAGTCGGAGTTTGTCTCGTTTAAGCTTCAGCAGGCGTCGGGAGTATCTCGGATTTAATTCCGGGAAAGCTTCCTTAGACTGCTTACAACCCGTTCACCAAGTTTCTGCAAGCGCTGCGTAGGACGTCCACCCATAAGGTAGAGGGATGCCCTCATTAAGACCGCAGGATCTCACTGGATGCAAGCCGCTTCCAAGTGGTCTTATTGGAGATCCATAATAGACCTAAGTCCAGCAGACGTGAGTGGGTAAAAAATGATCATTATAATTAGTCCGTTAGTTGGATTATTATAAAATATTGGTCACATATTTTTTCTTTTATCAATCAAACAATAAATGACAAAGAAAAACCTTGTCAAAGTTAAGGAGTGGGGGCTAGTGACGTCACTGGCGCAACTTAGTCTGTAAATTTGTAGTGCACTCGTGACGTCACGCGGAACTTTAACGGAGTATATCTTAGTCAATTTTTGTTTAATTGACAAAAGAAAAATACGTGTCTAAATGTATCAGACGGGCTAATTATATTTTTTAAGTCATCTAGTATATTGTAAAGCCTTACTTTATAAAGATTTTTGTTTCTGTTGTGCAGAGGTATACAAATAGGTGCATGGACCTACCCAAGGTTAGAGTCTGCTTCCAGGCGAGACAATAACAACAACTTGTAACAAACACAATCAGATGCACCATAAATTTAATTAATAATGTTCAATGACTCTACAAAATATAATTTAATTACATTATGTCTGGCTATAAAATTTATTTGAAGGAGTCCTGTGGCGTTCCACCCCGCAAGCGGTTCGCACCGCGGGGCGAATCGCCAAAGACTTTTTTTACCGACTTCCAAAAAGTAGGAGGTACTATTATATTCGTGTGTATGTATTTTTTTTGTGTATGTTCATCGATATTTTCGCCTATTGTGAACCGATTTGAAAAATTATGTTTTAGTTCGAAAGGGTATACTTCCGAAGTGGTACCATTTTAATTTTATCGAAATCGGCTGAGCCGTTTTAGATAAATCAACAATAATGTACATGGATGTCACATCGATTCGTGCAAATTATTCGAATTTTGTACACGGTGGAAGTCCGTGTTACGATTTTTTGAGAAAAATAATTATTCGCTCCGTGGTGCGAGCGCCGAAGACGATATAGGAAGGGGTTGTTTCGGACCACGTTGATAAGGAACAATTTTCTGCATCAGAATTACGTATTTGTTATGGTAGGCCACTCATAAAATTACGCAAAAGCTTTCCCGGATGATAAAAAATCTATTAATCCTTAATCTTCGTTCGTTTCAGCCATAGGACGTCTACTGCTGGACATAGGCCTCCCCTGAAGATCTCCAATAAGACCGGTTGGTAGCGGCTTGCATCCAGCGCGATCCTGCGGTCTTAATAACGTCGTCCGTCCACCTTGTGGATGAACGTCCTACGCTGCGCTTGCCGGTACGTGGTATCCACTCGAGAACTTTTCGATCCCATCGGTCTTCAGTCCTCCGTGCTATGTGCCCCGCCCATTGCCACTTCAACCTTCCAATACGCTGGGCTATGTCGGTAACCTTGGTACTTCTACGGATCTCCTCATTCCTGATTCGATCTCGCAGAGACTCCGAGCATAGCCCTCTCTATAGCTTGTTGGGCTGCTTGGAGCTCATTAATAAGGCTCATAGTTAGAGACCACGTTTCTGTGCCATAAGTCATCACTGGCAACACACACTGGTCGAAAACTTTCGACTTGAGGCCCTATATATCGGACGAGAAGACGTTGCGCAATTTTCCAAACGCTGCCCAACCGAGTTGGATTCGGCGATCAACCTCTTTCTTGAAGTCGGACCTACCTAACTGGACTACTTGTCCTAGGTAGACGATTTCGATTTCCTTATAGTAACCACGTGTTATTAATACCTGTGTATAACAGTTTTGGATAGAACACTATCATAACAAACATGTTGAGATAGAGTTCTATTCAATCAATCAATCGTTTATTGCATCATATGTAGTATAATTTTCATGCAGGTCTTAAGAAACATGTTTAGTATCTATATTCTATAAGTTATACATATGACCCTATTAGGGTATAGCAATATTGTGCGGAGCGATTTATTTGTTTCAATTTGCTATTTTATGACGTATAATAGCATTTCGTGATAAGTAAATTCGATTTCGTCTTCAATTTTCTTAATTTCGACCGGAAGTTTATTAAATATTTTAACAGCCATCGAGCATGGCCCGGAGCTGTGTATCGATAGTTTTGATTTGGGTAACATTAAATTATGTTGATATTGGGATCTGGCAGGATGGACACGTGCACTTGATAGTTTTGTGAAAAACTGTAGGTATTTTATTACGAATTTGCACGCTTCAAAGATATAATTATATTGACACCACAGTTAATATCTTTAATTTAATGAAGTAGGGTTTGTGGAATTGTTGTCTATTTGTAATTGGAAGCTTGATATTGGCCAATATCCGTACGCACTTTTTTTGGACTATGAACAGGTTGTTAGTATCTACACTGTTTCCCCAGAGGATAATGATGATTCAAAATTATTTTGTGGTTTTCTTTAATCTACCTAACATTATTTTTGTATCACATTACTTAAGTGCGTTTACACTATCTTATTAGTCAAAACAGTTGATAAGTATCAATTGAGGAAAAAGTTTTGAAATTGATAAATAAATATTTAGGAATAAAAAATAAGTCGTTAAGTGATAAGCTTAAGATAGGTATTGAAAAGTGAAAAATCTCGAAATGAACTACGTAATGAATTTGATTTATCAGAATTACTCTTATAAAATAATAAAATCAAAGGATATACGGCCTCAGTGCTCTAAAGGACATGGTAATATTAATAAGAGTCGTCCTTTTGATTTTACCAATATTGAAAAGTGTATTTTAGAATGAATAAAATAAACTATCATCTACGTTCAATTCTAATCAACACAACTCGAACAACTAATTGTTCGAATATGTTTAAAAATAGTATATAGGTACTAATACCTATATACTATTTTTAAACATATTTATCACTAGTTTTTACCCGCGGCTTCGCCCGCATGAAATTATAATTTTTGACGCAATATCATTATAATTTATAGCCTATGTATTATTCTGATATATGAGATATATTATTGCAAAGTTTCATCTCAATCCGTTCGGTAGTTTTTGCGTGAAAGAGTGACAAACTTCCATACATCCATCCATCCATACATCCATCCTCACAAACTTTCGCGTTTATAATATTAGTAGGATAGGATAGGATTCTTCACGCGCGTAGATAGCTACATACAAATTAGACGTATTTTTTAACCTCTATAAGAGAGAGAAGTCACTTCTGAAACTGGATAAGTGAGAAACCTGGATAAATGAAAAACCTCTATAAGCGAGAATGAGATGGCGGTCCCTTCAACTCTCTCTTATCCAGGTTTGATTGTATTCCTTAATACTTTAGAAGCAATTCGTTAGAAGGCAGTCGGTTTGAGTTTTCTTATATTTATTCCCGTTCAATATTTTGATTTCATTAGGTACATTATTATAAATCCTACTAGTTTTTACCCGCGGCTTCGCCCGCATGAGATTATGATTTTTTACGCAATATCATTATAATTTATAGCCTATGTGTTATTGTGATATATAAGCTATATTATTGCAAAGTTTCATCTCAAACCGTTCAGTAGTTTTTGCGTGAAAGAGTAACAAACATCCATACATCCATCCATCCATCCTCACAAACTTTCGCGTTTATAATATTAGTAGGAAGTAGGATAGTAGGATAGGATTCTTCACGCGCGTAGATAGCTACATACAAATTAGACGTATTTTTTAACCTCTATAAGAGAGAGAAGTCACTTCTGAAACTGGATAAGTGAGAAACCTGGATAAATGAAAAACCTCTATAAGCGAGAATGAGATGGCGTTCCCTTCAACTCTCTCTTATCCAGGTTTGATTGTATTCCTTAATACTATAGAAGCAATTCGTTAGAAGCCAGTCGGTTAGTGTTTTCTAATATTTATTCCCGTTCAATATTTTGATTTCATTAGGTACATTATTATATATCCTATATAATAAGATCGGAATGCAAATAATTCAAACGTCCAGACTGAATAATGTCTCAATTTTTCACCTTTCGACTTATCAGCTATTAATACAATTATTAATTAATGTAATTAACCGTTTATTATTATTGAAGTGAAGTAAACAATGTCAGACAACTGTCTCAGGTCAAGTCTATTTGTGTCCATTACCTGGGGCTTGGAAAGTTTTACTGTTTGTGGTAATAAATTCGACCCGTATATTTTTTTATGTATAACCACCCCTAACGTTTTAAATAGTCCCTAGTTAGATTTAGATTTTTTTTTGGTAAGAGTACCTACCTACTTTAATATTGGTCCTATTAAAATTTTATCGAAATCGGCTGAACCCGTTTTTGATAATTCAACAATATATGAAAAATGCTCCATCGATCCGTGCAAAATATTCGCGAATTCTGTACACAGTTGAAGTCCTTCATGTTATTTTTTGCAAAAATAATTATTAACCCATGAAACGAAACGAAACGAAACGAAGTCGATGTGTATATTTCTTTTTATGTTAATGACCTCGCATAACTATTAACAGAAAGGTCCGATGTTTTTTTTTTTTTTTTGATTGGTAGATCATACTTCAAAGATAGTCCAGTTAAAATTTTATTGAAATCTGCTGAGCTTTTTTTGAGAAATCAACAATAGTGTGAAAATTACATGATAATCAACAATAGTGTGAAATTATATGAGCCGTGGTGGTCTATAATATATATTATATCTATAATATATATTATATATATTATAGTGGTAATGACACCCGCTTTGCAATCGTAGGTCGTGGGTTCAAATCCCGGACCCGTACCAATGAATTCCTTGGAATTTATGTACGGAATTTCACACCACTGGCTTTTCGGTGAAGGAAAACATCGTGAGGCAACCTGCATACGCCCGTAGAAGAAATTCGATGGCGTATGTGAATCCACCAACCCGCACTGGGCCAGCGTGGTGGATATGGTCCAATCACCTTTCGTGGGTAGGCCTACGTCCTGCAGTGGACTATTAAAAAAGGCTGGTACAGTACAGTACAGTACAGTGAAAATTACTACATCGATACGTACGAACTATTCAAATTCTGTACACGGTTAAAGTCGTTTATACTATTTTTTGAGAAAATTAATTATCGACGTGATTACGTCTTAAACCGCTGATCGACGTAAAAAGTTTCGACTTTAAAACTGCGGTTTTTTTCAGTACAACCTGCAGATGGCCGTCAGGGATCGGAACGAGGCGGTGATGGAGGCCCTGGGCCGGGAGAAGGCAAAAAAACATGGAAAATGTGTATTTGTAATTTATAAGAAATAAGCATTGCGTGCATGCCCCAAGCATCGAAGGCTCCTTCTTGCGGCGGCATCATGTGTCGGGTCGTTCTCCTCCCTCAAATATGGTCGAGGAGAGCGATGGCTGGCACATGTGTCACACTCGTGATCGGGTGCTGCTTGCGGGACGCCGGTCTGCTCGTGGCATTCACGCAGTGTACCCTACTCTTTGTACAGTATAATCTAACAATTGTAATTTTAGTTAACAAAGGGCACATACCTCTGTGGTTTGTAAAATTATTCAATAAAAAAAACGCGCTTTTAAAATCAACGACTTTTTGACGTTCAATTTGAAACTTTCCTCTTTTGCAGTTCTTTTCTTTTAAAATAGCCATGTCTAGTACTAAATTGTTGCCTGAAAATGATAATTCTTTTAAATATAATTAAAACTATCAATTTCACGCAACTTTACCTTGTACACGGCTATTCTAAAAGAAAAGGTAGGTAAACAAAAGAGGAAAGCGTCACATGTAATGTCAAAAGTCGTCGATTTTAAAACCGCGGTTTTAAAGTATATGAAAATAAAAATAAAATAAAAGTATATAGAAGACTTTTTGCACATCGATCAGTGGCTTTATAAATCGAAGAACGCCAGGTGCACGCACTAAAAAGCATGACTCCTTGTCACGTTCCACCCAAGCCGAGCGTGCAAGCGAGAGTTCAGAACAAGCGATAGAGAGCGAGACACAACATCTTACACGCGGCCTCTGACCCCGAACTAAGCAAAGCTTGTGATATGGCTGCCAGAGACTGATATACTACATATAGGTACATATTTTTAAATACACACTTATATAGATAGTAACTAAATAGCACCCAGACACAGAGCAAACACTTATGTTCATCACATAAATATTTGCTCTGGGTGGGGATCGAACCCACGCCTCTTTGATCCAGAAGTTAGGATCACTAACCACTATTTGCTTAGACGTTCTAAACTACACAATAGACTGCAATGTAAGTTTTAACTACTTTTTAGAATATCTCTTCCGGAACGTTTATCCATCCACTCATAGCCATAGGACGTCAATTGCTGGACATAGGCATCCCCTATGGATCTCCAATAAGATCGGTTGATAGCGGCTTGCATCCAGCGCAGTCCTGCCCTCATCCGTCCACCTTGTGAGTGGACGTCCTACGCTGCGCTTGCCGGTGCGTGGTCTCCACTCGATAACTTTACGACCCCATCAGTTATCAGTCCTCCGCGCTATGTGCCCTGCCCATTGCCACTTTTGCCAATTTGCTGGACTATGTCGGTAACTTTGGTTCTGCTACGTATCTCCTCATTACTGATTCGATCTCGCAGAGAGACTGCGCTCCGAACATAGCCCTCTCCATAGCTCGTTTATAGCCACTATTCATACATATCCGGGCGAAGCCGAGCCATGCAGCTTGTTAATATTATAAATCCGTAAGAATGTATGTATTGAAACTAAAAATAAAATAAATAAATATTTGGGGACATATTAAGCACGGTCTCTGACCCCAAACTAAGCAAAGCTTGTTATATGGCTGCCAGAGACTGATAAAACCTTCTACATAATATACAGGGTTATTTCTAATCAATTAGCATCCCTTTAGGGGTTTATTCTGAACATCAAAACTAACAACTTTTGTTCTGCGACTTTTATCAAGACTGAAAAAATGGGTGTTCTATAAAAAAAATATCGTTCACCCGTGACCAAATGTATAATAAATAAATAAATAAAACGTTTATTGTTCTAAAAAAGTTAACAAAAACAAGTTGTGCACTAGTGCACCCACACTAGTGTGACCTGTATGGAACAGCTGATTTCTTTTTAGTTTTGACAAAAGTCGCAGAACAAAAGTTGTCAGTTTTGATGTACAGAATAAGTCCCTAAAAGGATGCTAATTGATTAGAAATAACCCTGTATACTTATTTTTAAATACATACTTATATTTGATAATAATCATAATCATAATCACTTTATTCATAACATTATGTTACAAGTCATAAATTTAGATATAGGTACTCGTAAACATCGCATCTTGAATATTCTACAAATATAATTTGTACTTTTTACTATGTAAAAAGACATTTTTTATCATTTAATTAGACATTCAATTAATCGCAATTACGTAATATGATAAACCAGGATATATATCATACTACCAGGCACAGAGCAAACACTTCTTGCTATGGGTGGGAATCATACTCTCGCCTCTTTGACCCAGGAGACAGGGTCACTAACCACTGGGCCACTGAAGCAGCAGTCAATGTGACGACAAGTTTACTCAATGTTTATTGATCTCTAATGAAATGGAATATACATTTTTATTATTACTCCCAGCGTAATATCATGTTAGTTTGTGCAAAACGAGAGGCGTCGTAGGTGAGGTCGCCCGTGTGCCATTTTACTAATGTTGTTACGTTCACAACACTGCTCTGTCATTGCTTTAGACTGTGCTGTACTGTATATTATGTACTGTATCAGCCTTTTTTAATAGTACACTGCAGGACGTAGACAATTTGGTCCCACCTGCCCCATTCTTCTATCGTATGGCTAGACGGACGCGACCAAAGCGCCACCCTTTTATGGTGGACATTCCACGCGTTAGAACTAAGCGTTTCGAATCCTCATTCCTCATACGAACAGCCAGAATGTGGAACGCTTTGCCTGACTCTGTCTTCCCGCTTAAGTACAACGTAATCTTCAAATCCCGAGTAAATAGGTATCTTCTAGGTAAGCGTGCTACACCCTAGACCGCATATCTGCTCAACATCAGGCAGTATGTAGTCAAACGAAAACCTATATACGGAACAAAAAAAAGTAGGCCTACCCACGAAGGGTGGTGCTGTCATTGCTAGTACAACTACGTAGTATTATTGTATCTTCTTTGGTACAACTAAAAGAATTTGTTTCTTGGTAGACACCAATTCGGTTTTTATCAGTACGCGCGTTTAGAATAGAATACTTTATTGACTTTATAACTACGTGTGTTACACTAGGTACGTCAAATTTACAATCAAAAGAAAATCATAATTGTATAAATTTTAGCAGTCTGGCAAAAATAAAATTAACTACAGGTAATGAAAATATAATCCAAAACTGATAATATAAACTAATGATGTCAATGTTAGAAAATATAAAATTTACTAAAAAATATAAAACGTATCACAAGAAAATAAATCTCAGTGTCAATTAATAATAAAAACGATCAGTAAATTTAAATGAAAACAAATTGCACAGAATAATATAAAAATATAAATGTTCAGTATATAATAATCAAGTTAAAAAAGTCAAATTTCATCATTTACCAAGACAAGTATAGTCGGTATACTAAGCCCCACACAAGTCGGCGGATGAGAAGTTAGCCGCAGATGACACTTCGCCGTGATTCGCTAATTATTGCGCCTGTGTGCACGGGCGTAGGGAGCGCGCGGGAGGCATGAAGTTGGTTGGGTGTGCCCCGGCGTCTCGTTTCTCTGGCTCCCGCGTATTATATTTCGGCTTTTGCGCAGCGCTCTGCGCATAACTTCCTATCCGTCGATTTGTGTGGCGCTTAGTATACCTTGGTTGCTGATCAAAATATAGTTAGTTCACCGTAACGCCACGACGGTTTTTTTTTTGCACATACTCTAGTTATATTGCAATGCGTAATGAGACAGCTAATACTCATATCTATATAATAAGGGTGATGAACGCAGTGGTATAAGGTCTTAAACCGATGCAGGTCAAAATCCTATGCCACTTTGTTTACTTTGTATCTCAGCCAAACTTGACTCTAACATCAAGTTATATCAGTAGCTTTATTTATCAGCGAGCGCTAAAATGGCTCAGATGACACGTTCAAACGAGACTGCCTCGCACTTCAGTGGTTAGTGACCCTAACTTCTGGATCAAAGAGGCGTGGGCAAAGAAGATATAATAATACTACGTATAGAACGGCCACTCGTTACCCCCCCACCGGTTTGAGTCTTCCTCACTTCCACCCCGCGTCAGAACACATATTAAATACTCTGCGCGCGGGCTGCACAGGCCGGTGATTTCTCCTACAAAAATACCAAGACTTACAATGGGGAAGACGTGTGCTGTTTATGGCTGTATACAACAATGCACGACAAGATATCATTTCGTGTTTTGGTTATGTTCTACGTAGGTAAATGAGAGATTTCGTCGAAATAGTACGTACGATTGTATGTGAAACCTGCAGCGGCTAGTACATCGTATCAGTACTCACAAAACTTCTTGGTAAGTCAGAATTACAATTCGTACGGTCGACATGGGTCGTTGACAACCATAGGCGTTGTGCACACAAATACCCGTGTAGCGTTCGTGCGTATGTGTAGTGTCTGTGAGTAAATATAGTGTTGTGTGCGTAAGACAGCAGATTTTGTATGAAGAATCGCGGAGTGTCCGGGCTGTGGCGTGGGTTCGATCCCCACCCAGGGCAAATATTTATGTCATGAACATAAGAACCAAAGTTTACCGACATGGCCCACCGGATTGGCAAGTTGAAATGGCAGTGTGCAGGGCACATAGCGCGGAGGACTGATGACCAATAGGGTCGAAAAGTTGCGGTGGAATACTCCAGGGTTTTTAGGGGGTATAGGTACGGTCTACCAATCGGCAAGGACTCCCAAATAATTATCCTGGATTTTCCGTTGTCAAAAAAAGAATAAGCTTCAATCCCAGGTTCACCAAAATCTCAATCCAGTTTGTAAATTTTTAGGGTTCCATACCCAAAGGGACAAAACAAAACGGGACCCTATTACTAAGACTCCGATGATTTAAGGGGGGCTCCCATACAACAAACCTGAATATTTAGCCGTTTTTCGCACGATATTAACTACAGCGACAGGTAGAAGCTCGAAATGTTCACAGAATATTTAGTTAAAATATAAAAAATAAATACCAAAATAAAATAAATATTTTAGGGGGGGCTCCCATACAAGCAACACGCTTTTTTGGTCAATATTAATTAAACGGTAACAGGAAGATGCTTGAAATATTCACAGAATATTAAGTTGTACATTCCTTCCAAATTTTTAATGGGGCCTTTAATACGGTACGGAACCAGTGGCGTAGCTAGGTATCCAAGGGCCCCGGGGCAAATAAAACAATAGGGCCCCACTGCTATCTAAACTGGGTAGGTTAGGTTACTTTAAAAATGCTAGATACTTTATCATCAGCTCTTTTTCGTGCACTGCAGGGCACGTAATAAAAATATTTAACAGTGATAATAAAAATTACTACCTGTCATATTCATTTTGGAAATAGAAGAAATTATCTAAAGTTCATTACGATCGAGACTTTCTGGTTAGGATTCGAGGGCCTCCTAAGCTTGAGGGCCCCGGGGCACTGCCCGCCTTACCCTTGGGTAGCTACGCCACTGTACGGTATCTTTCGTGCGCAAGTCCGACTCGCACTTGGCCGATTATTATTTCATCTCAAATAATATTAGAATTGGAAAATTACAGAAGAGGCCGTTGTTCAGCGTTGGGGAACCACAAACTTAGCAATAACAACAATAACTTCTATAGCGATAGCAGCTGAAACAGCCAGAAATAGCAAAAACCGGTCCGATTAGTTATCAACGCTATCAGCAAGTTCAAAGGTATTCTTCTGATAGAAGAGCACGTGGCTTATCTGTGTTCCCAGACCGTAATATACGAGTACCTGCTGTTTTCGTATACAAGTAGAAACATGTTAGATAAAACTTTAAAACTTTTTTCATCACATCTATTCGAAAAGGACTACTTGGTTCGCCTTTAAGTGGTGTTTTCTATAGGGAACTTTATAAGTGCGCCGGAATTGTCTTTGCCGCGCACTTTTTGAATTTGGAACAAATAAGTGCGACGGAATGAACTTTGCCGCGCACTTTTTGAATTTGGAAGTATTTGTAATGTTAGTGTTCAGAGCCAAGAAAATGAATGAAAAGAATGTAAATATAAGTTTTCATTTGTTTTATTATTAGATACCATTTAATTTCACTTTAGTTGTTACTCTACGTTTTATTAAATAATAATATATTATTATAGTAAAATATGAGGCGCCTTTTGTTTTCTTATAAAGGCGATGAAAAGTAGAGTGTACCATTCGGGCGCAAAATATACTTTTGGCTCGGGCGACGTACTTTGAATCCCTCGCTACGCTCTGGATTCAAAAAAGCGCCTTCGCCGTAAAAATATTATTTTGCTCCCATATGATACAATCTACTATTTCATCCAACCTGCTCAACAAAGACCAGCTATTTACCTACATATTACACGACAGATATACATATACTACTAGCTGACCCGGCCACGCGTTGTTGTGGCTAAATAAATTAAAATTGCGACTATAATTTGAGATTTAAACTATCCTATCTCTCAAGTTGGATCGAACTGCACATGGTGTGCGAATTTTATTATAATCGGTTAAGTGGTTTAGGAGTCCATTGAGGACAAACATTGTGACACGAGATTTATAAATATTAAGATTTCTATTACACAATCTTAACAAAACAAGTACCTAGAAATCAAAAAATCACAATATTTGGAACTTTTATTTATTTGTCGTCCATGTCGAGATGATGATGACAGGATAACACCTCGCCCGGTGGAGTACTCCTTTGCGAGATGTTATCCTATCATCATCATCTCGACATGGACGACCACCTAGTCCATGTTGGTGCCCCGACTTGATGAAACACCCAGACCACGAAGTCCATAGTATGCTTTCAGTATGCTAATGAGTCGCGGCGCGCCGCAGTGACGAACGAACATGTGGATTTGCTACTGAGCGTTCGATTTATGTTTTGGGTCCCTTGTTCTTGTTTCCTAAAAACTATAAAATATAAGTATTTATACTACACCTGCTCGGAAAGTACCTTGATACTTTATCAAATTTACGGTAGAAAGTACGTCATTGCATATCGAACAAATATGCGGCGAGAAAACGCATTTGAGCGGGAGAGAAAAGTGTATGAAAATCCATTTCTTACGTGGTTTTTCTTTTTTAATTTTGGGTAAGACTATGCGCTGGTAACCTAAATATCAAAAGCCAAAAAGTTTTTACAGTGAGTTTTTATCTCCAAGTTCGCAAAATGACACTGGCCACTAGCTGTGTGTTGGATGGTGTCAAACAATTTGAAAAAAGAACATGTGAAAATTGCAGACGCCATTGGCGCCATTATCAATTTGTGTGTTGTTTGAGGATTCAGTTTTCGTAGAAAAGTAAAATAAAACTATCAAAATGATAAGTAGTGATAGTGATGATGAGTGTAGTATAAAGGTGTAGTATAAAGCACTATGTATCACTCGAGAGAAAGTGCGATTCCCGATCTCGGGTGTTTTAAAACCCTCGCCTACGGCTCGGGCTTCAAACGGCACCCTCGACGGTAATCGGTCGCTTTCTCCTCTCGGTGAACAATGTACTATTTTATCGAACGTTTTCTTTTTCATTCACAACGAATTTCTTTTTTGTAATTAAAATAATAATTTTACATCATAATAGATAGAAACTAGAAATAAACTCAAGTAGGTAAGGAGTAAGTAGATGAAATTAAAATAATGAAGGCGAGCAGCCCTAGCGCGTGATACGTTCTGCGTGGCCACGTGGCGCTGTAGGTATATACATCAAGGACGAGGCCGAGTCATAATACTGTTAGATAGGTACCATTACCGTGAACTGAGTCAGTAACGGCCTTCATATGATAGTAGGGGAAGATCGGGCAATGAGAGTCAGCTGGTAATGGGAGTCACCCCAATATCTCCAAAATTACAAACACTAGTGACACAAATACAGCTTTCTTTCGTTCGACCGCCATAGCGGCAGTGAGAGGAGTTTTTTGTTTTTGCGCCACGCCGATGTAATATTTCAACGAAGTAAGATAAACACTTAGTGTGATATTTATTAATTTATTTACTTATACTTTATATACACTGTCATCCAGATATATTATTATACGTATTTAAATTTAAATCTTCTAAATAATTAATATGTATTTATTAAATTTAATATTTTCGCACTGTTCTAGTTGTGGGTAATAAGGGTCAGTTGACCCCCACTATTCGCAAGTGATAACCATTACTTAGGACGTAATATATAGATCAATATAAAAATATCTAGATTCAATTATTTAAATGCTTTCTATTGCTTTTATTCCTGTTTAGAAGTCGATGACGCTATCATACGATAATTTTAATATCGAATCATATGTAAGACAATCTGATAGAAGAACAAAGCTGTTTCACTTGTGGGAATGGATGGTTTGTGACATGGGTAAAGAGGATGATGAATTGATGATACGATGAGGCATATTTGGGCGAAATAGTGAAATATGGCCTATTTATACCTCCTGTGGTTTATAGGTTTACGCAGAAAGCACCTGGGTGAGAGCCACCCAAAGATTGTCTGAGATTATTGCTAGATTGTATTTGACCCTCATTGCCAGCAGGGGTGACCACTTGTAAAAGTAAAAGTATGTAAAAGTTCACCTCGGTGCAATAGGAGTCAAATCTATTTTTTTTTAAAACTCTTATATTTCTCTAAGTAATGTTAATCAAAGTACCAATAATCGATCTTAAATGGTAGTTAAATGTCTAGATTTTGTTATAAAGCGGTTGCAATTAAGATTTTATTTTCTCTTCTGTTTTTATTTCACTTCCCGCTTAAGTGACTCTCATTACCCCATGTTCCCCTATTTAAATCTTATCTTAAGCTTAAGATGATAAATTAATATAACAAAACAAAAACTGTGTTCCAAAGGCACGTGGCTTTCGTACTTTTCTGCTAACTTCAAACAAATTAAGTTTGAGTGATTTACACATGGAAAACGAATATTTTCTTCGTGCAAGCGTGATTAGATCACGCCGCATAGTAATAAAAATATATTACAATTGCTTGTCATATTGTAATTATTAAAAAACAAGATAACTAAAAATTATGTCAAGCGATTATAATCCGATTAAAAAACGATCAAATATTATTTATAGCATTTTTAATCAGCTGATTATTTAATCGACCGATGCATTGATCGGACTATTTCCTATAGGTATAAGATATAAAATCATGATTATGATGAAATCTGGAAATAACTTCATTAATTTTTTTTGTGAACAATCTATATATAAAAGAAAGTCGTGTTAGTTACGTTATTTATAACTCAAGAATGGCTGAACCGACTCGGCTATAAATTAGTGGGGAGGTAGTTTAGAACCAGGAGAAGGACATAGGATACTTTTTATCCAGTTTTTTATTTTTTTATTTTTTGATAGTTAATTTTTGATTGATATGACCTTATCTTTTTCATATCATCTTTTCCCTTAAAAAAATGTTAGCGAAACTGTCACCTATCACAACGACGCTAATAGGCCCAATTTTGAAGGCACCATCGTAATTATAACAGCTAATTAGAATATTTCTGTTTCTTTTTCACTTTAGGCATTCGATAGAGAGAACACTTTTTACATTCCAATTATATTTACGATAGCGCGTTCATAATTGGGCCTAATATGGATTGACGAAACGTAATAAGATGACAGGTGACATAGGAGACTTTTTATAAATGTCACGCTTAGCATAGCAAGAGACAAATTGTCTTTTCATCATTATAGCTCCTCGAAGAGGAAATATAGTAAGGATTGACAATGACAACTGACATTAAAATTGGACAAAATGGTTTTTCCCTATGCCATGCTATATATTACAATGACGTTTAATACTGGGCCGTCATTTTGTCTGACATTAAAAATATTTTTAAATATACCACCGTTAGAGGTTAAACATGTTTCTTTATATTACCTTTATGGTACAGAATCGATACTAATATACGAAGAAACGGATCGACTTGATTTTTAGGAGTAGTATGGCATGAGTATAAGTATCTTGACTCTAAGGTTATCAACCTTGACTGTGAACTGTGACCTTGACACGAACATACATTTCTGTTGGTTTGGTTAGGATTGAACAGTGATAAAAGTGCAGCCCGCCTCAGTTGCGGCACTTCTCATAAGGCACGCATCTTACCGGCCAGCCTCTCAGCTGCTTTGGATAAAAAACCCAGAAAAGCGGCCCAACCACGTGTGCAAACTTCTTAGCTGCCCAGGGAGAAAAGATCCAAAAAATCGAGAGACCTCGAGCGCCGCCTTCTCAGCTGTCTCAGAAGAAACACAGAGAAGCGGCTCTACCTGGAATTCCCGCGCCGCCCACAAGCCTCGGCTACTAAGTTCCCCCGCCACGACAAGGCGGGAACCCGCGGGGTGGTACACTCTTACCTTATCTTAATCAACAGAAGCATTTATAAGTATAAGGTATTATGATCCGAAGGGGCATGGTTCGAATCCTGCGTTCGCTTCATATTTTTGAGATGCTTATCACAAAGATAACTCTTTGAGGTATTATGATGTCAAGTTAGGTTTGGACAGTGACAAGGTGCAAGGGTACTTGACTTTTTTTTTATAGACCAAGTGCCTTAACTACGAGTAACTACCACTAAATATAAGACTTATAATGTAAAACTTCATAAACTACTACTATATAACAAGCAATTGGATCATCCACAGATCCTTAAAGGTCTAAAGATAATCCAAATGCTCAAGCCCACTGCCAGTTAACAGCATTCCAAGCATGCTGGCAGCATTGCCAGCATGCTGGCAGCATTGCCACGCTGATTGGCAATGCTTATACGTTGAGCCAAATAAACACCAGCATTTTGGTCACACGTCGGGTACACCAGACGCTCAGAAACTCAAAACGAACCAAAAAAAATGACCGTAACCGTAACCGTAACCATTGCCGAGGTTAGCATATTTGCACCGTTTGTGCTGCTTCGAATCGGCCAACGCTCCACCCCTACTCTGAGTCTCAGAAAGATGTGACGGCACCAAAGTATCGACGCAAGTCGCGTCTCATACTAAGGGCCGTCTACACTTCCATGGGACCAACTTCATACCGTCAGGCGTTTTGCCATAACCACGCGCAAACCCATTCGGTTTGAGTACGGTTGCTATATTGGCAGTCGCAAAAGCCCTGCGTATGACATCGTTCACACTGGCGTGGCAACCAATTCGACTAGCGCTTTTTAAGCAAGAAAGACGGTGGTGACCGAGCAGGTCAACTAGGGTACTTTGAATAGATGAGAGCGCTCAGCTACGAGTATGTGCGGCGCGGCAGCAAGATGGGTAGCAAGAAGCGACTTTCTCGATGATATCATCAATACCGCCGGTCTAGCCTGGTCACGACCGGCAAAGAGCCGAGGCAGATGGCACAGAAAAAGAGAGGCCTATACCCAGCAGTGGGACAAAGAAAGCTGCGGATTAGTTGAGATTGATTGTTTGTTGGGTTTAAAATGATTGTTTGCTACAATATTCGTGTACCGTTTCACATTTAATTGGGGCTAATATTTTGTGGCGCGCTTACTATTTTTGATACCATATTTTTTTGACAACATATTGTACCAAAATTGGTAGGTAACGATATAACCATAAATTAAATTATATCGCGGGCGAAGCCGCGGGTAAAAGCTAGTTTTGAATAAGTCTTAGTCATAATTATTATTTTGTATTTAATGAACTTCGTTCAGTGTCATTATCATTTTAAATGTTATTTTTTAGGGTACATTCCATACCTAATGGATAAAAACGGTATCCTATTACTAAGACACCGCTGCCCGTCTGTCCGTCCGTCTGTCTGTCACCAGGCTGTATCTTATGAACCTTGATAGCTAGAACGTTGAAATTTACACAGATAACTTATTTTTGTTACCTTTATAACAACAAAATATAACCTACTCCAACAAACCTGATTTTTTGACCGTTTTTCGCTTGATATTAATAACTATGACAGGTAGATACTTGAAATATTCCCATAATATTTAGTTAAATATTCACTTCAAAAATAGATAGTTTAAATAAAATAAATATTTAAAAGGGGCTCCTATTCAAGAAACGTGATTGTTTAGTTGATATTAATAACGGAAAAATAAAGATTTTTTTTTATTCCTTGTAGGTTTGCGTTTGACTACATACTAAGTAAGTAAATTCGTATAGGCCGGGTGGCTAGCCCTGGTGTCAGAATTTTTAGGCCGCCTGAAGGCCTCTGACATGGCTAAACGGTTAAAGCAACCGGGACCTACAATTTAACGTGTCTTCCGAGCCACGGTAGCGCTCAGTTGGAAAATGCCACCCGCGGTCACCCATCCAAATACTGACCGTGCGGAACGTTGCTTAATTTCGGTGATCGCTGACAAACACCTAGTCAAACTACGCTACGAGCGCTACATACTACATACTGCCTGATGTTGAGCAGATATGCGGTCTAGGAAATATTCACAAATCATTAATTTAAGTTTTTTTACAGCACATATTAGCCTATTCCTTTTAAAAATATATGATAAATTAAAATAAAATATATATTAAAGGGGGCTTCTATACGGTTCGGAAACCTTCGTGGGCGAGCCCGACTTGCATTTGGCCGATTATTTTAGCTTACAATAAATTAGT
Source organism: Hypomecis punctinalis (assembly GCA_949316475.1). Taxonomy (NCBI): domain Eukaryota; kingdom Metazoa; phylum Arthropoda; class Insecta; order Lepidoptera; family Geometridae; genus Hypomecis; species Hypomecis punctinalis. The sequence continues at coordinate 14,414,750 of OX438820.1, read as the reverse complement.
AAACTGCCTGATTGTTTTAAGGAATTAACTTTAATAGATTTAAATCCAAATTATTTAAATTTCTTATTGGCAAGTGCTATTATGACATTGATGAATTTTTAAAAGAGCGGCTTAAATTAATAAATGTATAATAATATAATTAAATTTGACAAGCATGTATATTTGTGTCCTTAAAAAAATAACAATATTTGTACACCTGCAAAGGTAGAATATTTGATACTATTTATGTAATTAGATCTACGTTAGACAATATTCTCGCAAATAAACTGATTTATTATTATTATATTACACCCAGCGAATTCTGAAGTCTCAATTAGATTGTCACCGTGCCGGTGGACATCCTTCGTTGCATTTACTGACACGTGGTCTCCATTTGAGAACTGTATGGTCCTGTCGGACGTCAGATCTACGTGTTTTATAATTATCCAGCCCACTGCCACTTTCTGTCTTTGTTAATTCGTTGATTAATTGTTATTGTCAATTTTTTAATCATCTACAGAACTTTTCTATCTTCAAATATAATTCTATCTTCAGACCCTCAGAGCAAGTAAAAAAATCCAGAGGGAACGTCGTTGAACAGTCAAGTGAAGCCGGTTTTTTATACATGTGTGAGTGCGTCGCTGATGCGCCGCCATAGTTTGACTGACAAGCCAAGGCGTAGTTTCATAGTTACCTGGATGTGTGTGTAATTGTCTGTACACGGCGAGACGTAGTTTTGGTTGGCTTCACTTGTTTGTTCACAACATTCTTTCTTGATTTTTTTATTTGCTCTGAGCTCAGACCAAATAAAAAATTAAGACAGCATGTTGAAAAACAAACAAGTGAAGCCGACAAAACTACGTCTTGCCGTATACAGATACAATTACAGACACATACATTAGGGTGGCTCTTATTTCTTTACCTTCGAAAAGTTAACGCGGCACCCTTTCAAATTGCTTATTAACCTAAAATAATAGTCTATATTTTTTTTATTTTTTTTTAAACAATAATTAGGGGGTGCTACCACTTGTTGAAGATTGAGAAAAAATACAATTATAGTATTTGACTTAGGAGTATAAGAAGGTTAATATTTTATTATATTTTAATGGTTCGAATGTATGTAAACATGCCCGAGACTCGTCAACGTTTCCTACGCTCCCGCACCCCCCTTACCCCTCTCACTTTCAAGCAGATTGTACCTGACAACAGTGACAACTCAGTACGCTTTCATCACTCACCGCGAGCGCACTCATTTTTGTTCTCTGGCCAATCGTGTTATTATAATGGCGTCTACAAGTGCCGGTACCAATTTATCAACACGGAAAAAGACAGACATATGGCTTATAGGCCAAACATCATCACAGTTGGTTCAGTCGAAGTTGCCAACAATTACTGAAGTATTAGTATAGAAAGGAGTATCATTCAGAATGCCAGCTGGTCTTCACCGTGCCAGATGGATGGCAAAAGCAATATATTGTCTCAAGGTCTTTTTATTTCGCCATCAGTTTAAATTATCCAAAAGAGAAGAAACAGCTATTAAAGAGATTTGCGTGTTCACTGTCTCGATTTATGTGAAATATTGGTATCAAGCACCTTCCGCCTGTGCAGCGCCAAGAAACGATCTGCAGTTACTGGAAGATCTAGTTTCTTTCCAAAGTATAAATAAAGCCATGTCACAAAACGCAATACAAAAAATTTTGGGTCATCTGTGGTACTTGTCTGAAGAATTGGTATGTTTAGCTCTTTTTGACGATGCTCTTTCTTTAGACGACAAACGCAAGCTTTAAACAACGAAGGCCTCGAGTTTTGTGCAAAACGAATAAGCGTCGATGTCAAGCACATACTTGAAAAAAATATAGAAGATTTTGTGTCCAGTAATTCAATGCGATTCTTTCAATCACTTGGCATATCCTTGGAGTTTTTAGATAAAAACGTGGAAACATGGCAAGACGACGAGGGATATCAACGTGGAAAGCAAATTGTGCAATCTATGCGCGTAGTAAATGATATTGCCGAACGAGGAGTGGCCCTGATGGAGGAGTATAATACACTGATAACGACAAATGAAGAGCATAAGCAATACTTGCTTTTAGTTGTAAAGGAATTTAGAAAAAAATACCCAGATGCAAAAAATCCACTCTATTGAAATAATATTTTGTGTACCTAATAACATTTTTATTTGTTGAAAATACTTCTAATTTCATATTTTTTGTGTAATTATGCAAATTGTTTGCTATAAATTGATTATTTGACTAAATAAAAACTTCAATCTTTGAATTTGAAATATATTGAGTTTTTTTTTTGTATTAAAAAGTTTGAGAGCTGGTAGCACCCCCTAAATATCACATTAAAAAAATAAAAAAAATACTGTAATAGTTTCTCAGGATATGGAATCAAATGGCAGGGTGCCCCATAAAAAAATCGAAAAAAATTTTTTTTTGTCCATATAAGAGCCACCCTAACATACATGTACAACGAAACTACGCCTTGGCTTGTCAGTCGAACTATGGAAGCACAACACCGACGCACGTTATAAAACCGGCCTCACTTGACTGTACAACGACGTTCTCTCTTGATTTTTTATTTGCTCTGAGATTCTATCTTGTAGAGTTAGGTTAGGCCCTTTGCACACCGCGTCGTAGCGTAGGCGTATCGTAGTACGCACGTAGGGCGAGAGCAATACGAGCGCGTACATGTTCAAACAAGTCCACACACGGAGCGGTGCCTCCGACGACACGACTACGCTACGCCTCGTGTGCGGACATGTTTGAACATGTATGCGCTCGTATTGCTCTCATCCTACGCGCGTACTACGATACGCCTACGCTACGACGCCGTGTGCGAAGGGGGTTAGAAACTCCGAGTGTAGCCCTCTCTGCCACTCGTAATATTTTACTGAACGTATTGAATTGTAATTAATTAACAATTTAATTAACATTCAATCGCAAGAAATTATAATTGCCTACAATGTTTCAGTGCGCTATCCGTAAACTTCCGTTATGAGTACAAAGTTAACCAGACACTAACCACGTGTTGAAAATAGGACCTTGGCCCTAATTCCCTCTGGACATTACACAGGGCTATTTCTAATCAATAAGCATCCTTTTAGGGGCTCATTCTGTACATCACAACTAACAACTATTGTTCTGCGACTTTTGTCAAAACTCAAAAAAAATAAATGTTATTCGATATAAAAATATGGTCACCCGTGACAAAAGGATGATAATTGATTGGAAATAACCCTGTATAGGCGCTGCTTAGGACAACCATCAATCATATTTCTTCTTAATATTTGGTCGTCATATAATAATATTTTAATCTTATCTTAATATTACCTATAAAACAAACAAAAATTGTGTTCCAAAGGTACGTGACTTGGAACACATTTTTTACTACCACTAAGCTACCTCGAAGCAATTTTAAGTTATGGAATGCCTTGCCCGTAACCTTTAGAAAAGCTCCATCATTTAACATATTTAAAGGTCAAGTAAAAAACCATTACTTACAAAAATTGTCTCTTCAGTAACTTTGAAACTGTTGTTTTTCTGTTATTTTATGTATAAGTAATATATTTTAATTTATATATTATGTATTAGTTTATTAGTTAGTAATAGGTTTATTTTATTTTTATGTATTTTAAGTACTTATATCTTTTTTATTAGTATGTGTGTTTATGATGTATAATCAAATTTATATTTTTATTTAATGCGTAACATCATTATTAACCAACATTTATATTGTATCCTCTCCATCCTAAGGTTGCCTGGCAGAGATTGCTTTCAGCGATAAGGCCTCCCTTTGTTACACTGTTTTTGTATCTTTATTTTCTTGGTGTGCAATAAAACGTTCATCTATCTATCTACCTCGACAGCTGTGGAATAATGACCTAGGACACTTATTTTTGACCTCAAAAGTTCCCAAAACATAGGCCGAGCGTCAAAAGCGTGTGATATAATGACCTAGGACACTTATTTTTGACCTCAAAAGTTCCCATAACATAGGCCGAACGTCAAGAATGTGTAGAATAATGACCTAGGACGCTTATTTTTGGCCTCAAAAGTTCCCATACCATAGGTCGAGCGTCAAAAGTGGGGCATAGGATAATTTTATAGTAGGTCCTGGGAACCAATGAATTCTGTGGAATTTATGTAAGCAGGCTTACACTCGTAGTAAACTATGTGCAGTAGCAAAGCAATATGATGACACCTGCACAAATACAGAGATGAAATTAAAAAGCAAATCTTTCCTAATCCCTCCACAACTAATGGTGAATAAGTAAAGCCAGGTGACATTGCAAGAATGTCGATCTCAAGTAGTGCACTCCAAGTTAGTCGAGCTAGGCAATTTTGTTAAGCGATCTCGTCACTGAAGTGACACGTTCAATTCAATTTAATTCTTGTTTGTGGCTTCTGTGAGGGTGTTTCACAATTTCGCCAATGTCTTGTGTAGTACTGCCATCAAACGTAGAGAATTTGTACGGTGTCTAATGAAATACTGGAAGTGACACGTTCTTAAACCTCTCTCGTTTTTCTGACAGTTCTGACAGCTCAAAACTGTCATAAACACGAGAGAGATTCAAGAACGTATTACCCATAGAGTTACCAGAGAAATATGGTCGATCGAGAAATGAAAGAAAGAAATACATTGATTTAATATAGAATGAGTTACATAGAAACATGAAAAATTTCTTGATTCAGTGGCTAGTTGCCGTGTTTTTGCCCCGATAGTGTCAAACTCTTGTCAAATTCCAATACGTATATTTGACAGTTGAAAACTAGTGATAGTGATTGTCCATACATTTTTGCTGTTGAAAATTGCCCCAAGCGACAACAGCGCTATCTGAGTAATCAGACGACGAGATCGGTTGACAGAATTGCTATTGTTATTCTTTTTATTTAGGTATTCGGCGAGGGGACTCGTGGGGTGTTTTGTGCATTCATCCCTCCAGAGTGTGCCCGAACCACCCCAGCTCCTTGAAATAACGGGGAGTGGCTCTGGGCTACTGGCACAACTGCTCCTGTAGCATGCATGGTATCTAACTTGAGATGACGATAATGAAGCAGAAGCTTCGTGTATTAGGCTATTTGAAAACATTGAAAATCGTATTAATTGTGGTAATCCTTACTGATAATAGCCTGAAAAAGACATATTTCACTCATTTACACACTTCACACTTATTAAAAGTAAAATATGTATAATTTTCGCAAATTGCACGATATAAAATACGATATTTTTTGATATTTTATCTGTGACGATAACGTTCTAAGATGGGCGGCAACTCTGGTGACGTTACATCCTACTCCGCTAGGAGTAAATATTCGGAGTTATTATATTGTATCTGTTACTTCTAAAGTATTTTTGTCAATATTTGGTTGTGAACTAGCGTATTTACTAGTGTTAACTAACGTTACATGCTAGCGTGTGACGTCACAGACTAGCGCCATTACAGAATGTCGTTGTTGGCAGGATCTTGAAAATAAATTCTTTAAGGAAATATAAATGTAGTGTGCTTATTATGTACTATCATAGACAAACCTTGTGGTACTATCGAATAATTTAAAACAATTTCTAAAAAGTAGTCAAATAGCCTATTCGATAGCAATTTATCTAGTTTTATTCTAAGGGTACAACACTTTTCAGTTACGTCACCTATTTTTTTATCCATTGTGTTTCATTTTTACTATGATGTAATTTTAGATGTATATTATTTTATTAAGACTTTTCTATTTTATTACCGTGATATTTTTTTTATTATATTGAATTTGTTATAATTTGATTGTTGACATTTTTAATTTAACTTATTTATTAATGTATGTATAATTCTATAATTTTGAAAATATTAGTTTTTTGTTAAAAACTTACATTGTTTTAAGTGTAATATTTTTTATAAATAAAATGAATATGCATTTACGTACCTACTGGTTTTTGCCTACAGCTTTGTTCGCGTGATATTTTGAGTTTTGTGCTATCAAATAGCAACCTTTTATATTTTCGGGATAAAAGTAGCCTTTGTTGTGTACTTTCTATCTTTTAAACTATGTCCATGCCAGAAATCAAGTCAATCCGTTGCTCCGTTGCTGCGTGAAAGTAGAACAAATAAAAAAATAAATTTTCGGATCTATTATCTATAACTATTATTTTAACACAGTGAACAAACTGAACCCGTTGCGTTTAAATTAAGATATTGCAATAAACTTTCAAAATATTGCAATACATTTTGTACTCCGGGGTTGTCTACATTTTTGATTTAATAATATCTATTACTAAGAATCTACATAGGTGTGTCTGTACGTGGAATCGTAGTTTTTAATCCAAAATTTCGATTTCACCACGATTATTTTAACACAGTGAACAAACTGAACCCGTTGCGTTTAAATTAAGGTATTGCAATAAATTTTCAAAACATTGCAATACAATTTGTACTCCGGGGTTGTCTACATTTTTAATTTGTTTCACCTCTCTAAACGGCTTGACCAATTTAAATATTCAAGGTTATCTAAATTAGTTTTATCTCAATTCCACAACCATAGGATTTTCCCCAAGCCATACCTACTTACGCACATGTATAATACTGCGAAAAAATGACGAAAGAACCTTAAAAACCTTATCAAATCAGCCGTCTGCCACGCTAGACGGTAATGCTCTTGATAAGAATAAGCTTAAGAATAATTATATATATAATATGTATTTATTCTTCGGCAGAGCAATACATTAGTCATATCACTAAGAACCGTGTACGGGGACACTTGACGTGCAAATTTCATAAAAAAATAAAGTTATATATAACATTTGGTTATATAAATTGAAGTTATATAAATATAACAATTGGCTAAATTTAGCTATTTATCGCAGTGTTTTCAAGTGTTTTGGAGTGAAAATGGCGTTTGTTTGTTTGTGTGCGGTAAGTGTGTATTTAAATTATATAATTTTTAATACTATAGATATTTATAATTTTCTTTGTACAAATATTGAATAGTTGATATTTATTCGAAATTTTATATTATGAATTAATAAAGTATGATAATAATAAACAAAAAAAACTCCGATTTTTGGTTAGATTTTCTCTGAATAATATACCAATTATGGAATGCCCATTTTTACGCCTATTATGATTCTTATTCATGATTCATCTGAATATTCCCATATACAGGGTTATTTATAATCAATTAGCATCCTTCTAGGGGTTTATTTTGTACATCAAAACTAACAACTTTTGTTCTACTACTTTCGTCAAAACTCAAAAAAAAACCAGCTGTTCCATACATTTTGTCGCGGGTGAACTCAATATTTCTATGGAACAACAAACATTTTTTTTGAGTTTTGACGAAAGCCGTAGAACAAGTTGTTAGTTTTGATGTACAGAATAAACCCCTAGAAGGATGCTAATTGATTATAAATAACCCTGTATAAAAAATCACGGATATTTTAAATCACTTTTCAATAAAACGCTAATACACTAAATTGTGTACCTAATTATAAATTTTTAAGTATAATTAGACAATTTAACAAATTTAACTATTATTAAAAATTTTAGACCTTAACAATTACTTCGTAAAATATAGGTCAAAACTTTGTTTCAAAATCTGTAAGATCTGTAGATCAATCTGTAGATTATATAGTTAAATATCTAAATGAATCATACATAAATTTTACTGGCCGAAACATCAGTAGCTAAGTACCTACTTAAAGTTTTATAACTTCCCGATAGCAACGAGGCGCCTAAAACAAATTTAATAACACACCGATAAAGTCTTTATCACCCAAATTGTTTATAAGAATATATATAATATGGTGGAGTGATCTCACGTGATTCTGTAGGCATTTATATAATGTTATTAAAATATATTTTAAAGCGGGTTGAGAGTATCATACGGGGTATCATATGAAAGAACTAGCTAAAACATATTTTTAATTGCATTTTTTAACTTTCGCAATTTGAACACATTATTATATACGAGACTAATCGCGCCCTAAAATTACGAGATAATTAAATACCTCCTCAGCCCCACGTCGGAAAAAAATATATTTAATTTTTGATCTATGATGAGAAATGTAAAAAAATCGTTAAGGGACAGCTAACATCATCTAGTTTACTTTTGGGTAAACGGTCGATGACGTGCTTTGTATTAAGGTTACTACCTAACTAAATTTACTAAAGGACATGTCCACAAAATGTATGGAGGCTGGTATAATAATAATCAAAAATTCTAACCACAACACTCGTTTCTTTTTGAGAAAGCTCATATTTTTCTGAGTCTATTACATCAGTTAAAAACTTAAATGACCCCTCCGATTATTTAAAAATGAATTTTGAATTTATTCGAAAAAATAAATATATTTCGCTCAATAGATAGTTTATCTCTAGCAGCCCTGATTAAGTAACATCTAAATTGTTAAATAATAGCATTTTTAACAATTAGACACACTTTTTACGTGATTTTTGGTCACATTGTACCTACTAACTGGTCACACTGGTAGGTTATAATTTTTAATTATAGCAAATTAAGAGATGAATGTGGAAGAATCAGCTACAAATGCAAGTAACATAACGGTAGAAGCACTTTATTATTGCTAATCTAGAAAAAATAATAAGCTGTGTTGTTATTTTTAATACAATTTAATTATCGCATTTAAAAAAAATTGGAGGGGTGAAATAATCTAAATTAAATATTTTTGGGAAGCCCATATAACAAGCTTTCAAATGATGTGTATATCATCTTGGCTCGATTTTTCTCTGAATAAAATACTACTTGTGGACGTCACCTTTAGTTCCCGGTTTCACGGGTGACGTTTACAAATCGATACGTATACAGGGTTATTTCTAATCAATTAGCATTCTTGTAGGGGCTTATTCTGTGCATCAAAACTAACAACTTTTGTTCTACGACTTTTGCCAAAACTCAAAATATATTTTATGTATAACCACGCATAACTTTTTACGTAGTAGTCCGATTTCAATAATTAATTAAATTAAATTTATTTTATTGGAAAGAGTATTGCTTTGAAATTGGTCTCATTTAAATTTCATCGTCTGAGCCATTTTTGATAAATCAACAATAATGTGATTTTTTTTTTTATATTAATGACAATACCAATTACAAAGTATGCTTCAAGAACTGAGCGCAGCAAGCCTCAATGTTGGACTAATGATGAATCGGTCAAAGACAAAGATCATGACCAACAACAAAAAACATATGGTAGTAATAGACGGGAAAGCACTAGATTTTGTCGAAGAATACGTATACTTAGGCCAGATAGTCTCCTTCCAGAACCGCCAAGACAAGGAAATAGAACGTCGCGTCGAAAATGCTTGGAAAAGCTACTGGTCAATGAAGGAGTACATGAAAGGCACTTTGCCTATATCACTAAAACGCAAATTAATCGACATGTGCATCTTGCCCGTCCTAACCTATGGTGCCCAGACTTGGTCACTGACTGATTCACAAAGGTCCAAACTTGGGGTTTGCCAAAGAGCAATGGAACGCAGCGTGCTTGGTATCAAAAGAACTGATAGAGTCCGCAACAGCACAATGCGCTCTATGACAGGGGTAGTTGATGTCGGCCGAAAAGCCGCCAAGCTAAAGTGGGACTGGGCGGGACATGTGTCGCGGATACACCCCGATCGATGGGCCAGGATCGTCACGGAGTGGGTGCCTGACAGACGACGCAGCCAGGGAAGACCCAAGAAGCGCTGGCGTGACGATCTTGACTCATTCGAGAGGGGTTGGCAAGAAATTGCGATGGACCGAGACTCGTGGAAGGAAATGGGGGAGACCTTTGCCCAGGAGTGGGACAGTATAGGTTAATAAAAAAAAAAAAAAAAAAATGACAATACTACGCTACTACTACATAGAAAGCAATTGGATCATCAATCATGCTGGCAGCATTGCCATTCAGCGTGGCAATGCTGCCAGCATGCTGGGCACGCTGCCAACTGGCAGTGGGCTTGAGCACTTGGATTATCTTTAGACCTTCAAGGGTCTGTGGATGTGAAAAATGCTACATCGATCCGTGCGAAATATTCGCGAATTACAGAATTCGCGTTACCGACGAATTACGAATTACGAAGTTACGAATTACCGACTTCACCCGTGTACAGACACGGGTGAAGTCGGTCATGCTAATTTTTGCAAAAAATAATCTTGTTAAGTATCAATATATCTTCTTTGGTTGCAAGTACAATTTTACAAGCACAGTTTTTTTAGTATGAGTTTTTAATTTAAGTAGGTTTAATTTTAATAGTTATAGTTTTTGAAATGTTTCTTAAGTTTCGACAAATAAATTTTGTACAATTAACATTAGCCATTTAGCTACATAAATAAATAAATCATATATCCTAAGTATAATCAATTATCGAAACGGTAATTAATTAACTCGAGAAAGGCATCTCTCAAGTTCAACGAGATTAGATAACCCGTATTAACGGTTTGTTGGTTTCGCACCTATATTTGTATATTTGTGGTATTGGCTTGGAAACTGTTGTTGCTATAATAACTTGATTATGGAAACTAACATGGTTTTTGCACATTTTATCACTCTCATCAGATATTATATAGAATTAGATTTTTTTATTGACTTTATAACTACGTGTGTTACATTAGGTACCTACGTCAAATTTACAATCAAAGAAAATCATCCTACTAATATTATAAACGCGAAAGTTTGTTAGGATGGATGGATGTTTGTTACTCTTTCACGCAAAAACTACAGAACGGATTGAGATGAAACTTTGCAATAATATAACTTATATATCAGAATAACACATAGTCTATAAAATATAATGATATATTGCGTATGCGGGCGGAGCCGCGGGTAAAAACTAGTAATTATATAAATCTTAGCAGTCTGGCAAAAATAATATAAACTTCAATGAAAATATTATAATCCAAAACTGCTAATATAAACTAGATGCTAATGTTAAAAAATATAAAATTTACTAAAATATATATAATAGTTTAACTTATGACAAGAAAATAAATGTCAGTGTCGATCAATAATTAAATAAATAACAAATTTGCTTTTCTTGTGTCTCTCAGATCTTCTTGCACAACAAATTGAAACGCGGTTTTCAATATCTTTTAAAAAATCGATTCTGAAAGATATAATTAATTTAGTTAAGACTTGGAATTAATTTAGTTAGGCCAGCTGCAAGTTTAAAATATTTTTGGGCAAATCTCTTTATTAACATATGTTATTCACAAAACTTAAGAAACAAAATTTATTCTAGCTTAAATTTCTTCTTCACAGTGTCGATGATTCCAAAATTGGTGAGATATCTAGATCAGAGAGGTCTGTACAAGCTTTGCCCAGTGGTTAGCGACTGCCATCCCAGATGGAAAGGCCATAAGGTCGCTGAATGTGCAGGTATTTGAGCACTGCGGGCAGGACAATAAGTGATCCATTGTCTGCACTGCTCCACAGTCACACTTGACGGAATTCGCATCAGAAAACCCCAATTTGGCCCAAGTAGCGGTCAACTTGAGTCCGGAGCCGATTCAACGCCTTCCACGTTGGACACACTAACTCATTCCCTGAGGGGAGTTCTTCAACTGGCTCCAGGATGACTTGGGGGTAGCGGGCAGGTTTCCTGCCATAGTTTACAGCTAGCATTACTGGGGTGGTCAGACATGGTCAAATATAACTTAATATAACTTAAACTAATATAATTATACAATGTGTGTGTCTACCGGTGTCGGAGCCTTAAGCGGTGACATAATTATATGGCAACATAGTTTTTACCCGCGGCTTCGCCCGCATATGCAATATATCATTATAATTTATAGCCTATGTGTTACTCTGATATATAAGCTATATTATTGCAAAGTTTCATCACAATCCATTCAGTAGTTTTTGCGTGAAAGAGTAACAAACATCCATACATCCATCCATCCATCCTCACAAACTTTCGCCTTTATAATATTATATTATATATATATAGTAGGATTTCATCACAATCCATTCAGTAGTTTTTGCGTGAAAGAGTAACAAACATCCATACATCCATCCATCCATCTATCCATCCTCACAAACTTTCGCCTTTATAATATTAGTAGGATTTTGATAACTTTTACTGTGGGATCAACTCTGAAAACGCAAAAAAAGCTATTGCATACTTTTTGTCGAAAGTCTTATAAAAATCGTATGGAACAGCAGTTTTTTTACGTTTTCAGAGTTGGTCTCTTAGTAAAAGTTGTTCAAAATTTGCCATAGATGTCATCGCTTAAGGATCCAACACCGGTAGACAAACACGTTGTATACAACTAAAATATAAACAAAATTTAAATAAAACATATAAAACTTAATCTAAAAGCCCCTTTATAGAAGGAAGTAAACATAAAATAAATGGATAATTAAGTTTAAAATATAATATATATATACATTTCATACATAATTGACTGCCTCGGTGGCTCAGTGGTTAGTGACCCTAACTTCTGGATCAAAGAGGCGTGGGTTCGATCCACCCAGGGCAAATATTTATGTAATGAACATAAGTGTTTGCTCTGTGTCTGGGTGTTATTTAGTTACTATCTATAAAAGTAAGTATGTATTTAAAAATAAATAAGTATATGTAGTATATCAGTCTCTGGCAGCCATATCACAAGCTTTGCTTAGTTTGGGGTCAGAGGTCGTGTGTTAGATGTCCCTAAATATTTATCAAAATATTTATTTATATGTGACATTCACACACTACTACACACACACGGCTGTTTCTACTACATCTTGCGTTCTTAAACAAGATGGAGCCCATTCAAAACCTTTTCAAAATAAACAAAGTTGTAAGTTATGAGTATTTACTGGCCTACGTAAGCCGACCTTTTTACAAAGTAAACATGTAAACGATATGATAACATATTCCGGATGAATTCTGCTTTCAACTGGCTCATTTTTAAATCGTTTGAAGAAGCCAACCACTACTGCAGGCCAATCGCACTAAAAAATTACAGCTGAACTACAATTGAACTTTAACTAAACTTCGACTTATTGTCTATTTTCGTATCGCACTAATGATTTTGACTAAAGTTGAAATGCAACTCGATCAGAGTTGGAACGTAACCTGTGTCAAATGAACGGTTGGTGTATGATGTTTAGCGCAACACCGAATTCTTTAATGCTGAATCAAAACTTAACTACAATTGCAGCCGAACTTTACTCTGGATTACAGATAGAACGCAGCTGTTTAAAATTAACGCGATTGGCCTGCTGGTCAGCGCTTATCCACATAAAACCTACATAAAAATCTTTATTAGACTTTGAGCAGCTAAAAAGTTTACTACATCAATTACCTACTATTTTTCGCCAAAAAAAATCACAACCGACATTAGTCGTTGTTCTGCGTACAAAATTCGAATTAAACGGTTGCTTGAATCGATGTATTCCATTTTTATAAGTTGATTTTTAAAACACTACTCAACCGATTTAGGTAAAATTTAAACGGTTTAGTTTGATCTATCAAACGTATTAAAAATAATCATCCGAATCGGTTGAAATTGGCGCAGTAATCGCGTCACTTATCTACATGTAAGCCGTGGTGGCCTAGAGGTAGTAACACCCGCGTTGCAATCGTGAGGCCGTGGGTTCAAATCCCGGTCCCGTACCAATCAGTTCTTTGGAATTTATGTACGGAATTTCACACCACTTGCTTTTCGGTGAAGGAAAACATCGTGAGGCAACCTGCATACGTCCGTAGAAGAAATTCGATGGCGTATGCGAATTTACCAACTCGCACTGGGCCAGCATGGTGGATATGGCCCAATCACCCTTAGTGGGTAGGCCTAAGTCCTGCAGTGGACTATTAAAAAGAACATGTACATACCTAAATAAATTTAAAAAATGCAGTCGAATCGAAAACCTTATTTGAAGCGGATTAAAAAAGAGATTTTAATTATTACAATATCTCTTTACATGTAGGTATCGAACTAGCTTTTACCCACGGCTTCGCTCGCATGATATTTTGATTTTTGTGCTATCCCATGGGAACCCTTTATTTATCCGGGATAAAAAGTAGACTGTCATTTTTCGTCTTTCAAACCCGAGGCCCTACCTTACCACTCTTAATAATTTGACGGTTGTTTGATTCGACAGTTGTTTTTTTTTGACATTTCTTGAAGCGCACTCTAGAATAGCGAATAGCTCGCTGATAGCAGAATTTTTCCTAGTTACTTAACATTTATCGCTATATTATGGAAAATTTACGCAATATCATAATAATTTATAGCCTGTGTCCACCCATCAGCCGTAGGAAGTCCACTGCTGGACATAGGCCTTTCCTATAGATCTCCAACAGGACCTGTTGGAAGTGGCTTGTCCTGGGACTAATAGGTACTGTATAATTATGTGCATTTAAATCCAAGGCATCATCTGAATAAGTTTTACCATATTTTAGATCACATTTTTGACTAACTTTATATTTATTTTATTTCAAGCAATATATGGTCACACTATCATAGTATAATTATTTATCGCAACAATGAGCATGACCGACTTCACCCGTGTACAGAATTCGCGAATATTTCGCACAGATCGATGTAGCATTTTTCACATTATTATTGATTTATCAAAAATGGCTCAGCCGATTTCGATAACATTCAAATGAGATCAATTTCAAAGTACGCTCTTTCCAATAAAAAAAGAACTATCGAAATCGGACAACTAAGTAAAAAGTAATGCGTGGTTAAACATAAAAAAATATACGCGTCGAATTGAGTACCTCCTCCGGTCCGGTTCGTTGGTTAAAAAATGAACTTAGTAGCTACTTAAAGTGACAATACAATACAATACAAAAACACTTTATTGACACCACAAGTAGTAAAACATAACAGAAAAAGAAATAACGACAGAAGAATGGTACAAAAGGCGGTCTTATCGCTAAAAGCGATTTCTTCCAGACAACCTCTACTGTGTGGAAACATGTAATTGACATGGACGGTGGTTTAAACATAAATGAATAAAGTAAAGCTATAAATATCCAAAAACAATAAAATACACTACATAACAATAGGCATACACAAATACTTCTTATAATACATACAATAACAATAAACCTACTTACATACATAAATAAATACATATAGTTAAAACGTAAGCGATAAGTAATATCAGTTTTTAAAACTGCTTAGCAAGGTGTTCCTTGACTTGAGTCTTGAAAGATTCAACGCTCTGCGCACGTCTGATGGTCACTGGAAGGTCATTCCAGAGAGCCACAGCTCGGACACAGAAAGAAGAATCGTAAAAGTGACGTATACTTATGCCTTTCTATTGATACTATAGTCACCCAATTTAGCTCGTTTCTTGATAGAAAACGAAGCAATAAATTACCACTATCTACTACAAAATGATACTACGCGATAAGCTTGTACATTGATAAAACATTAAATTAGGCCACGATTGTTATGCATTATTATTATAGGGCTATAGGCTTTTGTTTTGATCAGTCTTTTAACCCATTACTCCTTTGCATTAATAAATAATTACCTTTAGTTTTGACACGCGGCTTTGCGTAACATTGGATTAAAAATAAATCAAGGACCGTTCTTTATAGTGGGATGGTTTAATCTGATAACTCTATTAATTAAAATATAAGAACTAAATAACAAAACAAACGAATTTTTTTTTAAAAGAAAACTTAAAGCTCTCTTCTCATATCCAAAAGCTATTATTCATTACAAGACTTCCTAGACGAAAAACGTTTCGGCACCGCAAACTAGTAAAAGTAAAATAAGACAATACTTAGCTAACGTTCCCATTAACTTAGTGTTTAAGTTATTTGCAATACCCTAATACAGGGTCCATAAGTATGTAACTCTAGGTTTATATAAATGATACATTTATAATTTTTTTTTATTAATGACAATACTACACTACTACTACATAGAAAGCAAATGGATCATCCACAGACCCTTGAAGGTCTAAAGATAATCCAAGTGCTCAAGCCCACTGCCAGTTGGCAGCGTGCCCAGCATGCTGGCAGCATTGCCACGCTGAATGGCAATGCTTATACGTTGAGCCAAATAAACACCAGCATTTTGGTCACGCGTCGCGTCCACCGACGCTCAGAAAGACTTTGAAAACGAGATGAGCTCCCGGCCCCCACGGACCCAAAGTCTCAACTCCTTATAAATAACAAACTCAACAAAGTCTCAACTTTATAAATTAGACTAAGAGAATATGTATTTAGGGTGCAATAAAAACGATTGAATTGAATTGAATTGGATATTATGATTTTGAAATTGAATTGAATATTGTGATTTTGAACAAAAAAGGAAACAACAATAAGTAAATAAACTAACAAAGAATTATTAAGGCTTACATAGAACTGTGCAGTCCGAGATCCGAATTCTCCGAAAAGCTTAGAGGGGTTAGTACAGGTTTAGGTACACTTAAATTGCAACTAAAGTAGTTTCCGTAGTTCTATACATTTTTGGAAAGCGCCCCTGGTAGAAACGAGAAATGTACGGAGCCACTATGCAAAACCTGTACTCTATTATCGTTTACATCAAGAAACCTGTTTTTCGACAGTTCTTTTTAGGGTTCCGTACCTCAAACTGAAAAAACGGAACCCTTATAGGATCCCTTTGTTGTCCGTCTGTCCGTCTGTGTGTATGTCAAGACTCTTTATCTCGGGAACGCGTAAAGATATCGAGTTGAAATTTAAATTGTATACGTATATCGATGAATTCTTGCAGTTGTGTAAAAGAAAAACTTCTCAGTTATCGTTTAAAAAAAGTTAGAGTCGTTTATGTCGTAAAAACCGCATATTTCGACACTCACAGAAATCAAAACCTACAGGGTACCTACTTCCCGTTTCGAGAAGCATTGTTTTAGAGTACACATATAGGAATAAATCTGAAAACTGAACATTTTATTTAAATTACAAAAAATAGGGCCCCAAAATTTACAAAATATGTTGTTATATTAATATATTTATTAATAAAATAGTGCAACAAAGGGCGGCAGTTTGGTGTTGAATCTGAAGATTCAACTGATCTGAAGATCTATCATTTCCATCCCATCTTAAATTCAATTACAAAATTTCAAAATTCAATTAGCCGCGGCGGAGGCCGCAGAAGAAGAGTCTTCTTCTTAGTTAGAGTTATTAGTTCTTGCGCAAATACGCATCACTAGCAAGTGAATATGTATTTTCGCCGCTTGGCATCGAAACTTTTGGTCCGTGGGGTCCATCCCTAAAAAATTCTTCAAGACAATTTCGCCAAAGCTTGTTGACGCTGCTGGTGACAAGAGAGCTAGCTCATTCCTCGCACAGAGAATCTCTCTAACCATTCAGCGTGGGAATGCAGCCAGCGTTCTTGGCACCCTACCACACGGACACAGTATTTGTTTCGATTTTTAGCTTTTTTTTTTTAATAATAAATCATTTATTGACTATAAACTTTTTGACAATATTCTTGCTTAATTATTAATCATGAAGAACTGGCTGGCGCCCATACTAGTAATTAAACTGTATAACAGGCGCCAGAGCCCTCCGACGAAATTTGACAACATAAAAAAAAGTACATATAAGAATCTACTTTTTTACATAGGTAGGATATATTTATATAGGTATAAGGTGGTTAGCAATTGAATTTCTATGTTTTTTAGGTTATGTAAATAAATATTATTAATTACACGTTGGATAGCTAAAAATCAAAGAATTCATCACGTCAAATTAAGACTGCGATGCATTGCGGGAACGGAGGGAGAATCCCCGCCATTTTGAAGTTACTCGTATTTTGCTTACGTAAACGTATTACTTACAACACACGCACAGACATATAACTCTTATATGTCTGTGAACACACGGTCGTGTTCATGACACTAAGCCCGATTACAGAGGCGCCTTTGTAATTATAATAGCTAAATAGCATAGATCTGTTTCTTTTTCACTTTAGGCATTCGATAGAGAGAACGATTTTTACGTTGCTGTTAAATTTACGCTGGCGCTTCTATAATCGGGCCTACTGTCCACCAAATTTTTACAGATGGATTAAGTCAGGCTCTCAAAGTATATTATTATTTTAGAAGATTAATTTTCTTTATAAGATCTCTGTTTGTATCCATATACACAAGAATAAATGATTTATAATTTTACAGTCGCTGCAGGTTTTGACCATAATATTAGTAATGACGTAAATGCGTATTTGGGTTTGTTTACTATGTAGTAATGCAATATGGGGGTCAGAAGTCTCAGGCCTAGTTTAGGAGGCAAACAACAATATGTACATTTGTTTACTATCATTGCTTGAGGTGGTTCGATCATTAGTTGTGAATCAAACCCCCTGAGGGGTAGGCAGTTTAGACCATTTAAACTATTAATAAAATGGTAACTTGAAAACTATTTATACATAATATTAAATGTTTCTGTGCATTGCTATTTACAGTTTAAATTATAATCCTTTTTTTATAAAGTTGTAAAAATACTGATACCAATATTTTGATGGAGAATAAAAAGTCTGTAATATAAAAGTATGTAATATAAGAATAAATAAATTCAAAATGTTAAGGTTGATTTTCGATATATTTTTTTACTTCCATTAAAAATCCAAGGATTATAAAATATAGCAATTTGCTACTCCTTTACATGCTACATCTATAATATAATGAAGAACAGATAGTCTGTAAATTAAACTTTCATTAGGTATTGCCTTTTTAAAATACTTGACCTTTTTCTTCAATATTTTATTTAACTTTTTTTTACGTTATCATTATTATCTCTTCTACTGATATATATTTTATATTTCCTATCATTCTTTTCTACATTAAAATTTTTGGCTACATTTTTTTACTTACCAAGCTTTCTGTTTGTCAACAGAGAAACTCAATAGCCTGCGTGCTCCTAGCGCTGTGCGTGGTGGTCCTCATTCGAGAATCAAGCGCGCGTCCTCCGTGGCTTGGCAGTGAGGTCTTCACCGAGTCAGCCGAGTGCCACACTGATGTGAGTTTTCATCATATTCCTTTTAGCCGTAGGACATCTTCTGCTGAACATAATTAGTAGTAGAATAAGCCTCCATAAGAGCCAATGGAAATAGCAGTGGGCTGGGCACACAGCACGAAAGACTGATGACCGATGGGGTTGAAAAGTTATCGAGTAGAAACCATGCACCGACAAGCCACTTCTTACCAGTTTTATTGGTTATCCATATACGAGGCCTATGTCTAGTAATGAACGTCCTATGGCTGTTGAATGGATGGATAGTTTTCCAATAGGGTAACTGGTGTACCTAACTGTCGCCAAAGTCACTACGCGTAATAATTCTGACCAATTTACCGTATTAGTTTTTAACAGCCCACTGCTGATCATTTGCCTATCCTGGAAAGACGTAAGGCCTTATCCACCATTCTTTCCCAGTATACACCACTAATTCCAGTATAGTTGTAGCTGGTTAATGGATTCACATAGGTACGCCATCGAATTTCTTCTCAAGACGTATTGAAATTTTTGTGTAAAAGTACCTACAACTAGTTTTTGGAGGCTTTAGCTGCAAACTGGGTGTTGGGAACTCGTATTTTGGAAACTAGTTCCTACTTAGGGGATACCATCCTAAGGACCAGGACCTATCCTACTTTGTGGTATCCTACTAGAGTCTGGCCAACGAAAGCTGTCCACGTATTATTTTCAGAAGTTTTGAAATGGCAATAATTTAAGACTGTCAAAATTGACACTTTGACGTTTCTTACTACTGAAAACGAACTTGAACCATTCATAATACATGTTGGGGACAGTAGCAGTAGCAGCGAAGAAAGCAATGAAGCTGATTCAATATCAGGTGTAGAGTTTTTGGAATCCGATTCTAACTATGACTTATAGCTCCTATATTTGTACGGCTCCTTGGGGTCCTCGACTGTACATAAATAATGGATTATTTGAAAATAATAAAAAGACAGAATTATAAGTAAACTTTTATTTGATATTCTTCATAATACATTCGAAAATTTCAACAACAGTTGCTAACAAAACAAAATTTTTACAACTCGAAAAAAATGTACTTGCTGAAAAATAAATAGTTTGATCCGTTTATGCAGTGTATAGCCAGGGTTAACAGCTCTTGATTTTTTAAAATTCCCGCCTTTTTTCTTAGACAGCTTTCGTTGGCCAGACTCTAGATGTCCTATTCATTCGTTTGTCCTAAAGTTGTTCGGCATACATATCTTGTCATAAAATTGTGTAGTCATAATATAAAGGAGGAGGAAGGTTAGGTTACTTGCGACCACAACGCACGAGCCGAGCGAGCAAAGCGAGCGGTGCCGCGGCAGCGGCTGGCGAGTGGCAGAACCAAATCAGCCCCTATTTAGTACTCTATATCTATTAGGTCATTTTTTATACATTTTGTAAGTTATTATTATAAAAATTATAACATATGATACAAGGATTAGTGATATTAGGGATACTGACTATTAGGAGCAACATGGTTTTCAATATTATAGCTAAAAAAAATATGCCAATCAATAGGGAACCATATTACTAGGTTGTGTACATAACATTTCGATTTTTGTTTTTGAACATTACAAAAGGTAAATTTAATATTCCTTCACCAAAAAGCTGAATCCCAATAACCAAAAATTGTTTATTTGCAACACAACTAACAAATATATACCATCAAAATTAATTAGTTGTTGTTTTATTTAACCTTCGCAGATAGCCAATCGGCGAGGTCAAGAGAGTTGATTTTTTAGGTGTTTCTTGTAGATAAAACCTCGGGTCATGTGGTTTATATGTCAGGTCGGTTCTGTGTTTTTCCTAAGTGATGTTTTATGTTTATTTTTGGGATTGTAAATAAGGTTGGGAGATATACTTTTCCTTTCTTGTTCCTACCTACGTATGTCGCAAAGTTGTTCTTTTAAAAAATAGTTCTTTATTATAAAGGGTCGTAGGTATTAAACGAAAAACCTTTTAAGGGCGGATCTAGTACATCTAGAAAAACAACTTTTGTTCTAGGACTTATGGAAAATCACGAAGAAATCAGCTTTTTCATACAAAAAGTACGTCAACGCGCGGCAAAATGTATGGAGAAGCGAATTTAATTTTCGAATTTTCAAAAGTCGTAGTAAAAAAGTTGTTTGTCTAGATAAATATAAAAAATATTTATAAAAATAAAAAATATAAAATTATTTTGGGACATCTTACACACGGCCTCTGACCTCAAACTAAGCAAAGCTTGTGATATGGCTGCCATATACTGATATACTATACATATACATATTTTTAAATACATACTTATATAGATAGTAACTAAATAACACCCAGACACAGAGCAAACACTTATGTTCATCACATAAATATTTGCTCTGGGTGGGGATCGAACCCACGCCTCTTTGATCCAGAAGTTAGGGTCACTAACCACTGAGCCACCGAGGCAGTCAAAATGTACTAGACCCGCCCTTAAAAGATTTTGCGTTTAATACCTATTATCCTGTATAGGGTTATTTAGAAACTGTAAAAAGCCCAGAGAAGGCGATTCAGAATAATTCAGGTTATTACTAACCCTGAAATCGGGAATAATATAGCTGTTACGGACGCAATTGTCGATTTAAACTTTATATAAGGATTAGCCTAAACACTAAGATGACAATCAGTTGATGCACTTTTTGTCCATACAATGGTCACTATTTTGGATTTTAAATGGATAACACTACCTGATCATGGCAGTTAAATGAGTATTTGTAAACTTACAATGACTAGTTTATATGTAAATGCCAAAAATAGAAAAGTATTTGAATTTAGCGCGCTGACCTAGTGAATCCACCTTCCATCCATCCATCAGCCAAAAGACGTCCACTGCTGGACATAGGCCTCCCCTATGGATCTCCAATAAGACCGGTTGATAGCGGCTTGCATCCAGCGCGATCCTGCGGCCTTAATGAGGTCATCTGTCCACCTTGTGGGTGGACGTCCTACGCTGCGCTTGCCGGTACGTGGTCTCCACTCGAGAACTTTTCGACTCCACTGGTCATCAGTCCTCTGCGCTATGTGCCCTGCCCATTGCCATTTCAACTTGCTAATCCGTTGGATCTGTTGGCTATGTCGGTAACTTTGGTTCTTCTACGGATCTCCTCATTTCTGATTCGATCTCGCAGAGAGACTCCGAGCATAGCCCTCTCCATAGCTCGTTGGGCTACTTGGAGCTTACTAATAAGGCCCATAGTGAGAGACCATCCACTATGGGCACCTTATGATACTCTAATTGCAATTCAGCGCTGGTTATTATCCACCACCGATATTCGTTGGATATGACTATAACCGTTTTTCCACTCAACAATTTTCATCAATAATATATCTTCTTCAAGATTTTGGAAATTAAATTCATTTTTCTTTTTCAGGATGAGCTCCTAGACCTCTGCCAAAGATGCGCCAAGCTGACCAAATCCCGCCTGGCGTACCCCGCCTGCTGTTCCACCGATCTCAAGGCTAGAAAGTGGTGTTCAGACTACGTATACTTCGGAAGAGGACAGTATGACTTCTACTGAACGAACATTTATTATTTTTATATAAAATTAATGTATAGTATGATTGGTGTGCGAGGTTTAAGCGCTACGTGTATGAAGCACCAGTGAGATCAATTTTAGCGGTGTCACTAATTTATACTTTGTTCTATTTTCGTCTTTTACTATCAGTAATGCAAGAGAAAGATAAATATTCAATGCCATCCATCCATCTGCCAAATGACGTCCACTGTTGGACATAGGTCTCTTTTATGGATCTCCAACAAGACCAGTTAGAACTGTCAATTTAAGCGGCAAAACCAACTGCATGCTAACGACACTCAATATTTGTTTTTTTGGAGAAACTATAAGGTTCTTAATTAGGACTTCTCAAGGACTAGGATAGATATATAAACTCTTTATAGCACACCAAGAAATAAACAAAAACAAGAAACAAAGATACATGAACAGTGTTACAATGGTGACTAGGTTGTTTTGTATGTATATTAGGTACTCCTATGATAAACCGATTTTGATGATGATATTTTTGTTTGGTAGATCAGGTGATATTTTAGAGGTGGTCCTATTTCAGTTTTATTAATATCGGCTGTGGTTTTTGAAAAATCAACAATAATATAATTAAGAAATAGCATGCATCGATTCGAATTTTGTACGATTGAAGTCGATTGTACCATTTTTGGAGAAAAATAAATAATTATTAGTCGATAGTGCCCAAGATACAGGCTTTGCCTAGTTTGGTGCCCGTTAGCACTTTATTGTAATAGTACATTCTTTAATGTTAAATAAATACATTTTCTTTTTGTTTTGATTTTGATATGCGCATTGGGTTGTAGGTATCGAAAACTAAAATTAAAAATATTTTTTTTAAATAGCATTTTACTACGTGCTATCCATTTTCTGTGTTTTTGATAGTAAATGAGAGAAATAGAACTAAGTATAGTTGGTTGAATCCTGCTGGAATCAAACTCAATAAATGATCTTTTTGTTTTAAGTACTAATATAACATTTAGGTATTTATATTTAAAAATAGACAATATGAATGAAATAACAAACGAATCGCCTTTTAATTCATAGTGATTACATCAATTGAATTCATAGTGATTACATCAATCGAAACAAAAAAACGACAAACTCTTTCGTATTTTTGGAAATTTCTATTCAAGTTTTGACCACATTTCGCGATCTTATTCAAATTTTTAATAGCAAGTTACGATGGCAGACACACAGACTCAAATTTATAATATCCTTCTTTTTGTGTCGGAAGTAAAATTGTTTTTTGTTCGATTTGTCAAAATTAATGGGCGTTATTGTTATTTGTTTGAAAAAATGTTATTGTGTTTGAAGTTACCCCATAGTTACCCCAACATTTTTTTGTCATTCGTTGTCAAGCTAGTATATTTAATTTTGTGTTACGTTATTATAATAATAAATAATAATAAGGAGTATGCATTGTATGCAATAATTGTATGAAATGAGTAAAGGTCATAACACGGCGAGACATGATTAACAAATAATAAATTTTGACATTATTAGTTAACCAAAATAACATTGAATAATTAATAAAAAATAAAAGAATATGTATAAACCGAATATACGAAATATAATAATAATAATAATAAAACGTTTATTTCAAGTAACTAGGACTCATACATAAAATATCAAACATTATCGGCAGTCACTTTACATTACGAAAAAAAATTTAAATAACATTATTACAATTAAATTACATAATACAATTACAATTAAATTATAAAATTAAAAAATGTCATGAATTAAATTATACTTAACTAAAATATCCTCTCACGAGCTCTACAAGGAATGTGCATTCTGCAACCGTGAGCAATGTAGGGACAATCCAATCTATCTGCGAGTGCGAGCAGCATGCTGTTAGGACTCCCCCGCGCCCGCCGCACCAACGAAGCACATCTCTTGCGAATTATGGCGTAAAAACAGTCGACGCGCGCTTCCGCAAACATTGAAGATGCGCTACAATATCGAGGGAGTCCCACCAGCATCCGAAACGCATTATTAAACTGGACACGGAGCGCACTGTATGCCCTTTGTGTGTAGTTGGCCCACAGGCTACACGTGTAAAACGTAGTACAGTAGGCTCTAAAAAGAGTTATTTTAACGTTTTTGGAGCACCGTGCGAACCTGCGGACCACCATGTTGGCTCTGACCGCCAGCGCCCTCCGTTCCCGCTCGATGTCAGTGTCGTCCTCCAGGGAGGGTGTCACTAAATGTCCAAGATACTTAAATTGCTGAACTTGTTCCAGCGGAGTACCACTGAGCTTTATAGGTGGGACTTCTGTCACTTTCCTAATTCCACCCTGGAAAACCATACACTTACTTTTCTTAACATTGTATTTCAAGCCGTGACCCAACGCATAACTTTCACAAATGTTAAGCAATTTACGCAGACCACAAACCGAGGCGCTTAGGAGCACCATATCGTCCGCGTAGCTTATGTTATTAAAACAAACGTCATCTATGTGACAACCGATATGTTGGTCACTAAGCGCCTCAATTAGCCCATTTATGTACAGGTTGTACATGCTCGGCGAGGTCAAGCCGCCTTGCCTCACTCCGCACTGCAGCCTGTACGGGTCTGATAGCGTTCCCGCCCACTTTACACTGTTCTGTTGATTCTCGTACCAATACCTAAAGATGTTGATTATTTCATTAGGGACCTGTGATGTTCTCATTTTCTCCCAGAGTATATCATATGATACCGTGTCAAATGCCTTGGATATATCGAGGAAGCAAGCATAAACAGGTGTTTTCTTTTTTGTGTAATATTTGACAGCACTCTTCAGACACAATATAGCAGTTTCTGTAGACAGCCCTGATCGAAAACCGTGCTGATTGTCATGTAACTTCAAGTATTTATTTAATTGCGAGTTAAGAATGCCGTCAAATATTTTTGCAATGATTGTTGCTAATGAGATTGGGCGATAATTTGTAATATCTGACAAATCTCCAGTTTTGTTTTTTACGACAGGTACGACGTTGGTTAACATCAGGTCATTCGGTAGGTATGAGTGAGATACGCAAAAGTTGTACAACAAAGCTAACACTCTGCATATATGAGGCCCCGCATGCTGAATATGTTCTATGCTCAAACCATCACGACCCGGGGATTTGCCTTTTGATATATATTTAATCACCTTGCGTACATCACTGGCCGTGATTCTAGTTTTCACACATTCACCTACAGAAGAGAGACAGCATTCACCACTCTCTGTTCTCCCACTGCTTCCCAATAATTGTGAAGGACCTAAAGGAGATTTCACAATAAAATGGTTCCTAAATTTGTCAGCAATGCATTTTAAATTACTAGTTCCGTCCACCGCGATTGGCAGGCCAGGCCGATTTTTTAGACTATTAGTATTTTTCCAAAAACCATTGAAATCCTTACTACTGTGCTTATAGGCAAGGATATCCATTTTCAGTTGCTCTTGATGATTTTGACACCATCTAAGACGCGATTTGAATACTTTCCTACTTTCACACATTTTTTCATAAATTTCGCCAGTTTTCGGACAACCGTATAACTGCCAGTTCTGAAAATCCGCTCTGGCTAATCTATGACTATCACTGACGTGTTTATTCCAGCCTACAATAGTATTTCCTCTTCGTTTCTTCTGTTTATGCTCCCCTCCTCGACTATTCATAGACGACGCGCACAGCGCACTCACAATGTCCGAGTACAGTTTGTCAATTATACAGCTATGCGAAGGGTCATTACAATATTTATCACTACATTTCTCAAACTCACTAGGGAAGTCAATTAATCGTAAGCGTTTATGACATTCAGTCTGATATTGCAAAATTTGCACTGTAGTTTTTTCACCCCACGCAACATTATTTATATCTACATTCAGACTAAATGTCACAGGTGTCAAAAAATCTAAATTACACTCACAAATAATAGGGAAATGATCGGACCATAACACATCATATTTTACAAACACTTTACTAATCGTTAGAACTGCTGATTGTGATACAACTATGTGATCAAGCCAACGTTTAGACCCACATCTCATGTCAATGTAAGTGAAAGTGTTCGATGTCATACCTAACTTGTTTATATCAATAGGTACAAAATTTAATTCATTACATGTTATCAACAACTCATTACAAAACAATTCGCCAGGATTTGCATTATAGTCGCCAAGTACGTAAATAGGAATATCTTTACAATCATTATGAATAGCACTCACAGTCCCCATACATTCCGTAAACGTCGTGAGATTATTCCGTTTGTTTACCGGCATATACACGCACATCACTATGAACGCACTAGATTGCATATTTATACGTATAGCGCACACTCGCGGATTATTACAGTCTATCACAGTAACGCACGGAAAGATTCGGGTGTTCCACATCAAGCCAGTACCACCGTGAGGGCGGCCCGTCAGTAACGTCGTCGTGTCCACAGGAGACGTACCTGTGCAGCTAAACCGGTTATCAATACTGTTCAGAAATGATAACTCTTCCGGAAGTAGCCAAGTTTCCTGCAAAGCTATCACAGCACACTCGTCACACAAGCGTCGTACGTCAGGCAGGGCTCGCTTTATATTCTTACAATTGTAACTAGCAAACTTGTAGGTCGTACTATCCATTATTAAGTGAAGGGCCGTCGTATCGAGCAATTGTCTCTGTCTGTCGTGCCTTATAGTGAGTAAAGCGTCTAAATATAATTCCTTCTGGCCATATTTTTTGATTTAAAAATAAAGGCACTTTAGGTTCAGCCACAAAAAACTTGTATGCCTTGTGATTGAGCACTTTTTTGGTGTTTATTTTTTCCAACGCTACCCTCTCTTGCGTTTTAATTTTTATGTAATCAACAATATCAGATTCCAATGTATCAGTATGCACATTAGTTATGAAAATAGGTATTTTTTTCTCAGCGGCTTTAAACGAACATTTAGGCACTTCAGCTTTACCTGTTTCGCCTAAATACCTATATTTTGGTTTACTCTTACGTTTACGCACCTGGTTCCATTCACTGCTTTCGTTATTTACGCTACTTAATATTTTTAACTCCTGTTGGGTAGTAATCGAATTATTCGGACTTATGCAGGTAGGCATCGTCACCCGGTCTGCCGTTATCGGCAACTTAACGGGTGAGGGCGATTTCGCGCAAAAATTTTTATCGCTCTCACAGCTGATAGGAACGTCAACCGCAGGAACTGATTTATTCGGGATTAACTGCGTATTCACTTGACGTTTAGATTCACGTGAAGGCATACCTGCCTTCTCGGTATTATCACCGTTGCATACATCAGACACTTGTGATAAACAATTAATCAACGGATCTGAAGAATCTTTTCTTAGCTCATTGACTGACTGATTTGAGTGATGTAAGTCGTCCGTCGTATCATTGAAACTATGAGTCATCCCCATGGGTCCACTCTCCACATTCCAGGCACCTCGTTTGATGTTTACAAATGCACCACGGGTACTACTCATAGGCGCAGACAATGAGCTATGTTTCAGATCATTTACATCACGCTTCAGGTCTTCGAATTGCTTTAAAGTAGTATAGGTATTTTTTACTTCTTTGACCTCCTGACTGAGTTTGGTGATGTCCTTCAATAGCTTGGTGCAGTCGAGGTGATCAAATAGGATAGGGGGTAGTTTTTCTAGGTCCCTTGCTGCAAATATTGGCATCACATCAGGATCAATAGTTTTGAACAGACTTATGATGTCGTCTAGATCTCTTTCTACTTTTCCACCTCCTTTTCTCTTAATCTTACGTTGGTCCGTGGGTAAAGACTCGAACAAAAGCGTTTTTGAATTACTTATTTCACTGGTTGAAAACGATGATACACATATTCGTTTTAATGTTTCTTCGTCAATCACTGAGATTTTATTTTGTACATAACACAGTGGTTCGTCAACAACCACATTACACGAATTACATTTTAATATTTTTGACATTTTTACTCAGTGCGTTCGTACGCGAACGCAACACAGAATAACACAACCGCCGATGACAACGGTGCGCGGGTGACTGAAATATGACTGAAATATGATCGAAATAAAAAAAAATACAAGAAGTGTGACAGTATGATATTTTTATTTGCCAGATCATTTTTGCTGTGTTATGGCCTTAAATTGAAGAAGAATTGTATGGATTAAAAAGTTATTATTTGTGATAAAAAATATGTAGAAATTGATTGAAATTGGAGGCGGAAAATTGTTTTTCAAATAAAACTATTTTGAAAAACAAGTTATGGCTGTGATAATTATTGTAAATTACCTACGTTAAGGAATAGATTTAAATAAATAAAAATAATATTTTTGGAATATAATTGTTTAATTTAAATCTACCAGAAAGTATCCCTTACTATAGGCCGAATCAGAATTCTTGGCGGTTGTGAATTTAGGTACACGCTGCACATCCCCCCCTCTTGCACCGTAAACATAATTATGATAATAGGCATGACGAAAAAAACTGGGTAAAAAAAAACATTGTCATAAATTAGTCCGCTAGTTAGATTATCAAAAATTATTCGACATGTATTTTTTCTTTTGTTATTCAAACAATAAATGAAAAAACCGGACAAGTGCGAGTCGCACATCGAGGGTTCCGTAGAAACATATTGTTAAAATAATTAAAAACCTGTTTTAGCATGTGCTAATGAAGTTATTTTATATGATACCTTACATGATATGATTTACTCACTTTGAATTTTTAACCCATATTTAGTGAATTTTGAGGCCCTATTTTTATGTGATTTAGATATAGTTGTATGTCAACGGGAAGTACCCTGTAGGTTTTGATTTTTATGAGTGTTAAATATGCGGTTTTTTACGATATAAACGGCTCTAACTTTTTTATACGGTAACTAAGAAGCTTTTCTTTTACACAACTGCAAGAATTCATAGGTTTACGTATATAGTTTAAATTTCAACTCGATATTTTTACGCGTTCCCAAGATAAAGAGTCTTGACATACACACAGACGGACAGACGGACAACAAAGTGATCCTATAAGGGTTCCGTATTTTCCATTTGAGGTACGGAACCCTAAAAATATAAACCTTGTCAAAGTTCGGGAGTGAGTGCTCGTGACGTCAATTCTCTGTCAAAAGTCTATACTTTTAGAGTGATTTTTCACTAGAGATGTGCTATGCTAAGATGCTATGGATGCGTTTTATATCCACCAATCATATTTATTGGTGCACATAGCTTAGCACTGGTGGGAACGGATTCAACTAAGATATGTTTTTTATATGGAATGATACGTTCTGTGGATGCATGCTATAGATGCCTGCTATGGGCAATCGCGAGTGGTATAGCTATTCTCCGTTTCTCTACTATCGATATAACATAGCTCGAGATGCGCATCTTTCTCGCACAGCTACTTTGCGCATCTTCGTACCTAGAAAAATGGTGGAAAAGGTCACATGTTTTTGTAGCATCGATTTCACATTTTCGCAGCATAGCTGTATAGCACATCTCTGGTGGAAAAGCACCCTTATAGTCACGACTAAAGTTTAACGAGCTTTATCATAATTTTCGTTTATTGCCCGTGGTTCTACCAGATGTACTACTAGTAGGACCCGTGGTCCAACCAAGCACTCTGGTGCAAAACTACGGGCAAAAATTTCGTGCCCGTGATCCTACTAATATTGCAGTGACATATTTTTCAGAGTATTTGCCCCATTTTGCCCGTAATTGATCTTGAAGTCAAAGAAAATCAAATGTATCCCCGTAACTATGATGATGTTAGACCATTGCTGTCTTCACAAAAGCGATAAGAGCTATATGAGATTTCGGATGACAGCTGTCAAACTTAAGAGTGGATTATCCAAACATTTGACGAAAGACAGAATACGTGTATAATACGACTGCCTCGGTGGCTCTGTGTGACCCTAACTTCTGGATCAAAGAGGCGTTGGTACGACCCACACCCAGGGCAAGTATTTATGTACTGAACATATATAGGTATTTGCTCTGTGTCTGGGTGTTATTTAGTTACTATCTACATAAGTATGTATTTAAAAATAATACATGTAGTATATATGTCGCAGGCAATTTGTATGATTCCGCCGTTTACATACGGCGTCGTCAGTTTAAAAACGCTCGCAGTTATGTAAAATGCCGAAGGCAAAATGTATTTTGCCGTGGCATTATATATTATGCCTAAACATTTGATTGACAATTGAAACGCCGTATAGGTACATAATGCCGCGGCAAATTAAAGTATTTAGTTCTGTTTCTTTCCACGCGCGTCGCTGTTGATCATAACAAAACAAAATGGCGTCAAGTAGTGTTTTTATGACGCAAGAAAATATTGAAAATACTACGTGTACCAAAGGCTTTTCGCAAAATACTTGTGTTTTTGAAGACATTTATTATAGTGAATTAAAAAAAAGTTACGATTCTTAAACGAAAGCAATAAACACGTCGTGTACAACTTACAAGGTTTTTCGGTACTTAAAAAATGCTAAGGTGTCCATAGAATCTGGTGTTTCGAGGACTCCTGAAATATACAGGAGTCTTCCGATTGTTACATATCGACCATCGTTAAAAAATGGTCAGAGGATACAAACGGAGGCTAACCTAAACAATTGAAGTCGAAATACTCTAAATAAGTGCTTAAATTATGTTGGTTAGTTAATGTTAGAGTATACTATACATATAATAACGGAAGGTCCTAAACTCGTAATAAGGACATATTGTTTCTGGCGCTTCGCCGGCCGCTGCCGCGACACGCTCGCTTCGCTCGCTCGGCTCGCGCGTTGTTTTCACTATTCAAACCTAACCTAACCTACAAACCTTATAAAAGTTTGGCCTAAGGTCACTAAGTTTGGTCCACTGGCGTATCCTGGCGTCAAGTATTGGAGTCAAGGTCAGTATTTCCCCACTCTTATACTCCCACATCCCATCGCATTCCGAAGGTCTGTTTAGGCTCAGTGCCCCCTTTTGTACACTCCAACCGTTAAACAAACAATATATCGAGATTATACACAATCTGATGGAATTGATTTGTCTGAAATGTGTTTTGTCATGGTCACCCTAAAACTAAAACCGACGTTGAAATTATTACAATTGATCGAGTTGTCATTTTGCCTTCGGCATTTTACATAACTGCGAGTGTTTTTAAATTGACGACGCCGTATGTAAACGGCGGAATCATACAAATTGCCTGCGACATATATATTATCACTCTCTGGCAGCTATATCACAAGCTTTGCTTAGTTTGGGGTCAGAGACCGTGTGTGAGATGTCCCAAAATATTTATTATATTTATTTACATTTGAGCCGTGGTGGTCAAGAGGTAGTGATACCCGCCTTACAATTGTGAGGTCGTGGGTTCAAATCCCCAGTCCCGTACCAATGAGTTCTTCGGAATTTATGTATGGAATTTCACACCACTGGCTTTTCGGTGAAGGAAAACATCGTGAGGCAACCTGCATACGTCCGTAGAAGGAATTCGATGGCGTTTGTGAATCCACCAACCCGCACTGGGCCAGCGTGGTGGATATGGCCCAATCACCCTTCGTGGGTAGGCCTACGTCCTGCAGTGGACTATTTAAAAAAAAGCTGGTACAGTTATTTACATTTAATATTTTTTGATAATCTATCTGACGGACTAATTATATTTTTTTTAGTCATCTTGTAAAAATCCCCCCCATATAAAAAAATATATCCCCATAGATATTATGTGTCTCAATGTATGTATCCCCAAAATTATTTAAATCAATGTTACCGACTAACCACGACCTACCTACCATGCTAAAATTATTCTTACTTAAATTTTAACTATGAACTAACTATGAACTAATTAATAACTAAATATGGCCAATGATCGTTTAGTGTGAACCCAACGCTGTGATCCGCAAAACCCAGATTATGGTGATTTTGGAAACTACCTCACCGATATTTAAACAACCTAAAATTCTAATACTCACTACATAATGACCTACAGCTAAGATATTTCTAACGCATATTAAAACTCCTACTCATATTGACTACTTGGGGACCGTAAACCTAAAGAGTCAAGATTTCCCATTCTACACAATTTCCTTAGAGCTATCAAAAGAACATAATACTAATTCCTAAAGAATAGAATACAAATATTAAGATGATGAATAAACATTGCTTCAAATGGTTCAAGAGACAGTTATGAAATCACTTTCCTCTGGATTAATAAAATTGATAGAATCCTTGGGAATTGTAACTTTAAATGGAAAAATATTATAAATATTATAGCATAACAACAGATATCACGGCATAGGTAAGGCGCCCCTCCACCGCGCCAAATAGTCTCCCTCGTCTGACCTGACTTGGGCAGGAGTCCTCCGTATTGTTGTTATGAGAACAGCCAGAAGGGCTATACTACTTTTGTCAATGCTGTCTGTCTGTCATGTCTTCACAAAAGGGGGCAAGACTATCTTTTTTGCAAATTGTCCCAATCTTCGGTTACGGTGTCCGAAGCCCCTAATGGAGGAACCCAGGTTCCTCCATTCCCCCAAAATTAACCTCATATGGTGATATATGAGGGATCCGATCTAAAAGTTTACTGTGGGGTTTCCCTAAGTCCCAAAGAATGGAACCAAGAGAATCCCCTAGACCCTATGGAAGTTACCTACCTACCTAGGCTATTTCCCTACCTATATTTTCACAGCTAGCTAAGAGAACCTACGTCTCTGGTATAACCGTCTTAACATTAAAGGAATTACATCAAAGAATATCCAAAACTTAGTGAAATATAAACGATAGTACAATTTAGAGTCTCCCACTCTAAGAATCGGAATGCTCATCAAGGACAGTCAAAGTGTGATCATATTTATAGTTCTCTGCTTGTAGAAAGACTTTACTTATTAATAAGTTAAATTTAGTAACAGCTTCAAGCCTTTGGTTTATAGTCAGTAAATTGAACTTCTCTGTTATGTGGAATGGTTCACCCGCCGTTCGGTCGAGAGGTTACTGATCCCCAGATCGATGGTCTGTTTTTAGAGGCATTTACAGCTAAAAACCCCAGCCCTGACGCCACTCAACTCTTGTGAGTAAAATAGCTAAAATTGAATGATGAAATATCTGTAAAAAAGCAAAGTCAATTCTAAAAACCCCTGTGGATTTCCAAAGTATCAACTATCCTTCGATAGAACCTTCAGATTCCTTACATGATGTAATTATGTCTGTACTACTAACTTGAGTACTCTAAATATTACAATATTTAGAAAATGCACCATAACAATGTATAGTTGTTAGTTCTGAACATTAATATCATTCATTTAAAACATGTTACACAAATATGATCGTAAACATGGGACAATCCCCGTTAAAGATTAATACACTTTAGTAAATCTCCAAATATAGGTACTATAAATTTGAGTACACTAAACGCTTCGAGTACGCTAAAGATACGTATGACTTTTCCAAGATTAAAACATATATTTCAATTGCGTGTATTTCACGTAAACAAATATCATTAAGATAAATAAATGTAGGTACAATCATTAATCTTCAAGGTTCCGTTGAACTTTGGTATACGCTATAATCGCAGCGCAGTAATCAAATGAATATTAGACACCGCAATTTTAAAAATAAGGCGCTTAATATAATCCGTTTAGGTATAGAAAAACACAATCTATATATATAAAAGAAAGTCGTGTTAGTTACTCCACTTATAACTCAAGAACGGCTGAACCGTTTAGAGCCAGGAAAAGGACATAGGATACTTTTTATCCCGTTCCTTTATTTTTATTTTTTTAATAGTTATTCATATTATATTTTTCATATCATCTATTCCCTTAAAAAATCGTTAGCGAAACTGTCACCTATCACAACGACGCTAATAGGCCCAATTTCAAGGCACCATTGTAATTATAACAGCTAATTAGAATATTTCTGTTTCTTTTTCACTTTATGCATTCGATAATGAGAACACATTTTATATTCAAATTAAATTTAAGATGGCGCGTTCATAATTGGGCCTGATATGGATTGACGAAACGTAATAAGATGACAGGTGACATACATTGACTGCAGACTTTTTATGAATGTCACGCTTAGCATATCAAAGAGAAAAATTGTCTTTTCACCATTATATGTCCTCGAAGAGGAAATATAGTATGGATTGACAATGACAACTGACATTAAAATTGGAGGAAATGTTTTTTCCTATGCCATGCTAGATATTACAATGACGTTTAATACTGGGCCGTCATTTTGTCTGACATTAAAAATATTTTTAAATATACCACCGTTAGAGGTTAAACATGTTTCTTCATTCTACCTTTATGGTACAGAATCCATACTAATATACGAAGAAACGGATCGACTTGATTTTTAGGAGTAGTATGGCATGAGTATAAGTATCTTGACTCTAAGGTTATTAACCTTGACTGTGAACTGTGACCTTGACACGAACATACATTTCTGTTGGTTTGGTTAGGATTGAACAGTGATAAAAGTGCAGCCCGCCTCAGTTGCGGTACTCCTCATGAGGCACGCAACTTACCTCTCAGCTACTTGAGTTAAAAAGCCCTGAAAAGCGGCCCAACCACGAGTGCAAACTTCTAAGCTGCCAAGAGAGAAAAGACCCAAAAAATCGGGAGACATCGAGCGCCGCCTTCTCAGCAGTCTCAGAAGAAACCAGAGAAGCGGCTCTATCTGGGATTCCCGCGCCGCCCATAAGCCTCGGCTACTAAGTTCCCCCGCTACGACAAGGCGTGAACTTAACCTTATCTTATTCAACAGAAGCATTTATAAGTATAAGGTATTATGATGTCAGGTTAGGTTTGGACAGTGGCAATGTGCAAGGGTCCTTGACTTTTTTTATAGAGCAATACCACTAAATACAGGACTTATAATGTAAAACTTCATAAACTACTACATAACAAGCAATTGGATCATCCACAGACCCTTGAAGGTATAAAGATAATCCAAATACTCAAGCCCACTGCCAGTTAGTAGCGTGCTCAGCATGCTGGCAGCATTGGCACGCTGATTGGCAATGCTTTTACGTTAGCCAAATAAACACCAGCATTTTGGTCACATGTCGGGTACACCAGACGCTCAGAAAGACTTTTGACAACAAGACCGGCCACCACGGCCACAATGACTCAATTACAAACGGCTCAAATATGTAACCATTGCCGAGGTTAGCATATTTGCGCCGTTTGTGCTGCTCCGAATCAGCCAACGCTCCAGCCATTCTCTGAGTCTCAGAAAGATGTGACGGCACCAAACTATCGACGCAAGTCGCGTCTCATACTATGGGCCGTCTACACTTCCATGGACCAGCTTCATACCCTCAGGCCTTTTGCCAACACCAAGCGCAAACCCATTCGGTTCGAGTACGGCTGCTATATTGGCGGTCGCAAAAGCCCTGCGTATGACATCGTTCACACTGGCGTGGCAACCAATTTGACCAGCGCTTCTTGAGCAAGAAAGACGGTGGTGACCGAGCTGGTCAACTAGGGTACTTGAATAGGTGAGACCGCTCAGCTATGTGCGGCGCGGCAGCAAGGTAGGTCGACTATCTCGACGATATCATCAATACCGCCGGTCGAGCCTGGTCACGACCGGCAAAGAGCTGAGGCAGATGGCACTGCAAGAGAGAAGCCTATACCCAACAGTGGGACAAAGAAAGCTGCGGATGATAACGATGACGAAATAAATTAGTTGAACTTGGCTGTTTTTGGGGTTTGAAATGATTGTTTGCTACAATATTTGTGTACCGTTTCACATTGAATTGAGGCTAATATTTTGTGGCGCACTTACTATTACTTACTTCGTATCTACCGATTTTAGACCATAAAGCCGGAAACATACTATGGGACGCGGCTGACGGACGCGACTGACAGCCGCGACTTAGCAACAGTCTTAATACATCCGGTGTGCCAGATCGCTCTCGGACGTCCGAAAGCTCAAGGTCGTCCAAAGGTGATGTCCGCGACTGATGTCCGATAGTGTGCACGGCTCAGTGTACTTTCATAGTCTAGGTCGCGGCTGTCAGTCGCGTCCGATAGTATGTTTCGAGCTTTAATGTCTTTACAAAAGTGAGATAGCTCAACCAGATCTACATTTTGGATGACAGCCATTAAACTTAAAATATCTTAAGGCGGTACGAAGTTCGCCGGGTCCGCTAGTATATTTCATATAAGAAAGTCCAAACCTGCAAATGGGCACAGTAAGAACAAGCAAGCACACAAATAACAAATCAACAATACAAATAAAAGTAAGATTGTGCGTAAGAGATTGAAGGTATCCAATCAAAAGATTCTTTGAAATAAATCAAGTATTTTTAAGGTCCAACTAAATACACGCCAGACTTAAAATGAATAATGTAGGTATTTTGTAAATGTTTAAAAGTTGTATACTTTTACAAATCAATCTCCCACAAATAAATCGGAATTGCCTCACCAATTGAGAATGTTCCATCCTATGGCTCTCGTCCACGTAGACGGCTAGCTTTCCCTTCCAAAGTAGTTCAGCGGCACGCAAACGTTTATGCAAATCGAACAAAATCAATCCGCAAGTTTCTCCTTCAATTTGCACTATATTTCATTATAATTTCAC
Source organism: Hypomecis punctinalis (assembly GCA_949316475.1). NCBI lineage: Eukaryota > Metazoa > Arthropoda > Insecta > Lepidoptera > Geometridae > Hypomecis > Hypomecis punctinalis. Next base: position 14,377,787 of record OX438820.1, on the reverse strand, counting down.
TTATATAAAACGATCCGCACTGAATTACACTATCACAAAGCCGATGTCACTAATTTTCACTTTTCCGATAGTTCCAACAAAGATTTGGCAACACGAAATAAAACTCCCGATAATCCAACAGAGAAATGGCCTCCGAACTAAACTGTGTATTATTTCCATCCGAGGTACGGCATCCTCGAATTCCCGACTTAAACTGTATCCGTCAGAGGTACGGCCCCCTCGAATTCCTGATATTCACTATTTATTATTCTTCAGAGGTCCTACCTCCTCGAAATCCCGACGTTTTCTATTTTGGAGCTGGTTTCCCCGCGATCTTTTATACTAAACTAGTTTTTATACGATTGATTTAACTGCAATAAGCGCACTAACACAACTATTTGCATATATAACACGGTTCCTGCTAAAAAGGCCAATAATGCAAATAATCACCATAGTGCACATAATGCCATTAAAGCTAAAAACACTCATTCGGAACATAAGCCCAACAACGCAATTAAATGCAATACTAGCAATAGAACGCATAAGGCAACTAACGATCTTAACGCTAATAATCCAAATAACTGTAATATTTGCGTTATGGAGCATATTCGCTTTATGTCAGTGACGTCACTGGTAGTTTATTACAATGTTGCCTCCCATAAAATTAAATTAAATATTCCGTTACTTTTATAGATTCCCTGTTATTTCTATAAATACGATTTAAACTATTTTCTTTACACAAAGTAGCTAGAATAATAGTCATCTAATCTGATGACAATACAATACAATCTTATGCCATTGTTTTAACGCTTTTCTCTTTGAACAAATATTACCGTACAATAATATTACACCACAACTGTTTCTTTTTTTAAAATCACGCGCTGGCAATAGTGATTTTTGGCCCGGCTTTCGACCATTGTTATTGTAAAGTGTAAATATTAAATCCTAGTAAAATTATCGGATAAAATTGCTCGAAATACCTATAAATATTAATACAAGATTACTGCTAAACGAATATGCAGTATTTAAAGTTGAATGGTAAGTAAAGTATTGCAATTGGACTACGATTCTTTGCATATGTAACCTAAATATTCAAATCTAATTATTTGATGTTCGTTTCAGGATACTCTTTCCAGTCTTTGACATTCTCCCAGCCTCCGAAAGTCTTCAGCTCCATGTAAAAGATCCCAGAGCTTGCAGGACAACTTCTAACCTGGCGACAGCGGCAAAAATCCTTAAAATTGGCTAAAATTATATTAGGTATTGTTACCTATAGAACAAAATAACACGGTTAGTAAATTACTACTCTTTACAGTTCTTCTCAATAAAGATTATTGGACTTGTATTGTATATAACTCGATCCTCCAAATGCTGATTTCTTGCTAATAAACTTCAGACTTTAAAATATCATACATAATGTGCAAGTTGCCTTTGAAACGTACATAATCTTCCTGACATCCTAATATCTCTTCCTGATTTTCTTAAGATACTAAAATTAACTAAAATTAAGATACGAAACTTATTCCTAATTTAATCTATTCCAGCCTGGATTCGGCGTAGGAAAGGAAGGTTCCACCGTTTCTCGTTCTCTGTGACTCGCCTCCTGTTCATCCGACGTCCAGGGCGCGTCCCATCATTGCCAAAGCATGTGAATTTTCTTCTCATTGTGGTAAAACATCAATAAAGGTAAAATTTATCATATCTCACATCTATTACCTACATTATTTTAGCACCTGTGGAGCTATTTTCTATAACTCTAGTTGAGTTGCTCAAAATATTAAATTTTAACAATTAAATGTACCTACCTAGTGGGAGACATAGTTTGTTACAAGAAAAATACATATAAGTAGCTACATGTGGACAGCTATGTACAGATGGACCTTTACAATCTAGCATATTATATTCCATCCATCCATTTATTAACTATAGGACCTCCACTGCTGGACATAGGCCTCCCCTATGGATCTCCTATAAGGCCGGTTAGAAGCGGCTCGCATCCAGCGATCTTAATAAGATTTTCCGTCCACCTTGTGGGTGGACATCCTACGCTGAGCTTTCCGGTACGTAGTCTCTACTCATTAAGTACCTAACCAAAAGTAGTCGACACTGCAAAGCGTACCCCTCTGCCAAAAGTACGCGACCGGCGGTCATGCTCTTTATATAAATATATCGATCTGGTTGCGCTTGTGTTGCGTTAATTTTCAGCTAGTGTTAGTTAATTACATTAGTGTGCGTGTAAACTAGCTTATATTTTGGTTTGTGTGCGTTTCTTCACCCACTGACTTGGCAGACTTCGGTGCTTAGGCATGTCGACTCCTTTTGGTTAGGTACTTAATGTCTCTACTCGAGAACTTTTCAACATTTACAAATTTTCCCATCGGTTATCAGTTTTCCACGCTATGTGCCCTGCCCACTATATCGGTAACTTTGGTTCTTCTATGGATCTTCTCATGAAATAAAACCAAGTATTAAAAATCCATAAATTAATTTATTACATACACTATCATGACATATTATAACAAGTTCAATTACTCGTATGTACAAAACTCTAACGTCATTAATCTATTTATTTTACAACATTACACAGAAATTTTATCAATCATGTGATTTCAGATATAATTAGCATCCAAAAGTTACGACAGCAAATTAATTCAATTAATTATCTTGATAACGAACTGATAATTAAGTCATAGTGATAATAATGCACAATAATTTATTACATAACTCGTTTTTTTTAAATACATTGAGCACTTTCTAATATTTTAATTTGAAGTGCTTGTAAACATAATAGGTATAGAAAAACTGACGGTTTGAAATAATTATTTTGTCAGTATTTTTAATTATACGATCATTAGTCACAACTCTTATATATTTTGTTATGGTTGTCCAAAATGGATTTAGTGTTATTTCATTTAAATTAGTTAAGACAAAACTGGTGGTTGAGAAAAAATCTTGAGTCAGATTTTTTATTTTCAGACAATTATCACGATAATTTATTATTTACATTATGTTATTTCCATAAGCGATGTTAACAAATAATGCCATAAAAATGTAACGGAAAACTTACCTAAACAAAATAATATTAAAAATTCGTTGTAGAAAAAAAATACAAAATATAAAAAAAATTAAATGCCGATCATGCTACGGGCCTTATTATTAAATGGTGAACACAACTACAAAACTCGTGCAAAACTGCACGATTACACGAAATACGTGCAATTTTATTTATAAATTCGTGCAACACTGCACGACCACACGAACTTTCGTGCAGTTTTAGTAATTTTCTACATTATCTATCTTTGGATTTAGACCGTTCTCTAAAGTATATAAATTTTTACAATTTATCCAAATTTTACACTAAATTTACATAGACGTGGTATTTTACTAAAACCAACTAATTCTTGTGTATTTTCCCGCTTGGACGGATATTATAATTTTCTAAGTTGTTGTGACAAAAATAAATTCTTCTTTGTAAATTAATATTAACATATAAGAATTTAGTGTAAGATTGGAAAAAGAAATGCATTAGTAATGTGAAAAATAAAACTATTTTATCTAGTGTTTTTTTTAGTTATTTCTATATATCGTTGATAATTCGAAATAATCTTTAACAATAACAGTGAATACTATTTGTAAAAATAATGAAGTACACAATTTCAAATTAATTACCCTGTGTGCAGACTAATTGAAGCAGATATATATTTATTAGCTATGGCCAAATTTAAAACAAATAACCAATTTTTAGTTTTAATAACCTCTTAAGACCCCTACCATTTAATTATGTTACTTATTAAGATTCGTTTCAGGGAAATTACCTAAAAAGGTAAAAGTTAGAAGTTTACGTTTTTCGAAATATAAAAACAAATAACGTACGGCAGTATTAACTAAGTATATGAGTAGAATTAAAAAAAAGTATATAATTATATGGTTTTAAAATTACGCGGGATCTTAAGAAGCTAAATTGCGTGAGTAAAAATCTACATAGTTATTATTTTATAAAATAAATTATGAATTATATTTTCTGGGATTTACTCTAAATTACACGTATAGTTTATTTACATTAACAATTTTACAGCAACAATCTAAAATGTACATTAATTTAGGTTATAAGTATTTTGTTTGGGGTTCTTTCAGTGCTGTTGTTATATTTCGAGTTTTACATAGTATAGGTACTTATTAATTATTTAGAAAACATGTTAATTGTCAATATTATCTAAGAGTATTCATACATAATGTAACAATGTTTTACAACATGTTAAGTTACATGATATTGCAAAACTTTAAACACAATATAATTTCAAAATTGTTCACATCATTGAAATTAGACTGTAATACAAAAATAAAATTCACACACGAAGTTTACGTATTACAATTAATATAAAAATGTATCATTTCAAACAATAAACAAAAACTTGCCACAATATATAATTTATATTACTTCCCACAACTCTCAAATTATCATACAGATATTAAAATTTGAGTAAAGTAACCTAGACATTGTTCAAGAAATAAAAAAGGCATTACTCATTTCGCAAAACATATCATTGTAACAGTAACAACAATAAGCAAAGCAATACAAAAAAATCACAATCTAAAAATTATTATAAAGGATAGAAATACATTTGCCAATTCCGAAAAAAAGCAGATATCGCTTATCGATTGTTTACCTATTTGAAAAAGAGTTTCCACTATTGATCACTTATGATAAACAACACGTGTTATGACATTCAGCTACCACATTATTGAAACATGTTTTATAACAATGTTTTGCAACATGTCATGTTACATAATGTGTATGCGCCTTAAGGTACGCACCACAGATGATCATGAGCTATTTAAATCTAAAATATAATTATGTAAATAAAATAGATAAATCATTCGTCCTGGACAAAGTCTGTACGGGTGATTCAACAGATAAATAATAGAATAATATTGACAGTTAGCTATTTTCAAAGCAGGTCCTCTTCAGGGTGTTGCTTGTCGAAGATCTCTTGCAGTTTTTGCTGTTCTTTGACCTTCTTCATCTGGGCGTAGATGGAAGCCGCCTTGTAGTTGATGGGCCCGTAGTCTTTCATATCGGCGTCGGCGTATATGAACTGGTCTTCGGGTCTGAAGGGCTAAGAAAAGAAAAAAATATAAGAGATAAAACAGAGACTAAAACTAATGAAATTGGTAAATCTTTAGGCTTTCTTTGGGCTTCAAGTGTTTGCCCGATTGTATAACGTACCATGCCATGCCCGCGCTAGGAACGATTTGCCAAAAGTATTCTTTGTATGTATTAAAAAGTATGAGAGTATAGATAGACCTTCTGTGACTGCAACGCGTTACGGCAAGGATATAATATTCTAGACGACTTTTGACAATATTTATTGGTAGAGCGTTTCTAGCACGGTCATGGCATTGTACATTATAACATCACAAACTAAAATATCGCCATAGCCACAGACGCTGACGGTAGAAGAAGAAGAAACAATATTTTATTGGCGACTATCGTGATCAATGCTTTGATAAAATGTATAGAAAACTTAGAGGGCGACGTTTATGACTGTGGCAATATGTTTGTTTGTGATGGATATTCAGTGAAGACTACAGAAAAATATGATAAAAAAAAGAGAAAACTATGAAGGCCATATATTTACGGTTCAATGTAAGACAATGATAATTGTGGACAAAGTTGATAATGCAAACTGAGTAATGTTTAATTAAATTATCAACAAACGAAGCTAAATTTGTGAAGTTTTGTAGAATAGGATTCTAAATAAGATCTGACTTGCAAAGGTTATGGTTACATCACCGTAACACATAAAGGTAATAGTAATTATAATTTTAATAAATATTTAATTTTGTGTTTCATAAGGATCGATTATGTCCATTGTACGTTCATATTTGACATAGTGTCTATAAATCTGTAATATAAATCTAAGAAACTTATTCAAAAGCCGGTTTTTGTAATTTAAGAAACGTTTTGTTAAAGAATAATGGTAATATGTGTTAAGTGAAAGTAGTTTCATATATTAGTCAACAAAAGCAATACAAAATCTCGAACCGATGTAAAGTAAGATAAATTTTAAATAAATAAAATAATAATGTAACTCGATAAAAATTACAATTACTGTTAGTTCAGTAAAGCTAAAATCAATTTTATTACGACCAAACTATGTAAAGTTAAACTGATTATAGAAGTCAAAAAAGCAACTATTAATAAGCAAATTAAATGAATTTTGAAAAATTACCTTTAATTTTAATAAATGTACGTGTCACTCTTGGTAAAGCGTTCCTAGAAAACAAGAAATAAACGATCACAACACTGCAGTACATGCGACTAAAATACTATGTGGCATTAAATTGTGAAAAGCCTTTAATTTTTTTTGGAAACTACATGCTTGAGAAGCCGAAGTTGTTTTCACTGGGGCACATATTACCATTAGTTATACTACTTTTGAATCTCATTCAGAAGAAGGGAACACAAATTTTAATATCGTCAAACTTACTATTGAATTTGAATTTATTTATTTGAATTGATATTGATATTTAAAGGAGATTTGATTTGAGTTCATAGTATTTACAGTGTGTCTGGTTAATTAAATACAATTGTCATGTGACTTTTTGTATGATTTATAAGTTCCCTAGAAAGAACAATTCAATAATAACGAAAAGTCGAACAAAAAGTACAGATTTCATAAATTTATTGGTGATTAACTAGTCACACTGTAGCGTTTTAAACTAGAATGTGATACTAATTTAAACTTACCTCTCAAACATCAATTTCGTTAAATTTAAGCGTCGCGTAGTCGCTTCTTTGCTGTCCATGATTCTTTCTACTCGAAGTATTCTTATTACTAGTGTTAGTGTTATCTTTGTTAGCACTATCTGCACCTATAGTATACGTATCATACAAATGTCTATTTGAATTGACTGTATTTTTAAATTTTAAATTATGATTACCTAAAGCTAAATCTGCATACACTAACTTTTTATGTTTAGGCTTATCTTCCTTAGGACCGATTGTGTTAAAATTCGGATTGTAATGTTGCTCAGGGCCTAGGTTTCTCGTAGAATTTGATATGTAGTTTCCTTTTAGCAACTGCAAGTACGATTTTCGTTCTGACTCGCTATATTCGGGTTCTGGATAATTAGGTTTTTCATAATTATCGTAGATACCGACGCAAGACAGTTTTTCTCTTAAGCTCTCAGACTTTTTTAATCTGTTCAGTTTTTGGCTGTTCTTTTCTCTTGTTCTGTTTAGTGTTTTTGTGTAATATTGTGCTTCTGTTGGCTGATATATAAGAGGTCCTATGGTATTGTTGTAAGACCTTTCTTGATCTACAGGGATTCTTTTGTCTACTCTAATTGGTTGGAAGTAACAGAAGCTGTGATGTTTTTGCAGTGGAATTTGGAAGTTTTTCTTGTTTTTTCCTTTGGAGTGTAGGTTAGTGAAATGGTTGCGCTTTTGCATGTATTGTTGCTGCAGTATATTAGTATTCTGAAAATGAAATTAGTATGTTAGTATCTGTTAACACATAACATAAATGATGTAGCGGATGTGAAATATAAAATAAAACATGAAAAGCATTATACCTGACCGTTTTCATTTTCCAATGTAAGACTACTTTGAACCGAATTACTACGTCTCACGACAGATCTCTTTGGCACAGGCTTTTCACTCAGCTTTGGTATTTGTAAAGTTTTATTTGGTGATATCACCTGCTTCTTTGGCAAACCCACTTTATTTATACCTTGGTCATTTAATTGATCTACTACAGATTTAACCAATGATGTTGATGGTAACATTCCTAGAATTTTTCTTTTTGGTGTCGCTCCTACAATATTTGGTTTCAAGTTTTTGGTTTTATTTTCAGTAACCTCTTCGGTTTCGCTTTCTTCATCAACATTGATTTCTTCTGTTTTTATTTCGCTGTCAAAAAGAGTTTTAATATTTTCTGCCGATCTTGTAGGTCTGACGGGCGCGTCAACTGTATCGGTTGATTTTGAAAACTTTGTGCTTATAAGAGGCATTGATAAATTTACGTATACATGATCAGTCTTTACAGGAGAATTAAATGGCGATATTTTAGTTCTCGGCGCGGGCACTGGTTTGTTCAATGAGTTTGTAGATACGTTCATGTCAGTCATACTCTCTTCGCAAACTTGTATAGAATCTGTCAAGTTTTCGAAACGATCTACTCCACTAATATTCGAGTTCACTTTGAGCATCGAAGGAAAATTTTCATAAATATTACCTTCACTGTTATCTTTCTCACCATCAGATTCTTGGTTTTTATTATTATTGATTTCATTAAAATTATCACCGTATTCAGTATTAGGATAGAACTTTTCAATATTTCTCTTTCTAACAAGTCTCATAGACTGGAACTGTGGTAATTTTTTATTCGCTCTAGTGTTCAGTGAAGAAAATTTTCTGGCTTTATTTTCGGACATTTCTTCGTCAATTGTTGGAAACTGCTTTAGAAAAGATGTCTGCATTGGCGGTAAGTATGGATTCAGTAAGACGGTTTGATGTAGTGGGTACATTTGCTGTATTGGCGACAACATTGGTATGGCATAGTTGATAGAACTTGAAGAATTACCAATCTGGTAAGGTATAGCGTTCTGTACAAACGGTGGACATACTATTCTCGGAGTAAAAGAAGGGTTAGTAGTCAATTGTTTTTGTAGAGCCTCAATGCCTTTCGTAGTCTTTTGGTTCGTCTCAACAACTCTAGGCTGTATCGCTTGCACTGGCTTTAGTACACATGCAAATAAAAATAAAACACAAAAATTAGACAAAATGCAAATTAATTCAAATCAAAAGCAAGCAATTAAGTTAAAAAAATATGTTATGAAATTCAGAAACGTTTGTGGCTAGTTAATAATAAACTGGTAATAAAATGTGAATCAATTATCATGCTAATTATTTATCATTAGAATTGTTATAAAATGGTTTAAAAAATGATGGTTGATATAATAGATAATGACAAGCCTGAAAATTTTGGTCAATAATATACGGGTTAAGTGAAAATCAATATTCAAAGTTTATTAAGCCCGCAAATTATTTTAACTATCATACATTTCAAGGCCAAAAAATTAAAAGAGATGGATGACTAATGAGCATTGTCGAAAGTTAACCTCATCTACATTTTGGAGGCTATGAAATCCTGAAATTTATTTTCGGAGATTAAATAAACTGACCTGGATTTGTAAAAATAAATAAAAGAAATCAGAATTAAGATAATTACCAGTATCTGGTTTTTATTAATTGACATACATCCACAAAAGCTAACGCTCATAAAACTATATGATTCGAATGAATTGAGAAACTGCCTTTTTTAAGGTTGGTTGAAAATAAAACGTGATGAAAATTTTCAGACTCATAATTAGCTTGTTAGTTTTGAACTTTCACTATTTGAGCACATTACTCTTATACTACGGGACGAATAAATAATTGTGATAGTAAGGTATTTATTTACCTCGTATTTTTAGTCAGTGATAAAAGTAAGTTCGTATAGGCTTGGTCGCTACCCTTGGTGTCTGTTTTTAAATTGCCTGAAGGCCTCTGACATGAATTAATGGTTAGAACAATCGGAACATCATATTTAACATGTCATCCGAGCTACGGTAGCGCTCAGTTATAAATGCCACCTGCGGTCACTCATCAGAAGACTGACTGCTATATGCTGAACGTTGCTTAAATTGGATGATCGCTAACGTACCTTCACCTGGTCAAAGTACTATTGCACGATTAGTCCCGTAGTATAATAATCCACATGAGCTTCACAATATAAACTGAGTATGAATGTTGATAAACCATTTACCTTATTGGGTGGTTGTTGGAGGCCGTGGAAGGGAAGATTCTCGTAGAGACCCGGGTTCTCGCCGAGGGTCCCGTTGGCGGCATTATCTACGCCATTCGTAGGTGGGCCTGGAAATATAACAATCACATCATTTACCAACTTTTCCTTTTCAAAAGTCAACAGTTCTATACCCTAAAATACCTTTTTTGATACTTTCTTAAGGCATGACTCCGTTTGAGTCGGAGTATTTTAGAGCCGACATGCACGGAATTGAGCAAAGCGTTGTCAAATACTCGATTTCACTCACGGAATTATTTCGTTTTTCTTGATAAGCAAATAATGAAAGTATTACAGAGTATTACAAAGTTGTTATATATCAGAGAACTTATTTGAACTGTTTTATACTTATACTATTTTCACTTATATTTCATCAAGGCTCTTCAAGTTTTAACCGAGATTCCTCGTCTCATGATCAATAACGCTTTGCCTAGCTCCGTACATCTATGTTCTACTCAATTTTGATGGAGTCGAGTCCTTAAGCTTTTAATTTTATTAAAATAAACTTTGTTATCATATGTATAAACTTTACATTAACTTTGTTATTTTAGCATCTAATAGTAGTGATCTTATGTACTATTATTTCGTGTTATTATCATCACCACCAGAACTCAAAAGCAGGGAACTTATCGGTGCAGTAACGTCCTCTACCAGTGAAAAGGTGAAAACACTGTCAGAGTTGTTGTTATAAAATTGACATTTGAAATGTGACTTATTAGTTAAAAGCTCCTCATAAAATTAGTAACTGTCCAAATATGTTGACAAAATGCAAAATCAAACTAAAACAAGCGCACTCATAGCATTTAATATTGATAGCTTAAGGCATATAATATCGATTGCTTGAACTTAAAGCATAGCATGCTATACTCACTGTCGCCGGGCTTTTTGCGTTTTCTAGTAATTCTTGGCTGAGATTCATTAAAAGGCTTAATTTTCACGCTAGCAGCTGCCATTCTGTCAGGTCTTTTGAAAGACACAACTAAAAACATGCCACTATTAAGGTTAAACATAAAAAGATCATGCTAATAAAACAAAAGCAATCACAGATAGAAACAAAACTGTTATCATCATTAGCATTACATGTGAAATAGATAACAATTTTGCAATTATTAAGAATGCAATTGAAGTAAAAAAGCAGGTACACATGCAAATGTATTTACAGATAAAAAGATTTGTATCGATATTGAAATGTGAAGTAGTGATAACAATGTATGAAACAATAATGACAAGGAAAAAAAACACTGTTTAATATTAAGAGTACAGTCTGATTGGATATGTTCATATTACTCAATATTATATGTATAATGTTGTCATTATTGCTATGTACATTGTCGTGATTGTGTTTGTAAATAAATAATACAAAATGAATGAAAAAGCTACCTCCTTCTGTAACAATTACATTAGGCGCTTCGCTCTGAAAAAACGATCTTAGCCTACTTTTAGGAAGCGCATAATTTGACTTGTTTATATTGACCAAAGACACGGCTCTTTTATTTGATTTGTTTATCTTCTTATATTTTCCACTGTCGTCGTCAGAATCATTGTCACTCTTCTTCCTAAGATTTCTTATTATCCCTGTAACCACATTTTGGGTATGTCTTCTTGGCTTACCATTCTTTTTAGAATATTCAGTCTTAGGGCTAACTTCGTCCGTTGGATTCTTCTTCCTTTCAAGAAGACCTAAATTAGCTTCTTCGTTTTCTTCAGTCTTATTAACGTTTGTTTGGAGGCGGTTTTGATTCTTAGGACTAAGCGTGTGATTCGAATTAACGTGAACGAGTACTCCAGGCTTCAAAGGCCATTTATTTGGCGTTACAAGATTTTGAGCTTTATTACTTTCCTCTGCGGGCTCAGTTTTAGGTGTCTGTATTTCAGTCTCTTCATTTGCGTTGATGGTTGCTTCTAGTTGCGACAAGTTAGCATGCAAGCTTGTATTTTCTCTGAACTTGTTCATTTCTAAGTTGTAGCTCTGCGAATCTACAAGCCGTGTTCGGTCCGACGATTTCGGGCTAAATGATAAGCTTAATCTCGGTGATAAGGCTGGTAAAGCTTGTGATATAATAGATTGGGCAATTGACACCTCGTTTATACAGCTACCATCCGGACTGAATGGAAAAATGAAAACAAAATGATATTAGATAGATACGATACATGCGATGAGTCTTATGTATATTGTATGATATACAAAACCAAATTCGATAATACTTAGATAAGTGAATGCCAAATACATATATACGTAATCAAAACGTCACATACATAGTAGATACATACATATTTATATAGAATATAAGAAGAATGCTTTCCACACAGTTGATCATGCACAACACAGTTCAAATAATGGTTACTCGAAATTTTGCAAACGCTACGAAAATTTTGCATTCTATACCAACGCTACATAATCCACGCTTTAAAAAGTGAATAGCCAAAATACAGCAGTAAATAAAAACAGAAAGCATTCTCCATCTAAATTATAAGAAAAATTTATCTTGTTAGTAAATATACCTGAACTATTAATTGTTGTCAATCTCAAAACGTCGGGTGTTAGTGCTGATAAAAACCTATACAGAAACGGTTTATTAACTTTTGTAGCAGTAACAATATTGACGAATGATTAGTAGAATATAGAATAGAAAATAAAATTCTATGATGATAAAAATAATAAACTAAAATTCATGTATACAATGTTAGTAATGTTAGGAGATTTGAACATAAATCACATGCTACTATTAGAAACTAAAGTTAGTTAACGTCCTAGGAACTAACAGCCGTTGGTCCAAGCGCACAAAACACGCAAACTCATTGACCTTTGATTGACCTTGACATCAGAATATGACCTTGACCTGGCGAGGTCAGTAGCTCCCCATGGGGACAACAAGAGGTGACCTTGAAGGTGGCATCGATAATGTGTGCCAAGAATCGGCTCGGACCAACGGTGTTGCTGAAAATGTTTATTTTTTATCATTTTGTGCAATATTTTGGTAGCTCTGTGCTGATTTTGGACCAATAGAGGGTAATCTGACCTCTTTCGGTAATATCATAACTAAATTGAACAAAATAACTATTTAGGTTTGACTCTAAGACTACTTTAAATGACTATAATTTAAAAATAAAAAAAAAATCTAATAAATATAAAAGTGTTTCCAATATAAAGCAAATTTTTGAGGATACATAAAATAATAAATAAATGATATATAGATAAAATATATAGTTAAAACAATTATTATTTCAATGATTATAAAATAAAGTAAAAATAAAGTATCTATGATTTTCTAAACCGATAATTTTGTCTACTTATAATGTCTATTACTTACAGATATTAACTAAAAATACAAAAAAAAAACAATAGACAAAATAATCAGTCTTAATCAATAGCGGTTATTAGCTAAAAAGTTTCCAGCTACATAGTTAAAAAATCTAGCTCTATAAATATCTATATTCTAATGAACAGAAAAGTAAACTACATACTTATGGGATAGGTATCTAGAAACTTTCAAGCTGATAATATAAATGTAAAAAAAAATGAAAATACTTTAAACTATACATTCATCTAATTGTAGAAATGAAATAAAATATACTCACTTCTCTCTCTCCTCTAATTCGACTGGGTTATTGTCTACAATTGTGTTTGTTTGTTTGTTAGTTGACGTGATTTAGTTTTTAGTAGGCAGCATCCGAAAAAAAACAAAACATCAAATTAGTAATGAAAAACTAAGTTTCAGTTTCACTAAATTAGTTTATGAAAGATTTAGTTGAATAAAATTATGAAGATTGTGCGTTATACTAAATTAAAATTAGATTACGTGAAATTAGTGATACTATAATTAAATTAAGATCGTTAAATTTTTACTACCTAATTTTTAAATATGCGTTTTAACTGTATAAAAATTAATTTGTTTCTTTTGAATCATGTCAAATATGTAACATAATATACAACGTGTAACGGAAAGGCTGTATACATAAAAAGTGGGTTGATACTATACCTTTTATAGATGCTGTATTCGAAATTTCGAGCCAAAATAACAACATTCACTTTTAAAAAAAATTAAATATGACTGACTAGAAAAATCTTTTGCACGTAAACAAACATGTCACAACAAGGAGGTGTGGTCTGATTTTGATGGGCAAGGTCGTGTTATTGACCTCACAGCTGTTTAGTGTGATAGTGCTGTGCAAATGTGAATTAGTCATAATAATGACTAGTTTTTCAAAAAAAGATTAAAAATCAGCAAACGAACTTACACGGCTAAACATGCCCAGCCATCTAGTTTGTTACCGTTATCTGATTTGGTACTTTCAGTATGTATACAGTCTTTCCGTTACACGTTGTATATAATGTGCTGACATCCTGCTAATATTGATGAAAGTTTGTATGTATGGATGTTTGTTCCTCTTTCACGCGAAAGCTACTGAACTGATTGAGATGAAATGTTGCAATAGTAATGCTTACAAGTACACCAGATGAACTCGTAGGCTATAATTTATAAAGATATTGCGTAAAACGAAGTTCACCGCGTCAGCTTCTATTAAATATAACTGATACTGTGACTCAGTCTAGCTAGTTTTATAATTAAAATTAATGGACAAGTTACGCAATGACATGATTTAATATTAGGTAAGTACTGTATAAAAGTTTACACTGAATACTTTGGAAACCCGAGTTGTATACAGGGTTATTTCTAATCAATTAGCATCTTTTTAGGGGCTTATTCTGTACATCAAAACTAACAACATTAGTCAAAACTCAAAAAAAATCAGCTGTTCCATACATTTTGTCGAGGGTGAACGATATTTTTCTATGGAACAACAAAACATTTTTTTGAGTTTTGACAAAAGTCGCAGAACAAAAGTTGTTAGTTTTGATGTACAGAATAAGCCCCTAAGAGGATGCTAATTGATTAGAAATAACCCTGTATATTCAATGAAGTTAGTGACTCTATAAATTAAACCAAATTACATAATTATGAAGTCAGCGAAAGTAACTAAAAGCAAAGTACAAAACATGATCACACACACACACTATGAGATTTAAAAAAAATGGAATCAAAAATGACAAGAATTAATTTTGAATGACATTTGCAAACAATCAAATGAGATATAATTATAATAGCACAAAAATGTTAAATTGTATTCACACACGAATAAAACATTTAACAACGAATCAACAACGAATTTAGAAATTAGACAACAGAAAATGCGTTTATACAACCTTACTCGTACCAAGTGATGTACAATTGTACAGAAGCGCGTTATTTTTCAAGCAAAATAAAATAGTAACCCAGCAAATAAAAAACTTATTATAACTGATGTTGCTTTTAATCTTTCGCGATTTGAACACGTTATTATTATATACTACGGGATACGAGGAGGTATTTATTTATCTCGTAATTTTAGTGCGCGATTAGTAGTATATAATAATAATATAACTGATGTGTTTAGTACATTTTCCTATGTATTTTTACTAAATATTTTTTTACTGTTTTCTAAAGACACAAAAATGCAACAAAAATATGTATCATATAGCTTTTTAATCAATTCCCTCCACTCTATTTAAAAATGATTTGACATCTTCTATCTTTATATTGGTCTATTCAACTTAAAATTTTATAACGCACATAGATTCGTTCCAGTAAAAAACAAATATATACGCGTCGAATTGAGTACCTCCTCCGGTTTGTCGGTCAAAAATATCATTATATGATAAAAGATACTCACACTTGGACTTAGCGCGCATCCGGCGACAGATGCAGATGATGATGATGCAGAGTATTACGGTGATGACGAGCACAGCGAGCGCTATGCAGCCGATGAGGATCAGCTTCTGGTTATCTCGCCACCACATCTTGGTGCCTGCAATCGAAAAAATATATACAGGATGTTTTTTTTTTCAGTGCACATACTTTGCATATGGAAAGTATAATAAACAAACAATTAAACACCTACATTGGTACTCACTTTAGTACAAAAATATTGAAATAACTTCAAGAGAAAGTATGCAGATAAACAAAGTAATCAATGACGCCCTACGTCTTAGTACCTACGTGGCCGCGTCGTACCTACGCCCGAGACGTTTTGGTAAGTAGTTATTGTCTTGAGTGTAGGGTGCACGAAATATTATTTTCTTTGGAATAGTTTGTCAAAAAATGGATGAAAAAAGTCGATCTTTTTATGAGCGAAATATGTTCTATTAATGATATCTATTGCGCGATAAAAATTTGTGCACTGAATAAAAAGTCATGCTGTATAAGATGGGGATGGAGTTTTGCCGGGAACGCGAAAAAGTCCTGTCGCCTCATTGTATTATTTTGTTTAACTTGTGTTTTTATCAGTGATAATTAGTGAAAAATTGTTGTATTTCGTTGATTATGAGCTGATTTACGTGCATGATTGTAGGCAAGTGATATAATGTGACGTATCATGTGGTTCCGTGTTGTCACCAAAATTCCATAGACGCCTCTAGTAAAGTCTCCACTGCTTTACTGATGTATGACTTGGACAACGTTTGGACTTGACTGCGACTTTATAGGACGTGACTACAACAGTGACTTGATTTTTGATATTTTATCAAAATGTTTAGTTTAGTTTATTTATTTATGCAAGATATACATACATGTGAATACAATTAGTGCTTAGCATATTAGACTAATACTTATTGCTAATTCAGTAGGTGTACATATTCGCCCTGTCTAATAGGGCGTAGCATAATTATATATTAATGATAAAATATCAAAAATATTAAAACTTAATACTGGCAAATGCACAACAATGCGACGCCAAAAAAAAAGAATAAGAAGAAGATGGGGTTGGAACAAAGGACTTGGTTACTAAGATAGAAAATACAGAACTGGAGAATGCTGTTGTTCTGAACTAAAGCTCAAAATGTCCTGCAGAGTGATTATTTATGAAAACGTGCTCTAACGTGCTCGTCTGTATCTAAGAAGTTCATCTAAATGTACGATCAAACAATGCATGTAATAAATTAAAACAAAAAAGTCGATGATAAAAAAATGCGTTCTAAAGATGACCAGATATTGTAACAATGATATACATTTAAACAAAATATATGATGGTAGCACAAGGAACAGGAAACTATCTCAATTTTTGGACTAGTTGATAAAAAATTATAATATTTAGTAGCAATTGTTTTTTAAAGTTTTACTTACTGAAACTTTCCAAGTTGGCTGTAAATTACAAAAATATATTCAGAATGTATTCACTTGATTGTATCCTTATCAATTCTCGTTCTAATGCACATTAATTTTTTTATTTCAATTAGGTTTACGTTTGACTACACACTGCCTGATGTTAAGCAGATATGCGGTCTAGGATGTAACACGCTTACCTATTATCGAGTAAATACTCGAGATTTGAAGACACCTACATTGTACTTTAGCGGGAAGACAGACTCGGGCAAAGCGTTCCACATTCTGGCAGTATGAAGAATGTGGACTCGAAACGCTTGGTTCAAACCCGTGGGATGTCCACCATAAAAGGGCGGCGCTTTGGTCGCGTCTGTCTAGCCGTACGATAGAAGAAAGGGGCAGGTGGGACCAGATTGCGCAACTCCTGGGCGCACTCACCGAAGTGTATCCAATAGATACTTTCTCTATAAACGCGGATCGACGAGTATAATTTAATGGGACTCAAATTACTATATACAATTATAAATCTACGTTGAGACATAGAATTAGATACGTAACCACTCATACTCGTACCGGCAAGCGCAGCGTAGGACGTCCACCGACTAGGTAAACCGACGATATAATTTTGACCGTAAAACGCGCTGGATGCAGGCAACTTCTAACCGGGCTTATTGGAAATCCATAGGGAAGGCTTATGTCCAGCAGTGGCTATGAGCTGACTATAAAAGATAAAGGTAAAACTGAGCCATGTTACCTCTCTTACATGCTTGTTGACGTTTTTGGCGAAGCACTAGTAGCTTCCGTCTGCATCCATGTTGAATGAAAAGTGGTTCTCTGCTGTAATGCCTGTGACAGACTTACTGATTGACTAACTTACCCATGACATCTGCTCACAGGCGCGTGAGATACCAACGCTATTCTCAGCGTAGCACAAGAATGTTCCACGCACGTCTACATTACAAGACAGGTGAAGGAAATTCTGTTATATTGACTGACTGAATGACTGACAGACTCAATGACTGACTAGCTGTGTCGACACCTACCCATGACATCTCGCTCACAGGCGCGTGACATGCCAACGTAGCACAGGAATGTTCCATACACGTCCACATTACGAGGCAGGTGAAGGAAATTCTGTTATATTGACTGACTGAATGACTGACAGACTCAATGACTGACTAGCTGTGTCGACACCTATCCATGACATTTCGCTCACAGGCGCGTGACATGCCAACGTAGCACAGGAATGTTCCATACACGTCCACATTACGAGACAGGTGAAGGAAATTCTGTTATACTGACTGACTGAATGACTGACTAGCTATGTTGACACTTATCCATGACATCTCTCTCACAGGCGCCTGACATGCCAACGCTATTGTCAGCGTAGCACAGGTAAGTTCTATTTACGTCCACATTACGAGACAGGTGAAGGAAACTCTGTTATACTGACTGACTGAATAACTGACTGATTGAATGTCTAACTGATTGAATGACTGACTAGTTGTGTTGAAACTTACCCATGATATCTCGTTCACAGGCGCGCGACATGCCAACGCTATTCTCAGCGTAGCACAAAAATGTTCTATACACGTCCACATTACGAGACAGGTGAAGAAAACTCTGTTATACTGACTGAATGACTGACAGACCGTAGTGACACTTACCCATGACATCTCTTTCACAGGCGCGTGACATGCCAACGCTGTTCTCAGCGTAGCACAGGTATGTTCTGTACACGTCCACATTAGGAGATAGATGTAGGAAGCTCTGCGCGCCTTCTGAGCGGATAACTTCTGTAGTGAGGCTGTCATTGTCGTTCTTCAGTTTCCACTTGAATTTCACCTACGAAAGAAATAGCAATGTCGTTATTAAAGTTTAACATTTTTTTGATACAGGGTTATCCAAAACTGGTGTACTAAACCAAAAGAAGGTGATACAGACCATCGTTATGAACAACTTCTACTATGGGGCTAACCCGGAACTCGAGAAGAAAAATCAGCCTTTTCATACATTATTATTATATACTACGGGATTAATCGCGCACTAAAATTACGAGATAAATAAATACCTCCTCATCCCGACGTTTCGGCCGAGTTGCATCTACCGTGGTCACGGATCAGTCTACCCGTGACCACGGTCAATGCAACTAGGCCGAAACGTCGGGATGAGGAGGCTACCCGTGACCACGGTCGATGCAACTCGGCCGAAACGTCGGGATAAAGAGGTATTTGTTTATCTCGTAATTTTAGTGCGCGATTAGTCCCGTAGTATATAATAATAATGTGTTCAAATCGCGAAAGTTTAATAACAACATTTGTTTCATACATTTTGTCAATTCCAAGTAACAGTTTTGTTTTTTTGGGTTGGCCCCATTGGAAAAGTTTTTCATAACGATGGACTTAATCACCCCTTTTTATCTTAGTACAAGTTAAGCAGATAACCCTAGGTATACGTAAAACTAGACAAAAAATATTGTAATAGTACTAGAAAAGTACTAACCCAATACATTTGGTCCATTAAGCATAATATCAGTTAAAACTTCGTAATATAGGAGACGTCCACAAGTGGAATATTATTCAGAGAAAAATCTAACCAAGATGATATAATTATACATCACTTGAAAGATTTTTATAAAGGCTTCTCAAAAATATACAATTTCGAATTTATATCCCTCCAGTTTTTTAAATGTCAAAAATGAATTGTATGAAAAATAATAATACAGCTTTTTTTTTAGTTTAACCATTACAAACTGCTTCTATCGTTATTTTACTTGCATTTGTAGCTGATTCTTCTACATTCATCTCTTATTTTGCTAAAATTAAAAATTATAACCTGCCAGTGTGACCAGTTAGTATGCCAATGTGTCAAAAAAACACTTAAAAATTTTGTCTGATTGGTGAAAATGCTTTCATTTCAAATGTGTTCCACATTCTGGCAGTTCGTATGAGGAATGTGGACTCAAAACGCTTGGTTCTAACGCGTGGGATGTCCACCATAAAAGGGTGGCGCTTTGGTCGCGTCTTTCTAGCCGTTCGATAGAAGAAAGGGGCAGGTGGGACCAGATTGTGCAACTCCTGGGCGCACTCACCGAAGTGTATCCGATAGTAGGCAGACAGACACGCCACCCTACGTCGATGCTCGAGATTTTACAGCTTATAACCTTCTATAATATGAACCTATCTCAGCTTATAATATGAACCTTCTCGAAATGTAACGAGTGTAACAAAAAAATATTTTATTTTTGTGTTTTAACTTTTTATTATCTTACTAAACCCTGTGTTCTAAGTATATGAAGAGCTTTCCTTTCATTTGATACCCATATTGAGGGGATTGTTTAAAATTAATGTGATCCGCCATATTGTGGTGGTGGCAATCTTATATGTCAATACTGAATACAAAAAATTGTATTCAACAGTCATTAGTTACAGAAAAACAGACGAAAAATTGTATTGTCATCAAAACTTAAGCTGTGTATCAAATATCATGTCAATCTGTCCACAGGAAGCGGGCCAAATTTCAATTACTAGATTTGACCCAAAAATGGGCAAGTGAAGTATAAAACCGTTAAAAATAGTCGGTGTCGTACCTCTGTAGGGTTTGCTTTAGCTGTGCAGACGAGGACTTGTTCACCATCGATTTCTGTTTGTATTATTCCGCATTCAGGTATATCTGAAAAAAATAATACCAGGAGTCGGTCAAGTTTCCTTTATGAAAGGAATAAGAAGAGCGATTTAACCGACATAGCCCAACGGATTGGCAAGTTGAAATAGCAATGGGCAAGGCATATAGCGCGGAGGACTGATGATCGATGGGGTCGAAAAGGTCGCGAGTGGAGACCACGTACCGGAAAGCGCAGCGTAGGACGTCCACCCACAAGGTGGACGAATGACCTCATTAAGACCACAGGATGCAAGCTGCTTCCAACCGGTCTTATTGGAGATCCATAGAAGAGGCCTATATCCAGCAGTGGACTTGTTATGGCTGGATGGATGGATGGAATTTTAACGGAACTACTGCCGAAGGCTTCGTGCTAAAAGAGCCTTCCTGTGAAGACCTTAGTACCTTCCCTCAGGCAACCGAGACACGAGGATGTTTTTAGTGGGTTAAATTTTACGCAACCCGATACAAAATATTCTATGTCCAATACTTACAACTACTACTACAAAACATTCAAGAAAACAGTGGTGTTGACCACAGAAGAAGTCTAATTCTGCTGTTCTGTGGTGTTAACCGATCCATGTCGGTTATGCGCTTCAGAGACGTAGTCCCCTCTATCCTTCCTCTGCACCGGGCACAGAACAGCAGAACTAGATTTCCTTCTCTCTCTTCTGTGGCACCGGGCCTAGCAGAAGAGTGTTGGACGAATACTACTGTCGTAGTGTTGGTTTGTTCTTAGGCTTTTAGGCATATATTAGACCATTCTAGCACTTACACAAAATGTTCTTGAAGGTCATATTGGCTGATCCATATCAGTATCTTAAAGACATCGTTTTCTCTTTTTTTCTTCAATACGGAGCGTGTTAAAAGAAGAGATCACCCGCGTTTTGATCTTCTATTAAACTACGTATAGAAGAAAGATAGAACGTTTTCTGTAAGTATAAACAGAAAACGTTCAAAACGACTTAGAAGACTGAAGGATCATCCAAGTTATATATTACCCTTTGACTTGTGAAACTTGTTTTTATGCTACTGTGATACTTACACAAAACATTCAAGAAAACAGTGGTGTTGACTGATCCGTGTCGGTTATGCGCCTCACAGACGTAGTCTCCTCCATCTTTCCTCTGCACTGGGCCTAGTAGGAGCGTGTTGGATGTCGATAGGACGGTAGATGTGTTAGTTTGTTCTTTCGCGCCCGGCTTCGGCGGTTGCTCGCGGCGCCACGTGTATGAAGGTTTTGGGAAGCCCCTGTAAAAATATTATAACATCATCATCATCATTTCAGCTATAGGACGTCCACTGCTGGACATAGGCCTCCCCTATTGATTTCCAATAAGACCGGTTGATAGCGGTTTGTATCCAGCGCGAACCTACGGTCCTAATAAGGTCATCCGTCCACCTTGTGGGTGGACGTCCTACGTTGCGCTTGCCGGTACGTGGTCTCCACTCGAGAACTTTTCAACCCCATCGGTCATCAGTTCTCCGCGCTATGTGCCCTGCCCATTGCCACTTCAACTTGCCAATCCGCTGAGCTATGTCGGTAACCTTGGTTCTTCTACGGATCTCCTCATTCCTGATTCGATCTCGCAGAGAAACTCCGAGCATAGGCCTCTCCATGGCTCGTTGGGCTACTTGGAGCTTACTAATAAGGCCCATAGTGAGAGACCACGTTTCTGTGCCATAAGTCATCACTGGCAACACACACTGGTCGAAAACTTTCGACTTGAGGCACTGAGGTATGTCGGACGAGAAAAATATTAAAAATTAAAAAATATTATAACGTTTGTATCTAAATCCTATTTTATATTCAATCGCATTACAAAAAACGATTGACAATTGACGGCCAGAATGTGGAACGCTTTCCCTGAGTCAGTCTTTCCACTATAGTACAACAAAAAAAATCAAACCGACTAAATAGGTAACCTTTAGGTTTGCGTGCTACTGAATATATCTGCTTAACATCAGGCAGCATTTATAGTCAAACGCAATCTACTAATAATAAAAAAGATTACTTACATCGCCGCGCAAAGAACTTTTCCTGGTATTTCATTTTCATTCACAGAGACGACTGTCGGAGTTACCGTGATGTTTTCTGGCTCATCTGAAAATTAAAGTATCACCATTATTTAATTTTATTCTGATCACATCTAGCCTGATGAATGAATGAATGAACACTTTATTGTTAACACAAGAATACAGAAAAATACACAGAAAGGAAAAAAAAGCAACTTAAAACTAGTGCAACATAGGGCGACCTTATTGCTGACAGCAATCTCTTCCAGGCAACCCTTACATCTAGAGAGGAAATAATAAAGATAGAAAAAAATGTGATGCCTGATGTGTGAGGAACGTTGACTTGGCATTTTTATTATATTTTATAGATGGTGGGGCATGAGTCGTCGTCGTTCATCGTGAGGTCGTGGGTTCAAATCCCGATCCCGTACCAATGAGTTTCTTTGGAACTTATGTACGGAATTTCACACCACTGGCTTTTCGGTGAAGGAAAACATCGTGAAGCAACCTGCATACCTCCGTAGAAGAAATTCGATGGCGTATGTGAAGCCACCAACCCGCACTGGGCCAGCGTGGTGGATATGGCCCAATCACTCTTCATGGGTAGGCCTAGGTCCTGCAGTGTAATATTTAAAAAAAAGGCTGGTACAGTACAGTACAGGGGCATGATTAAATCCCCAGAGGCTTTGCAAATTAAAGTGACAGTAGGCAGGGTACATAGTTAGAACAACGTATGGCTTATGGGGCCGTTAAGTTCTCGAATGGAGACCACGGACCAGCAAGCATAGCGTAGGACGTCCACTAATTAGGTGAAGATATAATATAGATCTATTATTAAAGATATTGTACTATCAGTATAATTATGTGGGTCGTACCTATTTTAATTGAATATTATAAATATACGTACTTACATATCTATAATATAGATCGCAGAAAGACGCTGGATGCAGGCCGCTTCCAACCGGCCTTATTGGAAATCTACTCATCTAATCATGCTAGCTTACACACTCCACTGGGTCAGACACCTGGACGCTCTAAGGAGATCGTGTCATAAACAAGGCTATTAAGCGCTGGAGGGTCGAAGGTATATTTACCATCACTAGAAAGAGCTCAAAGAGCTATTCTAAAAGTCATGTGGCCGCGAAAATATCTTACTGTACAACTTTATAAAGAATGTTCTTTGCTCACAGTACGTCAGCTATATGTGCAACAGGTACTTCTACGAAAACACTCATCGCTGACATACGTTGCAAATAAGAAACGCAGATGTTTTAAAGTATGTGCCACTGTTCGATGTAGAACAAATCTCGCGAAACATCATTTTTATGACATCAGCTCACGTTTGTATAACAAAGCAAATAAAATCTTAAATATCTATAGTCTCTGACACGGTGCCCGTGGCAACACTCAGCAGATTCGCTAGCCACCACTGGCAACCCAGTCTGCGCGACACACCCTGATTTCAATATAAACAACAAGATGTCTTTTTAGTAATAAATTGTAATAAATCAATATAATAAACCGAATCTTTATAATATCTAGTTTCTAGTTTGATTACTAAACTTACATGGCGCCGAACAGCTGCCAAGATGAGCAGAAATGAAGAATCGGGGCAGTCAAAGCCACACGAAACGGAAAGTGGCCCGGTCGGATTGAGACCACCAAAAGAATTTTCGATACAAAATGGCACGGCAGCCTGGAAGCTGTGGCTGCAACAGTTTAAATGGTATGCAGTGGCAACCAACTTGTACAAAAAACCGCCAGAAATACAGGTAGCAGTGTTTATGACAACAATAGGTGAGGACGCCATATTAATATACAACTCATTTAACATACAGCAAGGGGCTTCTTTGGAAGA
Organism: Hypomecis punctinalis; assembly: GCA_949316475.1. Taxonomy (NCBI): domain Eukaryota; kingdom Metazoa; phylum Arthropoda; class Insecta; order Lepidoptera; family Geometridae; genus Hypomecis; species Hypomecis punctinalis. The sequence continues at coordinate 14,353,287 of OX438820.1, read as the reverse complement.
AATTATAAACAAATTTGAAAACTACTTTACCCCAAAAACAAACGTTACTTACGAGCGTTACTTATTCAATACAACGACACAAAGCGAGAACCAGCCATTCGACGCGTTTGTTACTGAGTTGAAACAAAAAATAAAGAGCTGTAAGTTCGGAGAATTGTCAGATAGTCTCCTTATAGATAAAATAGTACTAGGTATCAACAATGGGGCTACTCGAGAGAAACTGCTCGCAGAAACTAACCTCACCCTGGAAAAGACAATAGATATATGCCATGCGGCAGAGCAGATTAAAGCCCAGCTGGCAGTGATGGAACCGGCCACAACTCCAACAGTGGCAGTGATCAGGTCAACAAAGAAACCTCAGAAGAAGGAACAGGACCACCGGTTCAACTGTCAAAGGTGTAGTTCCTCCCACGGGCCCAGAGCATGCCCAGCATTTGGCAAGCAGTGTAAAAAATGCAAAAAGTTAAGACATTATGCCAAATGCTGCAAAACGGCCGACAAAGTAGTGGAGACTTTAGAAGACAGCTCGTCAGATGAAGAACTTTTTGTTTCAGAAATACGGAAAGACTGGCATGAGGAAGTGGTTCTTCTTCCTACCAAGACTAAGGTAAAATTCAAACTTGATTCAGGTAGTCAGTGCAATGTCATTACAAAGAAAATAGCAGACAAAGTAAAAGCTAAAGTGCTACCCTCTAGATCAAAGTACCTGACCTCATATTCAGACCACAAGCTCAAAGTATTGGGAGAAGCACACATTAACACATTAGTAAAAAACAAAAATTACAAAATAAAATACCATGTTATAGAAGAGAACTGTTCCTTGGTGCTGGGTCGTAACACCTGTGTCGAGTTAAAATTAATACAGCGAGTAGATGCAATAAATATCAACGATGAAATATTTGATGGTATAGGCTGCCTAAAGCAATATGAATATGACATTGATTTGGTCGACAATCCGAAACTCCCCATCTGCCCAGCTAGAAAAGTCCCTCACATTATACGACAGCAAGTGAAAGAAGAACTAGACAATATGGTTAAAAATAAAATCATAATGCCTGTTACAGAACCAACACCAGCAGTGTCACCAATGGTTGTCGTAAGGAGAAACAACAAATTAAAGACTTTGCATCGACCCATCAGAAATTAATAAAAACTTAAAAAGAAGACACTATCCATTGAACACCATAGAAGAGATTTCAACCAGAATAAATGGATCCCAGTGGTTCAGTTTACTAGACTGTAAAAAAGGCTTCTGGCAATTGAAGGTAACGCCTAGGACTTCAAAGTACTTAACATTTAGTACCTCATTTGGAAGATTTTCCTGTCTCCGCATGCCATTTGGTCTCGCTTCCGCACCAGAAGTATTTCAACAAACCATGAGCACATTGTTAGCTGGTATCCCAAACACAGAAGTCTCGATGGACGACATCTTGATTCACCATCCAACAAAGGAAGGACTAGAAGCAACCACAGAACAAGTAATAGAAAACTACTTAAAAGATGCTGGACTAAAATTAAACCAAGAAAAATGCAAATTCACTCAACAAAAGGTTAAATTTTTGGGCCACATTTTGACAAGTGAAGGTTTGAAACCTGACCCAGAAAAGCTGGACACAATAAACAAACTCAAACAACCCGAAAATGTAAAAGAATTACAGAGATTTTTAGGACTCATAACATACTTGTCAAAGTTCATACAAAATCTGTCAGATATCACTAGCCCTTTAAGATGCCTCCTACAAAAAGACACTGAATGGTATTGGGACTCACCACAACAAGAAGCATTCTTGAAATTAAAGGAAATGCTAAAATCACCTTCAGTACTAGGATACTATGACCCAAAAGCTCCAATATTACTTTCAGTGGACAGCAGCAGCTATGCCTGCGGTGGAGTTCTAATACAGAAAGGTAAACCAGTGGCATATTGTGCCAAAGCCTTTACAAAAACAGAACAAGGATACAGTCAACTAGAAAAAGAAGCAAATGCTATATTAATCGCTTGTAAAAAATTTCACACCTACATCTGGGGCTGCAAAGACCTAACAATTGAATCTGATCACAAGCCGCTAGAAACAATATTTAAAAAATCACTGGTTGAAGCACCACCTAGAATACAAAGAATGCTTTACCAGATTTTGCCATATAATGCAAAAATAATATACAGGAGAGGCAAAGAACTGTATGTAGCAGACACACTCAGCAGAGACTGCAGAGAACTAACTGATGAAGACATGAACCCAGAAAAAATAGAAGTTTGTACCATAATACCATTCTCTGAAAGTAAAAAAGAAGAGCTCGAGAAAGAAACAGATCGAAGTCTAGAAACTTAGTAGCCTAAAAACAATAATATTGAAAGGATGGCCCAACAACATAAAAGAAGTGCCGGAAGAGCTAAGGAAATACTGGTACTTCAGAGAACAGTTAGGTGTATACAATGACTTAATATTCAAAAATGACAGAGTAATGATCCCTCAGTGTATGGTGCCAACAATACTAAAATACTCTCACTTAAGCCATAAAGGCATCACTGGCACACTCCGACTCGCTAGAGATAGTGTATACTGGCCTAACATGGCAGCAGATATAACAGAATATGTCAAATGTTGTAAAACATGCCTAGAAACACAAAAAGATAAGCCCATGGAACCTATAGTCCAACAAAAACCGCCAAAACGACCATGGAGCATAGTAGCATCAGACTTATTTCATCTGAAAGGTACTGACTTTATAGTTATTGTTGATGCTTACTCTGGATTTTTTGATTTTCAACCCCTTACTAAATTAACAAGTGCAGAAGTCATAAAGTCATTAAAAAACTGGTTCGCCTTATTTGGCATCCCGGATGTACTAAGGACAGATAACGGGAAACAGTATGACTGTCATGAGTTCAAGATGTTCGCTAGTGAATGCCAATTCGAACACAAAACGTCCAGCCCACACTTCCCACGTTCAAATGGTTTAGCAGAACGTTATGTACAAGAAGCCAAAAATCTGCTAAGAAGATGTACTAATGAGAAATCTGACATACAACTGGCTTTATTACACCATAGGAACACTCCGAGGGACAATTTAGCATCACCAGCTCAAAGACTGATGGGTAGACGAACAAAAACATTATTACCTACGAATGAGAAATTATTAAAACCCAGAATAGTAAAGAATGTATATAAAAACTTAGAAACAGAAAAGAAAAAGAGAAAAAATATGCAGATAGAGGAAAAAAGGAAGAGAAACAATTTAATCTAGGAGAGGACATCATGCTGAGAGAGGATAAAAAGCAGTGGGTACCAGCCAAAATTATATCAACAACCAGAGAACCCAGATCATACATAGTGGGTAAACAAGATGGTTCATTATATCGCAGAAACACCTGGCACATGACTCCAGTTCTGCAACAAGCTCAACTTGCGACACTGGCTGACAGAGATACTAGCCAAGGGCCAGCAGCTAATCAAGCAGTATCTGTTTCAGAACCTCCAGTCCATACTGTTCCTCCAGCAGCAAAAGCTTATTCACAATGCACCACATCAGTGGCCCCCACCAATGAGTCCCACATCACTCCTCCACCCCCTCCGCCAACTATGCAGGCACAATCCGTAACAAGGACCACTCGCAGTGGGCGGTCAATCATCATGCCAAAGCGCTACCAAGAAGGGGAGGGATGACACGGTGCCCGTGGCAACACTCAGCAGATTCGCTAGCCACCACTGGCAACCCAGTCTGCGCGACACACCCTGATTTCAATATAAACAACAAGATGTCTTTTTAGTAATAAATTGTAATAAATCAATATAATAAACCGAATCTTTATAATATCTAGTTTCTAGTTTGATTACTAAACTTACAGTCTCCCCCTGACAAGGTGCAAAAGGCTGGCCGGCGCATGGTTGAAGGGTTTGACATACGATGACACAGAGGTACTTTTTAAAATAATTGAGTGACTGTGATCTCTTAACGTATATTTAAAATTAACTGCACAACCATAGTCGAACACACACACACACACACACACACACACAAACATACAAATTGACATAATTTATTTCAAATTAATAGTTTAATTTCATGTATGACATTTTAGTTGAAATTTGTGAATTTATAAATTATTCGTAGGTTTTTCTAATTTTGTTAGTAAATGTTGATTCCAATTTAATTAATTAACCAAATTTTTATTTTAATAAATTTTGTTGTTACATGCACATAGCGAGAATGCCTAGGCCCCAAGATACGGGTGCTTTGTTGTACCCAGTTTGGGAAATAGTGTATAAATGTAGAAGTCGTATAATTTGTATCTTATGACAATCAATTATTTAGAATTTTGATTTTTTTTTTGAATTTTATTTCACTATAAGTCTTTGGTCGAAGAATGTTTAAATGTTCCAATTAAAGTGAAAGGTACCTATACTGGAAGTTAGGCTAGAAAATTGCTATAAACTTAACCAGGTTAAAGAATAATAAAGGCTGAATATATCACAGGCGGTGTCAAGACATATTTCGGGGTACAAGTCAATTAAGATAGACGTTAGATATACTCACATTCAACAGCGAATTTGGTGGTGCTGTCGACGGGCGGGCCGGCGGAGTTGCGCGAAGAACGGCACGTGTAAGACGCCGTGTCGGCCGCGCGGTCTAATACGCCGTGAGGCCACGCCGTCATGTTCCAGTGCTGGACAGGAAAGATAGCATTAGTATAGAATTACAGAAGATTCAAGAAATAGGTCGATTGCCGAATCTATCTCGGCTAGGCAGCAGCGTTCGGAAAATTGCGTAACGTTTTCTTGTCCGACCTACCTCAGTTCCTCAAGACCGAAAAATTTGACCAGCGTGTGTTACCAGTGATGATGATGGCATTGAAACGTTCAAAACAAGATTGTACCTTTGTGTTAAGAAAAATGAAACATGCTTCGTGCTATAAGAATTCATTTAAACTTCACTTTGCGAAACCAAAATAAATCAATTATCTGGGAAATTACACGTTTTGAGAATTCAACTTTTTGTACCGAAAGCACGAGTTTGGAATTTACAAAAGAAAGCTTTTATTTTTCTTCCAGCTCTTTCGCACAATAGAGTTAGTATAGCACAATTGACAAGTTTTCATATTTCACAAGGCTATGAAATTCCAAAACCATTTCGAGATATCGGGATGCTGATCATTATGCTTATTTTTCCAAAATTTTTAGTGCAGTAACTGCTAAGATATTAGATAAAAACTCTCACCCAAGCCGTTTCAGGATTTATACTAAAAGTTCAGTTGTCAATGATAAAAAAAATACTAGCAATATAAAATGACAGTTACACTGACAGTGTTGACACATAAAATGTAGTTTAAAAATAAAATGTCAGTGTCGTTTTCAAATTACTTATTTTGCTTTAGCCAGAGAGGTAAACGCAAAAAATGCAAATACTTTCCAAAAGCTGAATTATTGGTATTAAGTTATCAAAATGGTGTACATCAATACCCTGGAGTCAGTCAGCTGGGTTCCTTATCATTTGGTGGAAGAATCCGTTTGAATTTTATAAGTATCTTGGAACTAATACTACTTATTCTTCTTCTTTTAAGTGGTGCTAATTTAAAGCCTGTATGGCAGACCCTGTTACATATTTCAGGTGATTGATGATGCATGATTGCAGTTGTTAAACTTTTTTTATATTTTTCTTCCCATAGTATACCGCGGTACATAGTGGACTTTTCGCGCTGACCTCCCGGCCTATTTGTTGTGAATTGTGACGGATTGATTGGCATTGACAGTGACAGTAACGCTAGCACCTATTTTTTTCTAATGTGGCTTCAGTATAATTGTGTATGAGTCCTAAATTTTGCAGTTACGTCGTTTTAGAATAAGCTACTTTTCAAAATTTAATTTTACGGAAAATATAAGTCGTATTAGAAAAATAAAAAATACGTATATGTTATTTTGCAATATTCTTTCAAATAATAAATAAATATAACCATGTTAAAAATTTGAAATGTTGTCAATTCATTACCATCTCTTCATTTTAGCATCAACGTTTGTTTTTGGCATTCAATCTTCGAAACTTTTGGTCACTTTTGGTATCCCCTTCCTACAAATGTCTAGTTGACTACATTAATGATGAATTCCTTCTCACTCGAATCTCGGTATCAACTTCCTAGCTTTCGCTTAAACACCCTACATACACATTCATCTGCGTTTTTATTTCCATCTTTTATTGCTGCCTTATCAACTTCATGATTAACCCTTGGGGTGCCTGGTGGGCAAAAATCACACGGCGTGCCAGGTGGGTCTGTCGGACCCTAAAACAAAATCTTCGATTCTTATGTTATTTATTTTGCAAAAGTGTCAAATTGCAATTATTTGTCTATTTTGAATATTGTTTTTCATGGTTAAATAGAAAAGAATAAAACATATAGAGTTTTACAAAGTTTTATTGACTAAATGAAAAACCTGTAGTTTTAGGTAACAAAAATCAACCGTTAATTTTTAAATTAACATTATTAAGCTTTTTGATAGAGAACAAGAATCAAACTTAAGAATATAGTTTAAGGCTTAAATGAGTCATCTCACAAACTATTTTTCTTTGGTTACCAAATAAAAAAACTGCTTTTAATTACTCAGTATCAGGGCGGCAACTTTCGCATATCAAATTTGCGTGTTCGAGATAGTGTACGTAGACTTGCGACATTTTTTGCTAGAACGCCTATAACAATGCCTTTTTACAGCAGCATCTTACCTTTTGGGTGAAGTGGTGGCAAAATGGCCGCTGGTCTACATTGTGAAGCTACCCAGGAGCACAGCATGCTAGGTTAAGAATTCGAAAAAATATCAACGATTCTTTGGAGTGACGGGTCTGTCAGACCCACCAGGCACCCCAAGAGTAAAAATACTAATTCCCTCTTACCAGATACCACTTAAAACTTTTGCAAGTCGTCCCTATTATCCTGTGGTTGTATTCTCCTCTCCACGACATAGTACCGGGCGGTCTTCTCCAGGTCTATGACTTGTCCGTCTTTTAGCCACCACACGTTTTAGGCAGAAATTAAGTACTGTTGTTTTCTATATCCTTTGTTCTTTTATTACCTTCATCATCGTTCTTTCTTCTCCTGTGTTTAATTAAAGTTCGCATAGCACAATTCACTACTGTCATACGACATCTTAGAAATAGAACCTACCTCTCGCATTTCTTCTACCACACAATTAATCCACATTTTGATATTTCTCTATTACTGCTTTTTTATTGACAATCATTGTTTATTGCTACAACTACAATAAATAATGATGGATTCCCCCTTACCAGAGTAGACTCAGTGGCTTCGAAGTCGTTCCTGTTATCTTGCGGTTCTATTCTTCTCTCCACGACATAGTACCGGTCGGTCTTCTCCGGGTCAATCACTTGTCCGTCCTTGAGCCACTGCACGCTGCAGAGAGGCGCGCACTCCACTGTGCACGATAGCGAAATGTTCTGGAAATTAAACAAATAAAAATATTAAGACCCTAATTTAATTGTAAATTCTAACCTAAAATCTATGTTTTGAATAAATATTTAGTGTATTTTCGCTATCTTGTTGTAGGCAAATAAGTTTAAGGGCGTTAAGTGCATTAAGGACATTTACAAAAAGAAAAAAACCGACTAAGAATACATTAATTTTGCGAGCGACCTCAAAGAGTCAACACGTCCTGAAGATGCCTCGTTGAGAGGCGAAACACGTGTCGAACAGAGTGTAGTGCAGTGAGAATAAGGGTGTTATTTATTAGTGAAGTGTTTTCAATATTTTGTCATATTATTTTTAAAAGATTTTTATAATATTTATTTGTTGTTAACGGATTATTAATATAGTATTTTAAAAATATATAATAGAGTGTAGTGAAAATAGTGATATTTATTATTATTTTATCTATTTTGTAAAATTAAGTTTTTAAATGTATAAGTAATTATTGTAAAATTAGTAATTGTTTGTACATTTTTTTTAAGGTTTTTTTTTAAGTTCGCGGAAATACTCTAAATATTTATTCAAAACATAGATTTGAAGATGAATTTCCGCAAAGTTACGCCTGATTCAATCAATTCTAACCGATTTTATAGGCCGAATCATAAAAGTTGGCGGATGTGAAGTTAGCTACAATCCAATCCTGACTGAAGGTCACATAAAGCTGCGCGTTCATTGGGTTTCGAGCAGCGTGTAGCTAATTTCACATTCGCTGACTTGTATGATTCAGCCTAAATCCTCATTTACGATTAAGTCGCTTTGCCAAGTAACCATTGGTTAAAGAGGAATATATCGTGAAGCAACATGCAAAAGTCCGGAAAAGATATTATGTATATTCACAACTCACTACTTGACCAGCAGCCGTATTATGACGTTCTGACGTTCGACTTTGCTTTTCTTCCCGCTCACTCTTGTGGCACGTGTAACTGGCGCGAGCAGGAGAAAAAGCGAAGGCGAAGGTCAAAAAGCGCATACACAATACGGCCTTAGCCCGGGTAGCACGGCACGGGGAGAAAAGCAATTTATCCACCATTAATGTCAGCTGTTATTGTCAATCCATACTTTATTTCATTTTTGAGGGAATATAATGGTGGATTAGTTCATTGTACACCGAGGGTAGAAAATGATCTATTTCTATTTGAGAGTATGTTTAAGCCTGACACGCAGCGGAGGGCTTAAAGGGAACTCGAGAACAGAAATAAAACTTTCTCCTGAGTGATACATAGTGCTTTATACTACATCCAGGAGGAAAATAAAATACAATATTTCTTTAGTTAGTAGTTAGTAAAGTAAGTTATTTATGACTTCTTGAGCTGTATTTTTTATTCCTGGTGGCCTCATCATTACAAAATCGTCACTTTTACTATCAGATGACATTTTGGAAAATTATTTAGAAAATTAATAGGTACTGTTAAATTATCAATTTAGTTAAAAACAAAATTTAACGCAACGAAATAAATTGCCGCGCTTTTTTTTACATTGCTGAATAAGGTTGCCATCCTCATTTCATTAAAAAGAGAAAACAAAAAAATCCGCCTCTTTTCTCTATTTATTTTATATAAAACCTTTTTGAGATTTGAGGTTCGTATGTTTCCCGCCTCTTTTTCTAATTATTTCATACAAAACCTTTTTGAGGTTTGACGTTTGTATGTTTTATGTTCGCTGCTAAAAAACAAAAGAAAGGTAGCCGGGCAGTAATGGATTTTCATACAACATTCCTGTCCTGCTTCGGAGGGCAGTAATAAAATTCCGTACAACATTTCCCACCGCACATTTTTAAGGGAGAAATTACGATCTTTGTAACCCGTTTATGAACGAGTAATAAGACACTTTCCGAGTGGGTGTGGTATAAAGACTATTATTCCCTTTGCTATGCATCCTGTGCAGGTCTAGGTATGACTCAATCACTTTCCGTGGATAAACTTGTGTGCAATAGTTACGAGGCTGATACAGTACCAATTAATTTTAGGCTGCACTTGACGGTTACGGTGTTTTCCAATGTCTGGGTGACCTAGCTCAATTAGCAGCCGTTACATAGGTTCAAATTCCACCCATCCATGATAATTTATCAATATATACCTACCTATATATAGTACCTTTATTTATTTGACAAATAATGACCTCAATTTCAAGGTCCCGTTTTTTTCCCAATATGTTTATTGTAGACTTTTCCAAATAATTATAACAATATCACAAAAATCTAGAAGAATGCTGACCTTTGATTTGTAGAGAGCTCCACTGTAATGGTTCATGTTGTACTTGAAGCTTGGTGGCGCTGAAAAAGTAACAAATTTAAACTCGTACATGTTATAGTGGTTATTGATACGTAAAAGTAGCGCAGGATTTGCTGTCTAGTCTAGCTGAGTGCAGAAAAAACAAGGATCGGCTAAACGGAAAGTAAAAAGCATTCAACTCTCTCTGGCAGAAGTAGAGAAACCTCTATCTAAAATTTCAATCGCTGATATTTATGGGGTGCTATGTTCGTCTAGGTTTGCTATGTTAGTCCGGCACAGTTTTCCTTGCTGTTAACTCAGACCAAATAAAAAAATAAAGACAGAATGCTGTGAACAAACAAGTGAGGTCGTCCAAATCTACACCTCACCATGTACAGACCATTACACACATATCCACGTACAAGGAAGCTACGCCTGGGCTTGTCAGTCGAACTATGGCGGCGCAACAGCGATGCACTCACACATGTAAAAAAACCGGCCTCACGTGACTGTTCAACGACGTTCTCTCTTGATTTTTTTATTTGCTCTGAGGCTGTTAAATGGTATGTTAAGTGTGCTCAGGACGTTAATAAAGACAGCAACAGTCGCTCGCTTATGGTTCTGTGACACGAGAAGTTGGTCTGTTAGGACAGGGTAATGGAGACACGGATTTATGAGCTGGGAATTTAAAATTGGCACAAATAATGTAGATGATAACCTAAATGTAGCATTTGCTGGTTTTATTAGTTGAAAAAAAATGAGACAAACAATTACCCAAAACGTCAATGAAGACCGAAGCGCTTTCCCCCTGACCGCCCGCGTTGGTTCCTTGACAAGAAAAGTTGGTCCGGTGCGACAGGGTGACGGGGTCGATGGTCCAGTTCTGGGACACGATGTCGGTTGATATACGTCCGCTGCGGTACCACCGGTATCTAGACATATAAATTGAGTTAGTAAAAAAATAAACGAAATATTTTGAAGCATTTAGATCAGTCAGAAAATATACTGTGGTACTAGTGCGTTGTCAGTACCTATTTGCTCATGCCACTGGCGTTGCTTGATTATCAGTATCAAAACTGAGTCCGAACTCAGGCTGATATTAACGCAAAAGTATCTAGGGTAATAATACTGTATAGATAACATTACATTATCATAATATAAGTTACCTGTGAGCTTCAGGTCTTCCTCTTTCCTTGATGCTGCAGCTAAGAACCAAACTCTTGCCTTTCACGACGCGCCACGGGGAGTAAGTCAGCTTGGCAGCACCGGGGGGATCTGAAACGTAAATATTAATAACAACAGCGTACACAGAGATCAAAGTGTTAGTTTGGCAGTATCGAGCTGGCCTAAAGATTTCTTCCTCTCTTCTTAATCTTTCTTGTCTTTTCCTGGCTTGCCCACTAACAAAGCTATGTAGGAGTGTCGATTTTTACTTTTAGTTATAGTTTTGAGAGTTATACATGGAGACTGTCTGGAAGTCTGAAGTTCGATCATACATTAGAACAAATGTAAGATCGAACTTGACACTCTCAGACATCGCGAAAACGAAACTCTTCTAACACCAGGGCTAGCCTTCTGGCCTATTTGAACTAACTAAACATCAAAAGTGATATCTAGCTAGTGCTCAAAGGAACTTACAGTTAACAACGAGCTCGGTCTTTTCGCTCTCCTCGCCCCAGCCGGCGATGTTCCGTCCCTTGCAGGAGTAGTTCCCGTGGAAACTCTTCGTTGTGTCCTGGAGGAGCAGCATAGACGGGTCCACTTCGTCGCACAGGTTGTCTGAAATCATCACATCATTGTTTGGGAGAGAGCATATAGCATGCTATTAACACGTATTGGCGACACAATTTTTGGAGATCTATTAGAGACGCCAGACATATTCTCCATATTCAGCAGAAACAGAAAATTTTTTTGCATTTGACCATTTTCTGTCTGGTGTTAAAAAGAAATGCGGCCTACAGTGTAGCATGCTTGGCTAGACTAGAAAATACATTTCAGTCCATTATACATACGCCTGGAGAAGAAATTTGATGGCACATGTAAATTTTCCAACCCACTGCTGTGTACTGAACCAGTGGAGTAAATTTGACTCAATCGCCTGTCAATTATAGCCACGTGGCTACCTCCTTCACTGTTATGCTACGTGGTGACATATTTTGGTAGCCTTTTCAACATTTCGCCATTGGAGCACCAGTTATATCTTTGTCTACTTTCAGAGTATATTCTTGCTAAGTCGTAATACACTGAAAAGTTTCATTTACCTCCATCCTGCTGCGTGGTGTTGCACTCAGGTAGCTGCTTCAGTATCTGTCCATCCAAGTACCAGATAACCTCATCCAATACTACGGGATTGCCGACTACGGTTGCGCAGGTCAGTGTCACGTTGCGATGCTCCGTCTCCAGGATGGGGCTCTTGGCTGACATTATCAGTTGCACTTGGGGTTTGTCTGAAATTTAAAAAGTCGAGCATTGAACATAGAATTAAAGTAAAAATTTTTGCTGGAGTAATAGATCTCTTTACTGTACTTCTAATAATTGATAGCTATAGGTTGGTCTAGACCACTTTCGAAATGGAGACGGGATGAAAATGGATGCGATAGATCTCATGTCACGTCACGTTACAAATGCTACGTCATTTGAGTGCTGCAGAGTAAAAAAGCGACACTTTTTTGGAGTGTCTTCCACACTGAAGCGGCATGCAGCTGTTGTCTAGCCAACAACCGATCACAGAGGCCAAAAAGTTTAAACCATTATCGACGATTATTTACTGGCTAAACTACGTTCCCTCACGTACTGCTACGTTCACTCACGGAGTGTTGTCGTACGTTCGTAGTAATACGTACTTAGAGATGCCATCATTGATCTTTGTTGGTTTAGTTATGTACAGTTGAAGAGTATATCTCTCAGGTACTTGGGTCGCCATAAGTAAATTTCATACTCACATAGCACATTAACATCAATGGTGTACTCGCTGCGTCCCTTGCCCACAGAGTTGGTCAGTTCGCAGCTGTAGTTGCCCAGGTCTCGACCACGTGCCTCGTGGATGATCAAGGAGTGCTGGTCCGGTGTGCCGCCTTCGTAGTGGGAGTTGTTCACGTTAAGTTTTGTGTCGTTTAGGTACCTGAAATTGAGATTGAATTTTCCGTAAAGAATCACATAAAGAAGGTAAGCCGTGGTGATCCCGAGGCAGTAACACCCGCCTTATAAATGTGGGTTCAAATCCCCTGTCCCATACTAATGAGGTCTTTGGAATTTATGTACGGAATTTTTCACCACTGGCTTTTCGGTGAAGGAAAACATCGTGAAGCAACCTGCGTACGTCCGTAGAAGAAATTCTATGGCGTATGTGAATCCACCAACCCGCACTGGGCCAGCGAGGTGGATATGGCCCAATCACCCTTCGTGGATAGGCCTACGTCCTGCAGTGGACTATCAAAAAGGCTGGTACAGTACAGTACAGTACAGTATAATTACATAAATGTTACGCTGAAATACAACTAGACAGAAGCAGAAAATGACGGGAGACGGAAATGTACCTACCTATATAGAATGGTGATCCCAGTTAGGAACCTTCATAACCACAGTTAACATCCATAGTTACTGCTACTGTATTTTTGGCACTAGTTACTTAGTAACCATCCATCCATCAGCCATAGGAAGTCCACTGCTGGACATATGTCTCCTCTAAAGATCTCCAATAAGACCGCTTGGTAGTGGCTTGCATCCAGCAGTAAATATGTGCTTATCATTTGGGAGGAGTTGACCCATAATCGTCGCGCTGGGCAAGCGTGGTGGCGATCGCAGAAACGTAGCTTCGCCATTTTAGCTACGTTTAATTCGAATGGTTTTTTTTTTTTATTCCTGTCCCGGCGTACAGGCCGGGCCCACGAGCTATCCCTACTTTCGAATATGTATAACCATTCGAATTAAAAAAAAAAAGAAAAACCCTCTAAAAAATTTTTTTTTTATTCGAATATTATAGGTACAGCCATTAGTTTGTTCCCTAGTATAGGTACTAATTATTTATTAAATATCTCTAGGCCCGTTTTTTCTCAAAAGTAACTAACAGACATTGTATTTTATTTGTCTTTATCTGGACTAGGTGCTGTGCCCAAGGATATGCTTAATATAAGAAATGGTGTTGGATCTTTTTAGTCAAATTACTGCGGAATATTTAAACTACGAAATTCAGGTATCAGCGCTAGTTTGTTTGACACTGCATGTTTTAGTTACTCAAAAAAATATGAATATGGAAAAAGTTGTTTCAAGCATCGGCAACAACTTTCAGCTTGTAATACGATTATGCCAAACAACAGCAGTCTAGTTTGGACACTTACCAAAAGACATCAGTAAGAGAAGACGGGTTGCTCTCATATTCACATTTGAGCAGCACCTGTGCCCCTTCTGTTACTGTGATGTTCCGCGGAGACACGTGCACTATCGGTGGATCTGAAAAAAACAACACATGCAACTTGAAAAAAAAAGCACATAAGTGTGAAGTGTTTAAAAAATTAACATTACCTCACGAAAGGCAACAAGTAAAATAAAACTAGCCATTACTATGTCCTCGTGGTATTTTGGATAGGACATATTCATTGATTTTGCATGTTGATTGTGCTTAGTGCTGGTATAAAGCCAGTAAGTTTAATGCTATTACCAGTTTGCTTAGTTGGTAATATTTATTTATTCATTTATTGCAAATCCTACCAATATTATAAACGCGAAAGTTTGTGAGTTTGTGAGGATGTATGGATGGATGGATGTTTGTTACTCTTTCACACAAAAACTACTGAACGGATTGAGATGAAACTTTGCACACTAATATTATAAACGCGAAAGTTTGTGAGTTTATGAGGATGGATGGATGGATGTTTGTTACTCTTTCACGCAAAAACTACTGAACGGATTGAGATGAAACTTTGCATACTAATATTATAAAAGCGAAAGTTTGTGAGTTTATGACGTTGGATGGATGGATGTTTGTTACTCTTTCACGCAAAAACTACTGAACGAATTGAGATGAAACTTTGCATACTAATATTATAAACGCGAAAGTTTGAGGATGGATGGATGTATGGATGTTTGTTACTCTTTCACGCAAAAACTACTGAACGGATTGAAATGAAACTTTGCACACTAATATTATAAACGCGAAAGTTTGTGAGTTTATGAGGATGGATGGATGGATGTTTGTTACTCTTTCACGCAAAAACTACTGAACGGATTGAGATGAAACTTTGCATACTAATATTATAAAAGCGAAAGTTTGTGAGTTTATGACGTTGGATGGATGGATGTTTGTTACTCTTTCACGCAAAAACTACTGAACGAATTGAGATGAAACTTTGCATACTAATATTATAAACGCGAAAGTTTGTGAGGATGGATGGGTGGATGTTTGTTACTCTTTCACGCAAAAACTACTGAACGGATTGAGATGAAACTTTGCAATAATATAGCTTATATATCAGAATAACACAAAAACTATACATTATAATGATATTGCGTAAATTTTTCATAATAACGATAAGTGTTAGGTAAGATCTGAGAACTCTGAGAAGCTATTCTAGAGTGCGCTTCAAGAAATGACAAAAAAAATCAAGTGACGAATCGAACAACCGTCAAATCGCTTTATTTTTTGGATTTTCCACCTGTTTTATTAAGGGTGGTAAGGTAGGGCCTCGGGTTTAAAAGACGGAACGTGACATAGTCTACTTTTATCCTAGAAAAATAAAGGGTGCCCATGGGATAGCACAAAAATCATAATATCATGCGGGCGAAGCTGCGGGTAAAAACTAGTATATACATAATTCAGTTAAAAACTAGATTATCTTCGACTGCTTCGGTGGCTCAGTGGTTAGTGAACCTTCTGAATCACAGAGGCGTGATGGGTTCGATCCCCACCCAGGGCAAGCAATTATGTGATGAACATAGGTGTTCGCTCTGTGTCTGGGTGTTATTTAGGTATTATCTATATAAATATGTATTTAAAATATGTATTATATCAGTCTCTGGCAGCCATATAACAAGCTTGGCTTAGTTTAGGGTCAGAGACCGTGTGTAAGATGACCCCAAATTTTTATTTATTTAACTAAATATATGGCATATATACCCTGTATTGAGGGCGCAGCAATAGCTAGTACAAACTTAAGTAGATATTATAAAAACATTATTCTTATCGTACAATATTACATACCTAACTTAGGCACATAACACAATATTACGCAAGGTACAATTGCATTATAACTTTAGACACCAATGACCATGTTCATATTATTATTTGAAGAGATTCGAGCCTCACCGGTGAATCGGTAAATTTTTGCACCCAGAAAGTTTTTGCGGCATTAAAAGGCATGTGCAAACTTTGTAGTTTTTTTTTCTTTTTGTGTCATAAAAGGAATTTCCACCTCTTTAGTGGAGAGAATGTCTAGTATTTCAATAACTTTATTATATGCCCTGTAAGTAAGTATATAGTATTGTATATAGTAGTATAAGTTAAGTGAGCAAAGACGTCTAATTGAAAGTGACCTTCATTCGATATGTTTCAGTTCTTACTTTAACAGAATACGGCTAAAACTCACATTATAATTAAACGGTCGATCCGCAAGGAATCCGACCAGTTTCGGAGTATTTAGTACTCCATCCTCAGGGAATACGCGCACCGCACAATACCGCCGACTGCGCGCGCGCCAGTCGGGGGGTTGGATCGCCCGTATAATTGTAACGTGAGTTTTAGCCGTATTCTGTTATAGTTATGATGAATCCTCAGGGTAGTTTTAATGAAGTGTTTCAGTTCTGCCCTGTCTAATTTACATATGGATATAATTACACCATATCTCTAGTTATTTAAGGTGAATTTACTAGGCCAGCGCGCAAAATCCAAATTTCGTAGAGCGCGATTAATCCCGTAGTATATAATAATAATGTGTTCAAATCGTGAAAGTTTAAAAACAACATTATTTGGGTTTTTTGGAACTTACAGACAAACTGCTCATTGTAACTTTACAAAAAGTCATTTAGCAGCCATAAATATGTAGTGTTAACGAAGTAAACACACTTAAAAACCAAAATAATGGCCAGTTTATGCACACGAGTCTACTAGCTAAATACTAAGTTGAGAATTAGTTATGCATTTTCGTGCATAAACTGACCACTAATTTGGTTAATACGTGTAATGTTACTTGTAAACGCTACCTATTCATGGCCACTAAATGAGTTTTCGTAAACTTAAAATGAGTAGTTAATCAGTGAAAAGCAAAAAAACTCCACTAAAAGCTAAGTTGAAAATTAGTTATGCATTTTCGTGCATAAACTGCCACTAATTTGGTTAATACGTGTAATGTTACTTGTAAATGCTACCAATTCATGGCCACTAAATGAGTTTTCGTAAACTTAAAATGAGTAGTTAATCAGTGAAAAGCAAAAAAACTCCACTAAAAGCTAAGGTGAAAATTAGTTATGCATTTTCGTGCATAAACTGACCACTAATTTGGTTAATACGTGTAATGTTACTTGTAAATGCTACCAATTCATGGCCACGAAACGAATTTTCGTAAATTTAAAATACGCAAAATTACAGTAAAAATTCGCAAAAATACCCCAAAAAAATGAATTTCACATTATGATCGAGACGTTCAGCTTTAAGAAATTAGGTACGCCGTTTGCAGCCAGTGTAGCCATAAAACATCTTTTATTTCGCAGGAAGACAGTTTTTTTTCGCTGACGGGTGTGTATTATAGTGATCTTTTTTAATCACTTCATTAAAACTCGCGTGAGAAAACATTATACTAAATAAAACACCGGTTTTCACTATATAACCTACGAAAGCCGCTGGGAACACACGCGCACACTGTGCGCGCGCTCCCGTCGACCGGCGCACGCGCACTGTGTGCGTGTGTGCGCGTGCGCCAGTCGACGGGAGCGCGCGTATTCCCTGATGAAGGAGTACTAATTTACTCCGAAACCGGTCGGGTTCCCAGCGGCCAGGCCGTATATCATACGTGAGTGAAAACCGGTGTTTTATTTAATATCGTTTTTAAATGTTTTTCAAAGTCATTTTCTTAATCTTTTCTGCTTTGATAGTTCCGCGTTTTACCTACTTAATCAATTTACTGATGATGATTGTGGTTTTACTTACACCATATTTCCAGCTCTCTGGTAGCGTGCATAGGGTGGTCTTTAGTCTCTACAGTGACCTCGTTGGAAGCCTCGCAGTGGAACTTGACTCCGTTCTCGAACCTCGTCGCTTCGAAGGTCAGGTTGGATATGGTTTCGAAGGTGGTGTCAGACTAAAAAATAAAAATAACATTCTTGTTAATAAGATGAATTATTACTATTTTTAGTTTAAAACAAACGGAAAAAACGGAACCCTTATAGGATCACTTTGTTGTCCGCCTCTCCGTCTGTGTGTATGTCAAGACTCTTTTCTCGGGAACGCGTAGTACTTCCCGTTGACATAGAACTATATATTTGGCGAGAAACATTGTCTCAGAGTACAGATATAGGAATAAATCGGAAAACTGTACATTTTTATTTAAATCACAAAAAAATAGGGCCTCAAAATTCACAAAATATGGGTTCAAAATTTAAAGTGAGTAAATCGTATCATGTAAGGTATCATATAAAAGAACTTGATTAGCACATGCTGAAACAGGTTTTTAATTATTTTAACAATGTGTAATTTTCGATGTATGACGAGAAAAGTGAAAAAAAAAAGCTTTTTTGTCGATGGTTATAGAGATTTTACCAACTTACTTCCCAATTTTGTGAAATTTTCTGGATTTGTACGGAACCATTGATGTGCGAGTCTGACTCGCACTTGTCCAGTTTTTTTTTATTGTATTCTAGTTTTTTACCGACTTCCAAAAACGAGAAGGTATATGTTCGTCTGTATGTATTTTTTTATGTATTTCATCGATAATTTCGCCAATTGTGAACCGAATCGGAAAATTATTTTTTTGTTCAAATGTTTATACTCTCAAAGTGGTTCCATTTTAATTTTATCGAAATCAGCCATTTTTGATTAATTAACAATAATGTGGTGTCGCATCGATTCGTGCAAACTATTTAAATTCTGTACATAGTGGAAGGCGGTGGTTCTATTTTTGCGAATAATAATGATTGTCGTTTTTTTTAAATGCAGATTTATTGTTAGTGAATTACTGTCTTTAACTAAAAACCTTCGAACAAATATCTATAAAGTCACAATCGTGCAAAAAAAGTGTCCGAGCCAAAACTCTGCCTAAGTTACGTTGTGGGCAGGCTTTTTAGTTAGTCGTAAGGCGATTGCAAGCCGACTACAACGCTGTGCGACGGCTAAGTGCACGGTTACAATCACTAATTAGGTGACATAACGTCGATATTTGGAAAAACGGGTCATTGTGAATTATTTAGTGTAAATACCTAAGTCGGTATGTGACGGCGCTCGGACATTCTTTTAATACTTTCACTTAGGGAATGTGGCTCTGTAGATATTTGCTCCTTGCTAAAAACTCATAATAGCGTGTTAAAGACAAACTGAGGTACGTTTTAGCCGCGTAACAATCTCAAACTGTCACAGTGCCTTTGTCCCAAGTTGGGACATAGAGTTAAAGTCAGTAGATGTTTCCAGGGGATTTTAGTTTCAAAACTAATTTCACAGATAAGATTATTTCGTTCGTTCGTTTCAGCCATAGGACGTCCACTGCTGGACATAGGCCTCCCCTAAAGATTTTCAATAAGACCGGTTCGTAGCAGCTTGCATCCAGCACGATCCTGCGGTCTTAATGAGGTTATCCGTCCACCTTGTGGGTGGACGTCCTACGCTGCGCTTGCCGGTACGTGGTTTCCACTCGAGAACTTTTCGACCCCATCGGTCATCAGTCCTCCGTGCTATGTGCCCCGCCCATTGCCATTTCAACTTGCCAATCCGCTGGGCTATGTTTACTTTGGTTCTTTTACGTAACTCCTCATTCCTGATTCGATCCCGCAGAGAGACTCCGAGCATAGCCCATATTATTTATAAGATTGTTTACCCATATTTAAATATAATCTGGTGTTCGGGGTCCGGTGACGGAACTACTGTCATAGTTTCGTACTTTTCAATACAAATATTTTTTTGCTTGATAAGTTCCTATGATGGTAATGGTATGTGGCAACCTTTGATTATACAGCTGTCTAGATGGACAAACATGAACATTAATCACAAAGAAAACGGCCCAGATCTTTGACAATGAGCGCGTACTTAATATGTCAAACCTGTCAAAATTTGTATGGATAGGCACCATATATGGACCATATTATTTGGGCCGTTTTGCTCAGCTAATTCGGTATCTAGACAGATACATAATCAAAGGTGGCAACTTTCTGTGCTAGATTTGGCACTGTTTTCACAAGTTTAGCACTAACATTTAGCTACTCAACTTAGGACTATTTCAAGGCCATTTTGTTTCTTTTTGCTCACTGTAGCACAAAATGCAGTTGTTACTATTTTTCGCGTAATCTAAACATGTCTTAGAAAAAAAAACAACAAAAATTGCCACACATAGACGAGCGCATCCCCGGGATCCCATCCCTCCTCAAGATTTGCGAATTTGGCAAGCGTACATGTTTTTTTTTCCATTTTCCGTTTTTTTCAGATGTTATTTAGCATCCATCTGAGATATAGAATTGGCAACCCTGATGGTATGGCAAGTTATAGTGGGGAGACACTTTTAGGCTTTAGAAAGTTCAACTAAATTCCCAAAACAGGCGCTTCCAGACGAGCTAGCTCGTTCCAACTCCGTCCTCAAGTATTTGCAATGTAAATGACTATTAATTAGTTATGCATAGAAAATAACAGGCCTCTAGGGTGGGTTTACTGTAATTCTCGTATGTACTGAGGTACTTCGCTACTTTGTGAGTTACAAGGGAGGATAAAGTTTAAAAGACACGCGAAGTTTATAAAAACGTTTTTTAGGTCTACTTATGTACATATGTACATGTATTTAGAAAGGCAACTAACCCGAATAAAAAAACAGACAAGTGCGAGTCAGGCTCGCACACCGAGGGTTCCGTTCAAATCCAAAAAAATTCACAAAGTTGGGAAGTAAGTTGTTAAAATTTGTATACTATAATCATCGTCAAAAAAGTTTTATTTTTTATTTTTCTCGTCATACGTCGAAAATTACACATTGTTGAAACAATTAAAAACCTGTTTGAGCATGTGCTAATGAAGTTCTTTTATGTGATACCTTACATGATACGGTTTACTCACTTTGAAGTTTGATCCCATATTTTGTGAATCTAGGCCCTATATTTTGAGTTTTAAATAAAAATGTACAGTTTTAAGACTTATTCCTAGATGTGCACTCTGAAACAATGCTTTTAGCCAAATTTCATAGTTCTATTGCAACGGGAAGTACCCTGTAGATTTTGATTTTTGCGCGTGTCGAAATATGCGGTTTTTTACGACATAAACAGCTCTAACTTTTTTATACGACAACTGAGAAGTTATTCTTTTACACAACTGCAAGAGACCATAGTTACACGTATATAGTTTAAATTTCAACTCGATTTCTTTACGCGTTCCCGAGATACAGAGTCTTGACATACACAAAGACGGACAGACGGACAACAAAGTGATCCTATAAGGGTTCCGTTTTTTCCTTTTCAGGTTTTGAAGAAGAAGTAGATTTCCGAACTGCCGTAACTCCAAACTCTGAACTCCGTTTCAGCCGCCTTCCCTATGGAACCCCATGCGTGGTATCCACTTGACAACTTTGCGATCCTATCTGTCATTAGTCCTCCCTATTATATGGCCTGCTCACGGCTATTTCGGTTTGTTTCACTGCGCTATGTACCTTTGTTTCTTTTGCGGATCTTCTCATTCCTGATTCGATCTCGCAGAGAGACTTCGAGCCTAAAAATACGTTTATTTAAACGAAACTTATCTAATATACGTCACGCACCACCCACACTAGCGTGACCTGTGTCGTGAATATTTTAAGGGTAACATTTCGAGGGCTTGTCGCGGCGCGCGTAGCACCCATTGTTCTAAACAATGAACAGGGAACAAGGAACAACTCATCATGTCATCCACCAATTATCCCTCCCCATGATTATAAAGCAAAGGCGCTTTAAATTTCATTAATGCTAAATGCTAATTAGCATTCGCGAACTTTGTCGTATTAAGTGTTTAAACTTTTGCTTTTGTTGATGGCGTCAAATGACGTTTAAGTTCTAAGTTGCTTGCTTACTATAACGCACCAAAACATTATTTTTTTGTATTGGAAAGTATAAAACTAAGGTAACCAAGACCAAGACCGTCCCGTCACTGACCAGCACCTTTGCGTACTATTGTTGGCGTCGGGGTCACCAATTGTTAGTGCCTCTTTACACAAACTTATTTAGATAAAATGAAATAAATAATCATGTTCCTAACTACGGCCTTATGCAAGGTGCGTTTTACTTCCAAATTGTTTATACGGTAGGGTTGGTGGCTACATGGAGCTGCCGAGCATTGGGTGGTAGTCCGTGTAAAAGATAATGTGCAGGTAACGTGGAAATTTCATGGCGCATTTGATTTGTGAATTAGAAACGTACTGATGCGTTAGTACAAGTTCGCACGTAAATTGAAACTACAGAGTGTCAAGTGAGAGTTTTGCTAATCAAATCGAATTATTTTTACGTCGCGTTGACCGAGCGCGCTGTACACACACGCGAGCACATTGACACACACACTTAAATTAGCCAATCACAGACGTTGCCGCGCTCGTGTTTGATCGGTTTGGCGCTCGTTACATTACCGTAAAAAATACTCACAATTAGCTATTCAGTTTTCTGTACGTGACACAAGATGGCGCTGTGCCATTTCATCGATCTTGAGCAAAAATCTCGCACTTAGCCCTCTGTAGATTCAGTAGTTTTACTATTTGCGGAAACAAGAAAGAACTAACATTAATGTAAGGAACCGCACGCAAACGCACAGGTTTAAATAAACTATGCAGAACCTGCACTAAAGGTTCTGGACTAGAAACTGTTCGTAAGGTCATCTTGGGTAGGCCTATGTTCAGCAGAGGACAATTAAAACGTCAGTACTTACCATTTCGACGCTCTTTGTCTGCTCAACCGCACATGAAACAATAAAAAACAGAACATTAGTAACGAACCTAATTATATTTTAACTACAGAAATACGTTAATATTAAACAGGGTTATTTTTAATCAATTAGCATCCTTCTAGGGGCTTATTATATACATCAAAACTAACAACCTTTGTTATACAACTTTCGTCAAAACTCAAAAAAAATCAGCTGTTCCATACATTATGTCGCGGGTGAACTAAATTTTTCTATGGAACAATAATTTTTTTTTTAGTTTTGACGAAAGTCGTATAACGATAGTTGTTAGTTTCGATGTACATAATAAGTCTCTAGAAGGATGCTAATTGATTAGAAATAACCCTGTATACCTACTACGGGACTAATCGCGCACTAAAATTATGAGATAAATAAATACATCAGCATCCAGACGTCTCGACCGAGTTCTATTGATTGTAGTTCCGGGTCTTGACCACGATCGATGCAACTCGGTAAAAGTAAATAATAACAATGTGTTTAAATCACGAAAGTTTAAAAACAACACACATAAATAAGATTTCTATTATATAAAAAATTCTATTATTTCTATTTATTTGTTTTACAACTCACGGGTTGCCCCGGATCTTTGAAGGGCATTGATGGGGCCGAAACCAACACCAAGAGGCCCTTTTACAATCATTCAAGTAAAAAAATACAGTTTTTGGGTGATAGGAAGAGGTAAACTATTGTAAAGGCGGGGAATAGGTATATCTTAGGCTATTATAATGAATTATTACATGATTATAAGCTGGTCTATGGAATGAGGTGCGGCACCCGCCAAGTGATGCCTCATTTCAAAATATTTAGGCGGGTGGTGACTTGCCATCCACTAAATGGGCCCCCCATAAAGGCTACCGTAAGCTATTATTTCTATTATTATTATATTGTAGTCAAACGCAAACCTATTCGAAATAAAAAAAAAAAAAAAAAAGAAAAATATAATTATAAGACTATTATTATAAGCTGAGTTGTGAAAAACCTTGTTTATTACAATTGGTCTGTTAGATTATCAAAAAATGTGGACACGTATTTTTTCTATTGTCAAACAAATAATAAATGACAAAGATAAACCTAGTCAAAGTTAGCGAGATCAGTTTTCATTTCAAACTTAAAATAACCTTGAAAACATTTTAATAAGTACTAGGAATTGAAGTGACCATAGAATAAGAACTAAATTAATAGAAACCGTACTAAAATAGCAAGAGATATAGACCACTTTGTCCCATTTTAAATATGAAATTTAAAAAGTGTTAGAAATAGATGTACACGAACTTACGTAACTTCGAAGGGTTATACAAACTAGCATTGATCTGTCCAAATTCAAAAAGGTAAAAAGTAGGAAGGTAAAATTATCAGAGATATGAACCTCCTGCTGAAACTAGAGGGTTCAAATTTCCGATTAAAAAAAAGACAAAGTAGAACCAAATTTTTTAACCATTTTGACATTTCAACTTGTGATTTTGACGTACGCCGACAGACATTGTGTTTTTTTGTTCCACTCACTCTCGCGTATGCTGTATAACCAAATATGAAAAAGACAGCTGTCACGTAGTTTCTATTGGAGTAATATTTAGCAATATAAATAATAAATAAATATTTGGGGACATCTTACACATGGTCTCTGACCCCAAACTAAGTAAAGCATGTGATATGGCTGCCAGAGACTATATACTACATATACATATTTTAAATACATACTTATATGTATAATACTATCTATATAAGTATACTAAATACACCTAGACACAGAGAAAAAACCTATGTTCACCACATAAATGCTTGCCCTGGGTGGGGATCGAACCCACGCCTCATTGATCCAGAAGTCAGGTTCACTAACCACTGAGCCACCGAGGCAGTCAATACTTCTATTACTTGTCAGTCTTCTGAGGTGGAGACAGTCCGAAAAAAAAAACATAAAAGTTCGAATTCCGAAGAACACTTACAATGCACCAGACAGTAAACCATTTACAGCAGAAAAGGCAACATAGGCTAAAAAGGTAAAATAGGCAAAAAGGCAAAGAAAAACAATCGACAAAAAGCCGTCTTTAATGCGCTGCCTAACTACAGTAATCCGATTATTGCTAGTGATGGGACAGTATCGATTTATCAATATCGATAAAATTTTATTGAAATTGCCCTACCTAATGTGTTTTAGCCAGTTTTATGAATTCGTTGTTATTTAGTTGACCTATTTATGAAAAATGTAACAAATAGTTAAAAATATTGTAGGTAAATAACCTACTTATATAAAAATGATAGTTTGTGGTTTATTTGTTTAATCAGTGATTTTGTAATTTCATTGATTTCAAATTTATAGGTGTTAAAAATATGTTAAGCTTATAACAATCACCCTTCGTGGGTAGGCTTATCTACGTTCTGCAGTGGATTATTAAAATTAATAATAAAAAAATAAATTAAATATAAATAAATATCAGGGGACATCTTACACACGGTCTCTGATCCCAAACTAAGCGCTTGTGATATTGCTGCCAGAGACTAATATAATACATATACTTATTTTTAATTACATACTTATATTGTATATCTGGGTGTTATTTAGGTACTATCTATATATGTATGTATCTAAAAATATGTATAAGTCGTTAATCAGTCTCTGGCAGCCATATCTCAAGCTTTGCTTAGTTTGAGGTCAGAGACGGAGTGTAAGACGTCCCCTATTATTTATTTAATTTAACATCCAGACACAGAGCAAACATCTATATTCATTACAAAAATGTTTGCACTGAATGGGAATCGAACTCACGTCTTATTGACCCAGCAGTCAGGGTTTCTAACCGCTGGGCCAATGAGGGAGTCAATTAAAAAGACTGGTACAATACAATACAGTTTAAGTATGTACTTTTAGCTTAGGTATGTGGTATTGTATTTTGTTGTAATTAACAAGGGTGCAAGCCGTAACAAGCCGTGGTGGTCAAGAGGTAGTGATACCCGCCTTACAATAGTGAGGTCGTAGGTTCGAATCCCCGGTCCCGTACCAATGAGTTCTTTGGAATTTATGTAAGGATTTCACACCACAGGCTATTCGGTGAAGGAAAACATCGTGAGGCAACCTGCATACGTCCGTAGAAGAAATTCGATGGCGTATGTGAATCCACAAACCCGCACTGGGCCCGCGTGGTGGATATGACCTAATCACCCTTCGTGGGTAGGCCTACGTCCTGCAGTGGACTACTAAAAACGCTGGTACAGTACAGTACAATTACACAAATGTTACGCTAAAATACAAGTAGACAGAAGCAGAAAATGAAAGGAGACGGAGATGTATGGAATGAAGATCCCAGTTAGGCACCTTCAAAACAACTGTCAACATCCATAGTTACTACTTCTGTATTTTTCACCCTTCACCCTTCGTGGGTAGGCCTACGTCCTGCAGTGGACTACTAAAAACGCTGGTACAGTACAGTAACAAGGGGGCAATTGCCAGTAAAATCGGGTGATTCCTCGTGGTCATACTGGTTTGTCATATCAGTATGACCACAAGGATATATTCGGCTTACAGACGATAACTTTACGTAGGTATGCGTCACAAACCAAACGCTTAGTTCGATCGTGCTTCTCTATTGCTTGTTCCACGCTCTCGCTTGCACACTCGGCTTAGGCGGAACGTGACAAGAAGTCGTGCTTTTACGTGCGTAGCCGGCGTTCATCATTTTATAAGAATTTGTCACGTCAAAAAATTATAATCATTATATCGCTTGTTCCGTGGTCTCGCTTGCACGCTCGGCCCAGGCGGAACGTGACAAGAAGTCGTGCTTTTTCGTGCGTGTAGCCGGCGTATATCGTTGTATAAGAAGTTATTACGTCAAAAAAATTATAAACACTACCACCCAATCATAAAGTAAGTATTTAGTTTATACAAAACAAATAATTGACGCTGCGTCGAAATTTCAGACCAATTGTAATGTTAATAGTTCATGAATAATTTAACGAGTTTAAATTTCACACCGAACAGCAAATCTGTTCGTATTACAATTTATCCCCTAGATAACCTCCCTTTTTGTTACGGGTAATGGTTAAATGGTCAGCCGTAAACATTTTTTGGTCAGCGTACAGTAAAAAAAGCACTGTATCAAAAATTCATTTATTTTAGGCATTTTAACCATATTTATAAATGCCATCACAATTACAATATAATTATAATTAGGTCGCTAATTATATTCTCAAAAAAAAAAATGAACACATATCTTTTCTTTTGTCAATCAAACAATTAATTGACAAAGATAATCTTTGTCAAAGTTCGGGAGTGGGGTTCGTGACTTTACGTCTCTTTGAAAATTCTATACTTTGTAGTCTAGTCGTGACGTTACGCAAAACTGAAGGACTAATTTATTATTATTGTTTAATCATCTAGCCTTAAACAAATAGCTTTTGCCACCAAATGCTGACCACAGAGCATTCACTGCTGACCGTTTACAAAATTCCATTTGTTAATTTAAACGTGCGAAATTTAACGAGCAAATTTTTATTTCACTGCCCTGCAGTTACTGATAAATTTTAGCGATAAAATTTAAAATTTGATACGAAAATGTGACAATACGCTTGAATACTTAATAAAGCGCTGTTTCATGCATTATTTATTTATCCTATAATACAATATAAGTATATTAGATAATATATTTAAGTGGTACAGTGTTCCTTTCAAAGACGCTAATACCTAAAACTTATACTATGAGACCAAACCAACCCAGAGCTGAGAAAAAAGAATCAACAATTAAATACAAAAAGCTCATCAAGTTTTGTCAAAATGTATCAAATAGACACTTTGGCTGTTTTAAATTTGGCCCTTTAGGTAGTAGGTATCTTAAAATAATATGGCATTTGCTTAAAAACAAAAAAAACCTGTTTAAGCAATACATAGACAAATGGTTTTTATTAATAAAGAACTATAATAAAAAAACACATCATCAAAATTGTAACAGTAAAACGACGCAAACTAATTTTTCTCATCCAATTTCATGCATTTAAGATTCTCTCTGGATTGTCAAGCAGTTTTAATTATGAATTTGCAGTATGCAAATTTGAAATTACTTTCTACTTTGATGAGGTCGTCTTAAAAATGCCGCAAAAGCCCTGACAGAATGTTTCTTTCTTATTTTTAACTAGGCGTAAAACTTTACAAATTGCGTAGTTTGCCAAAAACTAAGAAAAGTCTAGCTATAAATGAATTTATTAATAATTTTTTATTTATTTATTTATTTTTAGCCGTTATCGTCCCACTGCAGGGCAAAAGCCTCCCTTCCCTCTTTCCATTTTTCTCGGTCGAGAGCTTTGGTGTTCCATCCACTGCAGTGAATGAAAAAAATTTAATAATAAATAAATTAATGTCATTTACTGTCTAACAAGCAATTCTTGTGTAATGTTTGTTTTTTTACAAAACTCAAGTCTTACAAATGACAAATTTGATGACTCTTACTGGCATTGAGCGTTACCGTAGCTCGGATGGCACCTTAGATGATAAGCCCCGGTTGTATTAACGATTCAGCCGTATCAGGGTCAAATAGATCAGGGTCGATAGCCGTGGTGGTCTAGAGGTTGTGACACTCGCCTTACAATCGTGAGGTCGTGGGTTCAAATCCCCGGTCCCGTACCAATGACTTCTTTGGAATTTATGTACGGAATTATATACCACTGGCTTTTCGGTGAAGGAAAACATCGTGAATCAACTTGCATACATCCGTAAAAGAAATTCGATGGCGTATGTGAATCCACCAACCCGCATTGGGCCAGCGTGGTGGATATGGCCCAGTCACCCTTCGTGGGTAGGCTTACGTCCTGCAGTGGACTATTAAAAAGGCTGGTACGGTACGGTACGGTAGGGTCAAATAGTCTGACAGCAGAACATGCCCCCCGGCACGAACTTACATTTTCTTTCAATTTTCTTTAACATGCGCTACCATGGCTCAGATGACATGTTAAATTGTAGGACCCGGTTGTTATAACTTTTACTCCGTTTCAGGGTTCTTCGGCCAGCCACTCGGTCTTGTCTTAATTACTTAAATAACTAAAAATATTACTTTACGTAAAAATCTTACGTTTTTTCAACGTTAATTATATCCAAAGTGTCACATCACTACTGTAAAAAAAGTTTTCCAAAGCGAAATCCAACCAATTAATTTCCTGAGCGCGAATATTTCCGCAAAAAGCGCGCAAACCCGCCGGCAACCTGTAGTAATCCGCGCTTATAACTTGGCGGTTGATAGGGTCACACTTAAACGAGATATCGGACTGCAAAATAGTATTTAAAAAAAACTATTATTGCCTACCCACGAAATGCGATTGGGCTATCGCTGACATCGGACTGCGGATTCACAAGCAAGTACATAAGCTGAACAAAATGATTGATTGAACGAAATAATCAGTATTTTTAAACAGTTAGTTTTAAACAAAGTTAGTGGCGTCTGTGAACACGAAGCAAGTCATTGCACATTGCACAATATCAATTTATTCATATATCACTGGCGTAAGGCGTAGACAAGGCGTAAGTTGACCTACACTATTATTGGCTATATACACACAAAGCGATTGAGCATTACAGCCGGCAACCTTAAGTACCTAAACTGCCCTTAGGTATAGGTATAACTTGATAATTAAAAGGCTCTCATTTGAGCAAGATTTTGGACTGCAAAACTAGTATTTACTAATATTTATATATGTCCTAAAGTGTTTGCACGGGTATACATAGATGAAAGGTTGGAGAGTGTTACAGTCTCTCAGAAAAATAAAAGATTCCTAAGGTATAGCACAAGAATCAAAATATCACGGCGAAGCCACGGACGGACTCTAATCTGATACATAAAAAATAATAATTTTAATACGATAAAATTATAATAACTTTTAATTTTCAGTTTTTTTTTAATTTAAAATTAAATTTTAGTTAACACGTTGGATGACGATATCATCCGGGAATCAGAATTTCTTATCCGGGTGCTAACACATCTTTGTGTGTAACACATATGTTGCAATAAAAACAAATGACTTTATTTTTAAAAGTTATTTTTTTATTATAACTTATCTTTGTTTATTTCGATATAAAAAAGAACTCCTCCGAAGCGGCTCAGCTGGATCGATTTTCATGATTTTGTTGAGTATATTTGGTAGGTCTGAGAAAAAGTTGTATGCAATATTTGTACACCTAGCTGATGAGAGCGGCACTTCCTCGATCAGCTAGTAATTTATATGTTAAGAATAATCGAATATTGGTGCATAAGACTTCAAAACGTGGTAGGTGTCAACATTAAAAAATCAAAGTCATAATCGTAGCAATTATTTGCTCTACAGTGGCAATAGTCGCGTAGGTGTGTCTGGAACTCTACTGGGGGTGGAATTAAAACATTTAATGTTCCTAACTTTTGTTAAATGCTTGTGTTTTTTGTTTCGTTCAAACTTGAGTATGGTCGGGATATAATTTGAAGAAAAGCTGTTTTTAAACTCGGATAAGAAATGTTTTGATGACTGGTATTTAAATATTTTTAACCAATGAAACGGAGGAGGTTAAAAGTCAATTTTTATAAGTCACAAGTTGGAATGTCAAAATGGTTAACACTTGGTCCCACTGTGTATTTTGCAATAAGATCGGAAATTTGAACCCTCTAGTTCCAGTAAGAAGGTTCAAATCTCTGATCATTTTACCTTCCTATTTTATACCGTTTTGAGTTTGGACACCGGAGATAGGTCAATGATAGTTTGTGAAATCCTTCGAAATTACGCGAGTTGTATGTGTATCTTTTTCTAACACCATTTAAATTTCATATTTAAAGTGGGACGAAGTGATGTAAATATATTTCTTGCTATGTACGGTTTCTATTACTTTAGTTCTAATTCTAGGGTACTTACGTTATAGTGAGCATATTAGAGCATATCGTGTTTTCCGTGCCTGATACGGTCACATGGTATTGAATGTTTGAGTGAGCAGACACCCTAGGGCGTACAGCACATCAGTTCGCACTAGCAGGAGACTTACTCTCTAAATGTCAAAACGTTTCAGCATTTGATAGAAATGGCGGTAGTGCATAGAAATCTTAGAGGAATAGTGTAGTCGATTGAGATAATTTGTATAAAATGTATTGATTTAATACCGCATGAGTTAGAAGTCTAAGTGGTGGTGGTTTAGAGGTAGAGTCTGGCCAACGAAAGCTGTCCAAGAAAAAGGCGGGAATTTTAAAAAATCAAGAGCTGTTAACCCTGGCTATACACTGCATAAACGGAGTTGATACTATTTATTTTTCAGCAAGTACATTTTTTTCGAGTTGTTGAACTGTTGTTGAAATTTTCGAATGTATTATGAAGAACATTCGTAACACTCGTAAATAAAGGATTATTTTTAATTCGGTTTTTTTATTATTTTCAAATAATCCATTATTTATGTACAGTCGAGGACCCCGAGGAGCCGTACAAATATAGGAGCTATGAGTCATAGTTAAAATCGGATTCCAAAAACTTTACACCTGATATTGAATCAGCTTCATTGCTTTCTTCGCTGCTACTGTCCCCAACATGTATTATGAATGGTTCAAGTTCGTTTTCAGTATTACGAAACGTCAAAGTGTCAATTTTGACAGTCTTAAATTATTGACATTTCAAAACTTCTGAAAATAATACGTGGACAGCTTTCGTTGGCCAGACTCTAGTGACATCCGCCTTACAATCATGAATTTCACAGCACTGGCTTTTCGGTGAAGGAAAACATCGTGAGGCAACCTGCATATGTCCGTAGAAGAAATTCGATGGCGTATGAAAATCCACCAACCCGCACTGGGCCAGCGTGGTGGATATGGCCCAATCACCCTTCGTGGGTAGGCCTACATCTTGCAGTGGACTATTAAAAAGGCTGATACAGAGTTAGAGAGATACATTAAAGATATCACGGTTCGTTGCCTGTTGCCATATTTTTCGTTGATGATGGCCTAATTTAAATTCATTTTTGACAATTTTGACAACCCAAACATTAACGCTAGGATTCTAGTTCGTGCAATTTGGACAAGTGTGCGTTGTTGGATAAAATCATCATTTTAGCCATAGACTTTACGAATCTTCCCGGACTGCCCCTAGCCCAGTCAGCAATCGAACCCAGGTTTCCCTGCATTGAAGACAGGGATACTGCTCACTACGACAAGAAAGTCGTTTATTCCCCAAACGTATCGTTTAAGAACATAACTCACGCTGTATCAGGGACCAGGGTTGTCACAAGCGAGATAAATAAAATGTTAATGCGAACAAAATAAATGGCACCCCTGGGACCGTATCCCTTTGTACATAAAGAAAGTTAAAGAGGAGCTTATTACAATGTGAGGTATTATAGTACTGGCCGAAAAATGACATGTATTTTAAGAATCGAGACAAATATATCTTGTAAAATTATGATTGAAGTGTTTATTTTTTAATATGAATTTATATATTGACCATTGCCATTTGCAATCTGGTACTATATATTATATCACTAGAGAGCGAGATAAATCCAACATAGCTAAATCTGGCTCTGGAACCCCACCGATGGCATCACAAAGTTATGACTTGACGTGACATTTGATATCTTTTAAAATTGACAGTGACATTCAGATTAAAAATGATTTATTATTTCATTTATTCAGTCAGTTTGGCTTCGCAGTCTTATCACATTTGCTAACTGTAATGGAAAATTATAGTCAAGTTAACGGAGAAATCAGTGAAAATTCATTTTCTTTTAATCAAATAAAAAATCAGCAATTTTTTAAAGCACTGCTGCTTATTTTTAGCAATGAAAATTTTTACAAATTTTTAGGAGGTCGAGTCTGTGCATATTGCTTTCGCGTTTCCTCAAGAATGCAGCCTTTATAAATAAATGTTTAAAGATTTTTTATCTAAACACCATGATATTTCACCTATATTGTTAGAACAATTTCTGAGATCTGAGATTAATATGGATTTTTTTACAGCTAAAATAATATTGCCACAATATCAAAGTAGCAAAAAAATTAATAACAATATTATTAATCATATTATTTAGAAAATGTCAACTAAAATTTTATTAGATAATAATATGCATCAATCGTTATTCAATATTACTAACACAAATTCGACAATACAATAGATGTGAATAGAATTTGCACTACTTTCATAACAATTATAAATTAATAATGTATATTTTAATTGAAATGTTAACGTTTCCTTAAATAAACAGACATCACTATCAAAATGTACATTATAGTAGTATTATTTAAAACAACATCCTAGTAATTACAATAACAACACATTTGTAATTCTAAAATCGGTGTCCATTAAATATCTAAGCCGCAAAATTTCCAATCCAATTTGTCACAGAATTATTAAACTTGAAACCACTAAAAACGGAAAATCAGACTAAAATTAAATTGCATTTCATAAACAGGAGTTAGTAAAATACCGACCCAAAACTAATTAACGAATGCCGGCCGAATACAGTCCGAAACCGCGGAACTAAAGTGTTGAAATATTTGCAATAATTTCCAGTGCACTGTATAATGAAATGAGCGGGAGTGGACACTTAAATCTAGGGTTAACATTTAGTTATTTAACGTATTTTAGGGTTGACAGTATTTTCTACAATAAAATGCTGGTGGACGTTCCGCGTGACCATAATGCTGTAGTATTATATTCTCTTTGATGCTGGTGTTTACATATTTTGACTCAACGTATATTAATTATTTTTCGTCAGGGCGCGAAATTCAAATATTTTTGTTTTTTGGCATTTACAGATAAACTACTCATTTTACATTTACGAAAACTCATTTAGCGGCTATGAATAGTTTGCGTTAACGAGTTACATATACTTACAAACCAAATTAGAGGTCAGGTTATGCACAAAAGTGCATCAACTGATTTTCGCCTCAGTTTTTAGTCAGTGGACTCTTGTGCATAAACTGACCACTATTTTGGTTTCTACGTATATATAATTCGTTAACACTACCTATCCATGTTTACCCATTAAAATTACATTCATAACACTCAAATCTAGGGTTAACATTACTATTTTTGTAGAAATTTTTGGATTGGTATTCTATTTATTAATTGTGTACCTATTTTCTGAGAAAATAAAAACGATCCTTGGGTCTAATTTATGTTGAAATAGTTTTCACCGCTCTGTATGAATTGAGGAATTGGATACCTTAATAATAGTTTTTTTTAATAGGTTTTTTAATTTATTTAATTTTTAATACGTATTACGAAATATAACGTGAGATTTTAAAGTTATATGAGTGTCAACGAGTTTTAACCGCATTGAAGGTTTTTCGACAAGTTCTTTATCGTGGACTCGTTCTTATGAGGCGCGCTATTTTCGTGGATATCGTGTTTTTCGTAATTACGTGTAATAATTATTCATCAAAGTGAAATATTAAAAACTTTATTTATTGAAATACTGCGAGTGTAAATAAAAAACAACTAAAATGAGACAGAGGTCGCGTAATCTTTTCCGCCGAGGATTAAACATTACACATTGACATTTTTAGGGTTCTGTAGCCAAAGGATAAAAACGGGACCCTATCACAAAGACTCCGCTGTCCGTCTGTCTGTCCGTCTGTCTGTCTGTCACCAAGCTGTATCTCATGAACGTATTGCTGTTTCTGCTATATCAACAAATACTAAAATCAGACAAAAATTATATTAAATTTCAGGTTTATTGTATGAGAACTCTTCTCATACACTAAACCTGAATTTTAGCCGTTTTTCGCTCGATATAACGATGGTAGAAATATTTCCAGAACATTTAGTTCAATATGCACTTCAAAAATAAATAAATAAATTAAAATAAATACTTACGTACAATTAATGTGTTTTTTTGCTCGATAACGACAACAGGAAGATGCTTGAAATATTGAGTAGTATAATTAGTAAAATCCTTTGAAAAATAGTTAGTAAAATAAAATAGATTAAGGGGGGCTTCCATACGGTGCGGAACCCTTCATGCGCTACCCTGACTCGCACTTGGTCAATTATTTTTAAGTGCCAGCCCTACCTTAATCTCTTACATTCTATCCCGAGCGTGCATTATATCTTGCTCGGGATTGTAAAGCGGAGTTAAACCGATTAATTATGTATCGCAGGTGCCGCTCACTCATACAATGGAGATTATGCTCTAAGATGTGTATTGTGTGTTGTTTGCTTTTATATTGTTTATTGTTGTTTATTTTTAACCGAATTAAAAAAAGAGGTGGTTCTATGTTTGTCTCTACAGGGTTATTTAAAATCAATTAGCACCCTTTTAGGGGATTATTCTGTACATCAAAACTAACAACTTTGGTTATTTTCAAACTTTCGCGATTTGAGCACATTATAATATTATACAAATATAAACTGCGTGGTGTAGGCATTAAGACCTTTACAGATACTGTCAGTGTGGTGTGTCGTGGTGACAATTTCAATTACGTTAATTATTTGAGTGACACGGCGTCGCATTTAGTCTGCCCGTGACCACGACCAATGCAACTTGGTCGAAACGTCGGGAGAGAGAGAAAAAGAGGTGTATAATTAATGTCTCATGTTTTATTGCGCGATAAGTCCCGTATTAATATATTATAGTAGTATAATAACAACTTTTGTTCTGCGACTTTAGTTAAAACTCAAAAAAGAGTTGGTGTTCCATAGAAAAATATCGTCTCCCGTGACAAAATGTATGGAACAGAGTTTTGAGTAATGTCGTAGAACAATAGTTGTTAGTTTTGATGTACAGAATAAGCCCCTAAAAATATGCTAATTGATTAGAAATAACCCTGTATTTTTTTTTGTGTCGATATTTTCGCCAATTGTGAACCGATTTAGTAAACAACTTTTTTTGGTTTAAAAGGATATGCATTCGAAACGATCAAATTTATATTTTACTAGCTTTTACCCGCAGCTCCGCCCGCGTGGAATTTGACTTTTGTGCTATCCCACAGTCACCTTTTATTTTTTCGGGATAAAATGTATCCTATGTCACTTTCCGGCCTTTGAACTATATCCATGCCAAAAATCAAGTCAATACGTTGCTCCGTTGCTGCGTGATATAGGAACAAACCAACAAACTTTTCGGATTTATAATATTAGTACGAGTAAGTATGATTGAAATCGGCTGAGCTGTTTTTGAAAAAATCAATAATAATATAAAAGTTTTCTACATTGATTCGAGCAAAATTCGAATTTCGTATATGATTGAAGTCGATTGTGCCATTTTTGGCTAAAAATAATAATAATTTATTTATCTTTTGCCTGCAAATTTGCCCTTTTTTTATGGTCTAAAATTATTTTTATGGTCTCCCAAGAGAACTTTATATACAGAGTTATTTCTAATTAATTAGCATACTTTTAGGGGCTTCTTCTGTGCACCAAAACTAACAACTTTTGTTCTACGACTTTTGTCAAAACTAAAAAAAAATTTTGTTGTTCCATAGAAAAATGTATGGAACAGCTGATTTTTTTTTGAGTTTTGACGAAAGTCGTAGAACAAAAGTTGTTAGTTTTGATGTACAGAATAAGCCCCTAGAAGAATTCTAATTCATTAAAAATAACCCTGTATACGGGGTCATAATTATTTAATGCAAAACCTTTTAAGGGCGGGTCTAGTACATCTAGACAAACAACTGTTGTTTTGGAAAAACACGAAGAAAAAATCTGCTTTTTCATACACAAAGTTCGTCGACGCGCGGCAATATGTATGGAGAAGCGATTTTTTTTGTACTATCGTGTAAACTCGTGGTCTCTTTATGTTATCTCTCTAATCCCTTCATCCTTCCCCCTCTACACCCTTTTCCCATATTTTAAGCCGTCTCTTTAAGCGCTAATATGAGGTATCAATCGCTGACTGGCATACATCGCAGTCTTTAATTAAACCGGGCTAAGGAGGAAAATTCAATTTTGTTAGTAAAACGTCGTCAAAGATGTCTGTGTCACTGGATGTGGTAAGACTTTTTAACAACATTGCGACTGATCTCAATAAAAAAGTCAATTGTCAAACCCAGCGCTGCTAGGTAGCTATCAGAAAATTGCGTATTGTCTTCTCGTCTGATATATGTCTCGTCTGATCAGTGACTACGCTAAAAAATACTCTTACACTACAAAAAGAGCCCTATTGGAGCGGTTGCAGCAATTTTCTCGCTTGTAATAAACCCCTTAGCTTTGCTACAAAACTATAAGTCCGATTATAGAGGTGCCATCGTAATTATAATAGCTAAATAGAGCTCTGTTTCGTTTTCACTATAGGAATTCGATAGAGAGAACGCTTTTTACGTTGCCATTAAAGGTGACGTCCACAAGTGGTATATTATTTAGAGAAAAATCGAACCAAGATGATATTTACATAATTTGAAAGTTTGATTCATGGGCTTCACAAAAATATTTAATTTAGATTTTTTTATCCCTCAATTTTTTTTAATTGTGAAAAACTACTTGTATGAAAAACAATGACAAAGATACGTAATTTTTCTAGTTTGGCAATAACAAAGTGATTCTATCATTATTTTACTTGCATCCGTAGCTGATTCTTCCAGATTAATGTCTTAATTTGCTAAAATTAAAAATTATAACCTATCAGTGTGACCAGTTAGTAGGTACAATGTGACAAATAAACACTTAAAAACTGTGTCTAAAAGGCAAAAATGTACGTGAATCCACCAACCAGCACTGGGCCAAAGTCGTGGATATGGCCCAAACACCCTTCGTGGGTAGACCTACGTCCTGCAGTGGACTATTAAAAAGGCTGGTACAGTATTCTAGTCTAATGCATAATATTAATATACGACCACGCTACAAACCCTAAAGCTCTATGCTAAGCTACGTCTACGCTATGAATGCTTCAGCAATAAGCTACGAGCGCTACGCCTACTTGCCTACGCGACAGACACCGCAGCTGGACTTCGTAGTAACAAATTGCTACAACACTTGTGCCATGAATGCTACAACTAGGCTCTAAGCGCTGCATCTGCGCTACGAATGTTGTATTTGGCTACACATGCTACAACTTTGCCACAAACGCCACATCTATGCTACAAATGCTACATCTCCGCCACAAAAGCTACCACATCCACTACACCTAAGTCTTTGCCGCACAATGTTCGTCGGAATTAGGTCGGGCGTGCAATTTTTCATGCTGTCACCGAGGCCTTGGGCGCGACGGTGGCTCCGTCTTGCGTTGATAAGGTGGACTTTAAATACCTATCTACTGGGACTTGATATGTGTGTTTTTGCGGGTTAATAAATATTTAGTGTATTTCCCCTATCTTTTTGTAGGCAAATAAGTTTAAAGGCATTAAAAAAACTCGGCTTGACACGTGTTTCGCCTCTCAACAAGGCATCTTCAGGACGACGTGTCCTGAAGATCTTCGACACGTCGGCCTGAAGATGCCTCGTTGAGAGGCGAAACACGTGTCAAACCGAGTGTAGTGTAAGAATAAGGGTGTTATTTATTAGTGAAGTGTTTTCAATATTTTGCCATATTAAGGTATATTAGGCCCAATTTTAAGGCGCCATCGTAAATTTAATAGCAACGTAAAAAGTGTTCTCCATATTAAATGCATATATTATAGTAGAAAAGAAACAGGCATATTCTAAATCGCTATTATAATTACGATGGCGCCTTCATAATTGGGCCTATTATTATACCATTTAGGGTACTATTTATGTCTTCCTATGATATGGGGAATATATGCATTTATTTGAATTGGTTTGTATGTAACTAATTCAAATAAATAAATATTTCACAGTGAACATTATCATAAAAATCAACAAACCCTTGACTTCTCCATAAAACTTGCCTGACACAGATCGGTGAATAACATTAAGATAAAGGGTAATAAAAGCTCCCATAATAGACACAAAATTCCCATAAACTCCCCCCCTTTCTCCAATAAGAAGGGGAAAGAAAATAAATCCTGTCCCATAACAACATAATAAAATTCAAACTATTTATAACCACACAATCTTTCACATTATAGTTATTACTTTTCGGCTTCCTCTGACCTTTTTTACTATCGAGAAATTTTAGACAAAACAACATAAAAATATAACATTAACTGGTAATCTCATCATCATCCTCTTAATGTATAATTGTACTAGCTTATGTCCGCGGCTCCGCCCGCGTGATATTTAGATTTTTGTGCTATCCCATAGGAACCTTTTATTTTTTCGGTTTTTGTTTAAGAATTCTTAATTTGAAGAGTGCGCCCAGGAGTTGCACAAACTAACAGTCTGGAACTATATATCTAGAGAGTCGATGATAGCGTATCGATAGGCGTTACGCTATCATCAACTCTCAACTTTGGCTCATAAATAGAGTCAAATGCCCAATTAGCCTCAAAAAACTTGGTATTCTCTCTAAGGTGAGACGGTATATTACACCTCTTTATAAAGCGCAAGTCAGGTCTTGTATGGAATACTGCTCTCACCTTTGGGATGGCTCTGCCAAATACCAGTTGGAGGCTTTGGAGTCCATTGAAAGGCGAGCCAGGGGGTTGATAGGCAACGAAACCTTGACTGAGCCGAAGCTGCAAAGTCTCGAGCATCGACGTAGGGTGGCGTGTCTGTCAGCTTACTATCGGATACACTTCGGTGAGTGCGCCCAGGAGTTGCACAATCTGGTCCCACCTGCCCCTTTCTTCTATCGTACGGCTAGACAGAGGCGACCAAAGCGCCGCCCTTTTATGGTGGACATTCCGCGCGTTACAACCAAGCGTTTCGAATCTTCATTCCTCATACGAACAGCCAGAATGTGGAACGCTTTATCTGGGTCTGTCTTCCCGTTAAAGTATAACGTGGGTGTCTTCAAATCCCGAGTAAATAGGTATCTTCTAGGTAAGCGTGCTACACCCTAGACCGCACATCTGCTCAACATCAGGCAGTTTGTAGTCAAACGCGAACCTAATCGAAATAAATAAAAAATTGATCATTTTTGATCGACGAAACGGAGAAGGTCAATTCGACGCATATAATTTTTTTAACTTTTTACGTAGTAGTCCGCTTTCAATAATTATCTTTGAACGCGTAAAGATATCGAGTTGAAATTAAACTATACACATAAACCTATGAATTCTTGCAGTTGTGTAAAAGAAAAGCTTGTCAGTTACCGTACAAAAAAGTTAGAGCCGTTTATGTCGTAAAAAACGCATATTTCAACGCTCACAAAAATCATAACCTACCGGGTACTTTCCGTTGACATATTATGATGAAATTTGGCGAAAAGCATTGTCTCAGAGTACACATATAGGAATAAATCTGAAAACTGTACATTTTAATTTAAATCACATAAAAATAGGGCCTCAAAATTCACAAAATATGGGTTCAAAATTCAAGGTGAGTAAATCGTATCATGTATAGTATCATATAAAATAACTTCATTAGCACATGTTAAAACAGGTTTTTAATTATTTTAGCAATATGTCTGTACGGAACCCTCGATGTGCGAGCCTGACTCGCACTTGTCCGGTTTTTTTTCTTTCATAAGATTATTCTCCTGATAATAACAAATACTACTAAAACCTAATTAGCCAAATTGATTCAGCCGTTTTACGCGTGATGCCGCGACCAAGGGTAACAGGGATTCATTTTTATACAGCGGAGACGTGCGTTGAATGATACGGCGAAGGTTTAAAAAAAACCGGACAAGTGTGAGTCGGGCTCGCACACCGAGGGTTCCGTACAAATCAAGAAAATTTCACAAAATTAAAAACCTGTATTATTAGCATGTGCTAATGAAGTTCTTTTATATGATACCTTATATGATGCGATTTTACATACATACTTTGTGAATGCCCTATTTTTTTGTGATTTAAATAAAACTGTACAGTTTTCAGATTTATCCCTATATGTGTACTCTGAGACAATGCTTCTCGCCAAATTTCATAGTTCTATGCCAACGGGAAGTACCCTCTAGGTTTTGATTTTTGTGAGTGTGAAATATGCGGTTTTCACGACATAAACGGCTCTAACTTTTTTAAACAATAACTGAGAAGTTATTCTTTTACACAACTGCAAGATACCATAGATATACGAATACAATTTAAATTTCAACTCGATATCTCAACGCGTTCGCGAGATAAAGAGTTTTGACATACACACAGACGGACAGACGGACAACAAAGTGATCCTATAAGGGTTCCGTTTTTTCCTTTTGAGGTACGGAACCCTAAAAAGATCTTTGAATATGGGAATAAAAGCTATTTTCATTTTATTTTATTTATAATAAACAGAAACCTTGGCTAACCATACGAATAGGTACATATATTTCAATACACGAACTTAATTTATTTCTTTGTTGTTAAACCCAGGAAAAGTTGTGTAAAGAAGTAGAGCAATAAAATATAAAGTATTTATAACCACACAATCTTTTGTAACATCGCCATTCTCCCCTGATTGTAGTCCACCTTCCGGCCTACATATCGTTATGACGATATAAAAACATTATTACAGGCCATTTGTATCTCCCAGCCCTTTTAGGGGTAAGGGGAAGGGTTGAGGCGCAGAACGGCTGATTCGCAAAATGACAACCGAGTTGTTTTGAGACTTGGAGTTTTATAGCATTTATAGTTATGAAAATGACATCTTTTAGGAATTAGTGATTATGTTAAACTTATGTTTAAAACTATTATTTACTATAGGTAAGTTTATTAGCATTGACCATGTTGAACAGATACCTACTTCTTCTTCTTTTTTCAGCCATAGAACGTCTACTGCAGGACAAAGGCGTCCCTTAAAAATATCCAATAAGACCGGTTAGTAGCGATACCTACCGGTAATTGATACCTACGTGCAAATATAAAAATAACTACACTTATTGGGTAGGTACATTATACTTAAATGTGTGGTACTCAGAATATCTAATCAAATTCGTTTGAATTTTATATAAAGTACCTACATAATTGTTAAAAAGTCGATCCGGGTGGCAATCCTCAATAAAATTAATAACAAATTAATTAATTACCTAAACAAAATAGTTAACTGAATGTTTTGGTAAGATGTTGGTTCCAAACAAATAAAATAAATTTGCAAAATGATTAATTATAAAGATGTAGTAGCTATTTTCCTGTACAAAAATCAATCTTCACCAAGAATATGGTTATTGATTGTCATTCTAAGAATCAGTTCTTTCAAGACTTAGCTGCCATATTGAGAAATATCTATTTTACGTTATGTCAAACAGTGGGGGAGAAAGGAGAGGTATCAACAAACAATGTTTTGACTGTAAAAAAAACTGTGTCGTTATACTTAGTCTATCTTAAATGCTTTCTTTAATAATTATATTTTTCCCGTTATCGCAATAACTTTGTGTCATTAACAGAATCAGTTCTTCCAATCTCCAGTTGGCATTTTGAGAAATGTCTATTTTACGTTTTAACCAAGTGGCGGGGAAGAGAGGAGAGCTATCATTAAACCAAACCGAGACAAAACTCAATAGGCGTGAGCGGTATATATAAGCGAAGAGGCAGCGGTCGTTCCGAGTAATGAGTCATACTTAGTGAAGGCTGAGTGAAGTACTTTGGTGTCCAAAAACACTCAGGTTGTAAGCACCTTGTGCTTGGATGAGTTATTAGCGGTAATCATTTTAAGCATTGTTGTGGATTTTGTTTTGACTAGACAGGTTAAAAAGAGGTAAAACAGAGGCTTTGGTTTTATACAGGGTTATCTACTGGCCCTGTACTAAGTTAAAAGGAGATGATATGATATGACCATCAACATTACCATTAGTCGAACTCTGAATCGACCAGAGTGCAGTGTTTTCGCGTTTTTAGGGTTCCGTACCTCAAAAGGAAAAAACGGAACCCTTATAGGATCACTTTGTTGTCCGTCTGTAGTAATTTTCACATTATTGTTGATTTATCAAAATTGGCTCAGCCGATTTCGATATAATTATGGGAAAATTGGAAAACTTTGTAATCATTATTATTATGTACTAAGGGACTAATCGCGCACTAAAATTACGAGATAATTATTTATTTTAGTGCGCGTAACATAATAATAAAGGGTTCAAATCGCGAAAGTTTCAAAACAACAACTTTGTAATCAAAAGTTATGCGTGGTTAAACATAAAAAAAATACGCGTCGACATGTAACCTCCTTCGTTTCTTCAATTCAAAATGAAAATTACTTCTCTTGACCTACAACACAAATCGGGAGCAGTATTTTTTAAATCTGCCATAATAAAAGCGCGCCATTCCCCCATCACAACAAACTGAACGATCCAGCAACAAAAGGCCTCATTCTGGTTCAAGTGATAAAACAAGCTTTATTTCTTATTTTGAATGGGACAATATTTCGTTGATTGGATTGTTAAAGAGTTATTTGTTGTCAAGGAAGACGCTTTCGATACTTAAATAAATATTTAGGGACATCTCACACACGGCCTCCGACCCCAAACTAAGCAAAGCTTGTGATATGGCTGCCAGACTGATATGTAATATATACTTATTTTTAAATACATACTTATATGGTGTAAGGGGTGTTCCTGCTTCCCCTAAT
The DNA here is from genome assembly GCA_949316475.1 of Hypomecis punctinalis. Lineage (NCBI taxonomy): Eukaryota > Metazoa > Arthropoda > Insecta > Lepidoptera > Geometridae > Hypomecis > Hypomecis punctinalis. The sequence continues at coordinate 14,310,059 of OX438820.1, read as the reverse complement.
TTAGTTATAAGGTCGATAGTGGGTGTATTATAAACTGATATATCACTGACTACACTTTTAATCCAATCGTTAATAATATTAAACGCTACGGTCGCGCGCCATTACGCATTCTCTGTTCAAACTGTAGCGTCGCTAGCGTTGTGCTGCGCGTCCGTCGCGCGTTAGGGTTGTACCGCTATCACTCGATTTGGCGAATCGAGTCTGCGGTTAACAATAGATAGTAACTAAATAACACCCAGACACAGAGCAACACTTATGTTCATCACATAAATATTTGCCCTGCGTGGGGATCGAACCCACGCCTCTTTGATCCAGAAGTTAGGGTCACTAACCACTGAGCCAACGAGGCAATCAAGACCTTACAAGAGCATTTAGTAAAAATTGTAACTAAATTTTGATTGAGTTTGATTGGATTGGCAAGTTGAAGTGGCAATGGGCAGGGTACATCGCGGAGGACGATGACCGATGGGGTCGAAAAGTTCTCGAGTGGAGACCACGTACCAGCAAGCGCAACGTAGGACGTCCACACAAAAGGTGGACGGATGACCTCATTAAGACCGCAGGATCGCGGTGGATGCAAGCTGCTTCTAACCGATCTTATTGGAAATCTATATGGGAGGCCTATGTCCAGCAGTGGACATCATATGGCTGATGGATGGATGGATGGATGTAACAAAAACTAAACACAATAAGATGTTGTGTTATTTTTACAATGTTCTGATAGTTTGTTGATTTGATTAATAAATTTTACCGATATTTGCTTGAGACTTACTTGAAGATCTTTCTGAGAAACCCCCTTTTTTAAGTACCTATAAAGCTTTGAAATGCCATGTTTTTTTAAAATACATTTAAAAACTTACTACATCAGCTTTCAAAGACAAGATACGCAACAAAATTGGTTTAACTGTTTGAGAGATATTGTACTAAATGTTTAATAATGCTGCACAAATAACATAATAGTTTTTCTTGTAGATTGTTCACTAATCTGTTTTAGTCGAGGATCAATAAAAAATCCCTTCACTTATAACTTAGCCCACATCGTGAATCTAAACAAAACATCTCAAGTGATATACAGCCAGCTTCCAAGATGTCTATTACAATAATTGCGAACAACTCTGCCTTGTAAACTATGTGCCATTATCCGTTAGTAGGGATGGACAAATACCGATATCGATGTCGATTAAAAATTACAATATTTTTTTTTAACGGGCAAAAGTGCCTTAATTAGCTACAATATGTTACAATACTACTTTATATGCTAAAACTACCTACACTACTACTACATAGAAAGCAATTGGATCATCCACAGAACCTTGAAGGTCTAAAGATAGTCCAAGTGCTCAAGCTCACCGCCAGTTGGCAGCGTGCCCAGCATGCTGGCAGCATTGCCACGCTGAACGGCAATGCTTATACGTTGAGCCAAATAAACACCAGCATGTTGGTCACGCTTTGCATCCACCAGACATTTGAAAACAAGTATATTTTACATTATTTTTGATTTATCAAAAACGGCTTAGCTGGTTAAATAAAAACCACTCTTTCAAACAGTAACTTTATCTTATCAAACTAAAAAATATACTTTTGAAATCGGTTCTCACTTGGCAAAAATATCGATGAACAAACATACAAAGAAAAACTCATGCAAACAAAGAACCTCCTCCTTTTCGGAAGTCGGTTAAAAAAGTTAAGTCGCGTATCGTGTCATGAATATGAACTCAAATGTACAACAGAAAATAATTTACTAATATTCAGATCACATTGAATTGGTAACAAAATAACATCTAATCTATCTAATATTCCTAACACATTCATTTTGCATTGAACATATAATTATAAATTTTCAAATGAAGACTGTGTATTCGAAAACATAGCGCAGGACGTCATCCGTTAGCTACATAAAAACTTGATTAAAGCCACATAAGGATACTTTAAACCAACACCAATCGTTATTAACTGTTTAAAAAGTCAACTCGTGTCCAGAAATTCCTTTATCTAAATGGTATACAATGAAACAAAATATTCCAAAGTTTAAAACTGAAATAATAAATTGAGCCTAAATAGCGCTTTAAAACATACACGTACATTTAAATTATTTATTTGAATGTGACAAATCGTCGCAGCGGGTAGTTAAACTATCCGGTCTAACATTACTGGCGATTTATTTCGCCACATTGTTTTCAAGCATCAAATACAAATTACTGAAATAACACGTCTGAGTGTCAGCTGGTAATGGGGAGGTTAATTGATAACATACAGATGTACGACAGAATAACAACTACAAATATGTTTATTATCGATGTTGTAGCGTAGTTTTTGTAAGATTAAATTGTATCGTCACATAAATAAAGTTTTCAGATCACATAAGTAAAGTTTTCGCTTTTCGGTGAAGGAAAAACATCGTGAGGCAACCTGCATACTTCCGTAGAAGAAATCCGACGGCGTATGCAAATCCACCAACCAGCACTGGGCCAGCGCTGTGGATATGGCCCAATCACCCTTCGTGGGTAGGCCTACGTCCTGCAGTGGACTATCAAAAGGCTGATACAGTACAGTACAGATCACAGAAGTTTTTTTTAAGTATAGTTAAATTTATTTTCATTTTATCATCGACAGAAACTGTTACCATCACTCACGAAAATAGGCTTTTCTTATAGGCTCTTTCTTGAGCGGATTGTATCTAATGGATTGCAGCAAAGCAAAAAACCGTTGTTTTTTTTTTACTTGGCAGAGTTTTTTGCTGTGAGTGTAAAAGTAAGTGAGCTCTACGTGAGTATACTTAAACAGCAATATCATCTAAAAATCATTATTTCATTCTTCTTCTACGTGTCGATGGTTCTAAGATGATAGATCTAGATGGTGATGATCTATCTAGGTAAGCTTTGCCCAGTGGTTAGCAACTGCTACTCCAGGAGCACCTAGTGGGGGCCACCCCGCCTCCACTAGGTCGCTCAGTGAGCAGATGTTTGGGAACTGAGGACAGAACAATATGTGGACTATTTAATTCTGGAAAAATACCTACATAGAATTAATCTTTTGAGACATTTGAGTTTTTTCAAAGTTCAGCTGAGTTGTATTTAAAATGTGTAGGTATATTTTGGATCCCCCTCCTCCAGTCGATTTCCTTATGTCTGAGGGTCGTGACCACCACCTTCCACCAATCTCTCCCGGATGATTTTCTTCCACTCTTTTCGGTCCTCGGCGACATGCAGCGCGTCGTACACTGAGGAATCCAAAGTGGTGCGGATCTGGTCGGACCAATGCATCGGACTGCGGCGTCGAAGACGTTTCCCCTCTACCTTGCCAGTAACCATTAGCTTCTCAAGGTTATCACCGTCTTTTCTAGCAATATGGCCAAAGTATTCAAGAACGCATTTAAGGCATATAGTTGATAGCCTAGTCTTGACCTTGAGCTGTTTCAATATTGATGCGTTGGTACGATGTGCTGTCCAAGGAATTCTGAGCATTCTTCTCAAGCACCACATTTCGAATGCGTCGATACGCCCGCGATCTGCTGCCTTGAGGGTCCACGTCTCAGCCCCATTTAGGAAAATTGAAAAAAACTAGAGTTCGAACTAGTTTTATTTTCGTATTTAGCTTAATTTAATATTTTGGATCAAAGTACGGAAATAGTTATGTAGTTTTTAGCTCTGTTTGTTTTTATATATTTTATTTTAAGTAATTTAGTTTCAAAGTAGTTAAACTTTTTACGTAAAACTCCTTACTGCTTTTGACTTATACCTATACCATAGCACTCGAGTACTAATGGCTAATACCAGTGAATTATCGACTGGTCCCACCACTAGTAGTAAATTAAAGATTATTCGCTATCAATTGGGCGCGTTAGCATTAGCGTTATGTGATTTGGCGGCTTTTGGTGATTTATTCGTTTGAGGCTTAGAATTAGTGCTCATGTCACAGATAAAGGTAATTACTGTTAATCTGTTTGTACTAGTAATTCACTGAACTTTGAAGAAATGAAATATAGAAAAGAAATGAAGAAAAGAAGAAAGAAAGAAAGAAAGAAGCATTTTGAACAATTTATTGATCGAGCAAACGAAGTAATTGTGTCAGTTTTGACTTAACGATTTGACGATCCATCAGCCATGGGACGTTCACTGCAGAACATAGGCTTCCCCTATAGTTCTCCAATAAAACTTATAAGAGGCTGATGTGGATATTGACTCTTGTCAACAGGTCGCATTTTACAAACATATGAAAAAACTTGGTACGTAGGTTCTTAACATTAGCGAAATTTTTTCGTTGTCAGCGATTTTTGATTGGCTTTTTCTCTCAAAATAGGAGGATTTATTGTTGCGCTATTTATCTGCCAATATCGATAATATATTAGTTATACAATCGATTAATATTTTAACCCTAACAAGATCTGCGTGTATGAATCAAATTCGTAAAGAGCGACTCAAGATCTTGAAGATTCAGTAAAACAGATGCGACGTCTGCTATTTGAATAACTACTAGTTATCCTTCGTATTAGATTATTATTATTATATACTACAGGACTAATCGCGCACTAAAATTACGAGATAAATAAATACCTCCTCATCCCGACATTTTGGCCGAGTTGCATCGACCGTGGTCACGGGTAGACTGTCCACCCGTGACCACGGTCGATGCAAATCGGCCGAAACGTCGGGATGAGGAGGTATTTATTTATCTAGTAATTTAAGTGCGCTATTAGTCCCGTAGTATATAATAATAATGTGTTCAAATCGCGAAAGTTTAGAAATACGTATTAGATGTTGAAAACAGTATTCAGTACATGTGGCCAGGTGACGGCAGGTGGAGTATGCCGACGTTTTGGCCGAGTTGCATCGACCGTGATCACGGGAAGATTCATCCCGGGGCGTCGGGTCGGGATGAGGAGGTATTTATTTATCTCGTAATTTTAGTGCGCGATTAGTCCCGTAGTATATATAATAACAAGATATAGTCAATATTAGTTAAAAATACATACAAATAGCGGACAAGCGTACCGTAAGCAGACCAAAAGACCGATGATGATGGGCCGATTAGGTTTTATGACATTAGGACGGACTGACGGACGGACACAATAAAATCATTAATTTAACTCATTTATTTTAGACACACATGCATAACGTTCCTTGTTTAATTACGGAAAAAAATATAAAGAATTCTTGCTCCACATTTGCAAAATACAAAATCGATATCGATTACTTTTAATCCCATCCCTATTTTTAATTCGATCCCATTGTTGGCAACAATACTAGCATTTCCACGCTCTTTCAGCTCAACTTTAACTTTTTACGGCGTTTTTCTTCGGCTAGTTTAAAACTGCTGACGATTTTTCTTCGGTCCGACATTGAGACTGTTAAACTTTAAATTAATAGTTTTCTCTCTTCTATGTAATGGAAAAGGGTAATTTGTGTCATAGTTATAGTCATGGTTTGTTGGGTCGGGTTTTTTTGGTTCATTGCTGAACATAGGCCTACCGCATATCTGCTTTACATCAGGCAGTGTGTAGTCAAACGCAAACCTATTTGAAATAAAAAAAAAAAAGAAAGGCCTACGATACGTAAGCGATTGGATTATATTCACCACTACACCTCAGCCACGGTAATGGTATTTAAGACGAGGCATCGGGCCGAGAAACACGAAAACGAGCACTTTTGAATGCGCGATGTGAGAAGACGAATAATATTGATTCAAATTTAAAAGATATTATAGATAAGGGAAAATCTTGAAAAATTTAATCAATCAGACAAAATTTTGAAAAGAGACCGGCTGTATTAAAAAAAAATCTTACAAATATATCACTAAAAAAAGTTTTTTAATTCGAATGCTCAGAATTATCAGTGGCAACACACCATTATATTTTACGAATGAAATAGCCAGATCACTTTTCTATTTAACAGACCGAGAAGTTATTTTTAATGTGTACATTATGAATAATCAATTAAAAACTCACTGCCGCACGCCGCTCTGGCGCGATCCTGTCGAGCGCGACCGCGTAAAATTTGTCCGAGTGAAGGGGTGCGGTACTCGATTTTTGAGAAACAATAGTCCGTCAATGCGTCACCTTAAGCAGTATTCTGTCTTCATGCAAACGGTCGAAACGTGAATCATATTTACGCGCCTTGGAGTTCGGTACACAGTCGGTACTGTCTTGGTACACAACAGTCGCAGGGGCACGCCGTACGTGACGAACAAACGTGTGGGTTTCTGACCGACGTAACGGAGGAGGTACTCAATCCGACACGATCATTATTTATACGCATTCTGTCCTTTCCATCCTAAGGTTGCCTGGCAGAGATCGCTATCAGCGATAAGGCCGCCCATTGTTACACTTGTTATGATTTTATTTTGAGTGCTTTCCACACTAGATTTTTATCTCAAAGATTTATCTTTGTGATAAGCATAACATTGATTTAGCCGTGCGTCATCTCTCGTCAATCTTTAGAAGTTCTAATAACTTCTAGTTGAGTGATAACCTGTCTAATACGGGTATCACAGGTGGCGCCCCCAACGCTATAAGTTGGGAAATGTAAGCACTTCAAAAATTTGACTCTTGCGTAGGAGGCGGGCTGGCTCAGTTGGTTAGAGCGTCGGGCTAGTGATCCGAAGGGGCAGGTTCAAATCCTGCGTTCGCTTCAGATTTTTGAAATGCTTATCACAAAGATAATTCATTGTTACACTGTTTATGTTTCTTTGTTTCTTCTTTGTGTTTATTTCTTGGTGTGCAATAAAGAGTGTTTCTATCTATATTTGTTTTTTTTTTTTATTATATGTAACCACGCATAACTTTTTACATAGTGGTCCGATTTCGATTTTTTTTATCGGAAAGAATAAACTTAGAAATTGGTCTCATTTCAATTTTATCGAAATCGGCTGAGTCATTTTTGATAAATCAACAATAATGTGAAACATGCTACATCAGTCGGTGCGAAATATTCGCGAATTCTGTACTTGGTTGAAGTCAGTCATGCTATTTTTTGTTCGAAAAATAATTATCAATTAGCAAGCGTGCTATTTACCTACCAGGCGAGCAGCCCTACCGCGTGTTATGTACTCGTACTACAAGGCTATAGGTATTTATTTCAAGGACAGGGCCCAGTCACAATACTGCATAGATACCATTACCGTGCCCCAGTGCAGGTTCCATCCATCAGCCAAAGGACGTCTACTGCTGGACATAGGCCTCCCCTATGGATCTCCAATAAGACCGGTTGGAAGCGGCTTGCATCCAGCGCGATCCTGCGGTCTTAATGAGGTCATCCGTCCACCTTGTGGGTGGACGTCCTACGCTGCGCTTGCCGCTTGCTTGGATGTAAATTAGTATAACTGAATTTCTTCTCTGAGTGTGCCGGGTCTCTAACGATATTTTTTTTTCACTTTTCAGTTAAAAGTAAGTGTACTTAATAAATTCGGTTCCATAATTCAAGTTGTTATGTATGAACTGGTATTTAAAGTAATGATCACACGATGTTAAGCATTTTTCCACTAAGTGAGCTTTTATTATTAGAATTCCAAAGAACACAGTAAAAAAAATTTAAACGGCATGCAGCAGCCAGACTTACGCCATCTTGGTTTCATTAAGTATTCACTGTTGGACATAGGCCTTGTTTATATAATTCCGATAAAGTCGGTAGGAAGCGGCCTGAATCCAGCGCGTTCCTGCGATTTTTATAATATTGCCAGTCCACCTACTCGGTGGAAGTCTTACGCTGCGCTTGCTGGTCCGTAGTCTCCATTCGTAATCATACTGAATTTAAGTTAAAATCCAGGACTTAGATTCATCTAAAAATATGTAGGTATAATATTTTACTGTCTACTTACTTATGAATGATCAATTTTGGCCAAAAAAGCTTACCTGACAAGCCTAGCTCCATCTTTAATTACAACAAAAAGACTCACGGACAACATCATTAAACCATTTTTTAAGACATCAAATTCTTCTGGTAAGAAGCGAAAAACGGCGAAAGGAATTAATCCATCCATTCTTCACTGTCAGACCGGTTTAGCATAAAAACGGAGACTTCGAGCTACGAATTATTTTACCATCAATCCGGGAGTAAAGGTTGGCGCACACTTGGTAAGACGGCAATGGAACGGATGCGTTTATAATTATTTTTCGTAAAAAAAAACGGCAATACCGACTTCCATCGTGCACAAAATTCAATCAAAATAAATCAATTCAAACTAATGTGTACAATTTTACATTATAGTTGATATATCAAAAATGGCTCAGCCCGATTCGATAAAATTTAAATGGAACCAATTTCAAAGAACACCCTTTTAAATAAAAAAACCGGACAAGTGCGAGTCAGGCTCGCACATCGAGGGTTCCGTACAAACACATTGTTAAAATAATTAAAAACCTGTTTTAGCATGTGCTAATGAAGTTCTTTTATATGATACTTTACATGATACGATTTACTCACTTTGAATTTTGAACTCATATTTTTGATAATTATAACTAAAAATGTACAGTTTTCAGATTTATTCCTATATGTGTACTTTGAGACAATGCTTCTCGCCAAATTTCATAGTTCTATGTCAACGGGAAGTACCCTGTAGGTTTTGATTTTTGTGAGTGTCGAAATATGCTGTTTTTTACGATATAAACGACTCTTACTTTTTTAAACGACAACTGAGAAGTTTTTCTTTTACACAACAGCAAGAGTTCATCAATATACGTATACAGCTTAAATTTAATATCTTTACGCGTTCTCGAGATAAAGAGTCTTGACAGACACACAGACGGACAGACGGACAGACGGACAACAAAGTGATCCTATAAGGGTTCCGTTTTTTCCTTTTGAGGTACGGAACCCTAAAAAGAATCATGGAAATCGTAAAACGCTATAAAATTTATACCTGGTTAAATATAAAAAATATACATTAATATGGTATATAGGCACGCGTCGGCTTGAATACCTCCTCCGTTTTTTTTGTCGGTCAAAAATTGCGAACAGTAAGCGTTGTACAATTTTTTTGCACGAAATAAAACCGTAGTATATAAAAAATGCATTAGTTAGAAATTCGATTTCTAATTAAATAATCAACATCCTTTTTTTAGGCCGAATAAAATTCTTGATGGCTTTGAATTTAGTTACATGTGCTTGCGCAGCTTGTAGCCTCCCATTTCCCTTGTAGTATCACAGCCTCCAAAAAATTTAGTTTGACCTGTATCGCTACGTATACATACGAGCATTTTGTGGGTGTGGGGGAGTAATTATACGTAATACACTGTTGCTTTGGCTACATTAGCGGGCTATGGCGAATATTCGTGTTAACGCGATAAATGTGGCCGGGTTCATCGTGTCATCGCGTAGTATTCGGGCGAAGACGATGTAGTATCGGGAGCTGTCGGTAAACTGGCGCGAATCAAAGGGATTTGTCGCGCCAATATTCGCTTAGGTGGCTACATCTACGTCATTTCAGTGTCGTGTACTATTACATTCTCTTTGGATGCATCGCGTCAACTCGACACGAATCTTCGCCTGCCTTAATGTAGACAAGAACATCGCCTGTACCCGAACACGATGTTTTTGTCTCGCCAACACGATACGAATCTTCGCCCGCTAATGTAGCCGAAGCATGTGAGCAAACTTGCATAGGCATGGGAAAACATAGGTACATTCTCAATAAGCCTAAAATACTAGATAACATGGTTCTTCATAATGATGGGTACAAACAATGGTTTGACGAGAGCTGCCTAGTCGATAGAAAACATGTGTTGCGTGTAGATATAATGTATATAGGTGAAAAGTAAAAAGATCTATAGAAGAGTTTGGGTTTCTCAACAGTTCAAACAGGACTTTGCGACTGACTGCTTGGAACCTAATAGGTAATAGGAACCAGGGTGTTCTTGTGGTTTTGATGAGATCATGAACCAAATCGATGGATGTCGTTGCATTTGCCAATACGTAGCATGTATACGTATGTTCATTACATTTTGTTTACAGTAACAGCAGCTACGCAGCGCGCAGCGTGTAAGTCAGTGTGCGGCGTCCTTTATTTTAGCGGGGGTGGGCGCCAAATTATTATTTAAAAAGTTTTTGTCGAAGTTTGTCAGACGATTTCTGGGGCGTCGCGATTTGTTACAATTACAAACTTTCTTGCTTTGATATTTTTCGCTTTTTTGGACGTTACGATGAAAAACTAGGAGTTACGTGAACTAAATAATGGAACATGAATACAACGTTTACCGAGAGAATTTTTACAATTTTGTATTTTTTGTCTCCACTATAGTTCTTCAATAAGACCGGTTTAATTTTTTTTTGTTCCTCTTGTACTTCCCCCGACATACGTCGGAGACATTGTCAAGCTCAACATTTGCTTACGCGGTTTTCTGTTTTATTAATAATAGGCCAATTAGATTGCCTCATGCAAGTTTTACAATGTGTGAGCATAAATATGACAAGAATACATATACCATATTATAGTATATTAATATATCTATAAATATACCTACGTAAATATTTTCTTTTCTTTTTTTTCGATTTTTAGGGTTCCGTACCTCAAACGGAAAAACGGAACCCTTATAAGATCACTTTGTTGTCCGTCTGTGTGTATGTCAGGGCTCTTTATCTCGACAACGCGTAAAGTTATGGAGTTGAAATTTAAACTGTATACGTATATCTATGATCTCTTGCAGTTGTGTAAAAGAAAAACTTCTCAGTTATCGTTTGAAAAAGTTAGAGCCGTTTATGTCGTAAACCGCATATTTCGCACGCACAAAAATCAAAACCTACAGGGTACTTCCCGTTGACATAGAACTATGAAATTTGGCGAAAAGCATTGTCTTAAAGTACACATATAGGAATAAATCTGAAAACTGTACGTTTTTATTTAAATCACAAAAAATAGGGCCTCAAAATTCACAACATATGGGTTCAAAATTCAAAGTGAGTAAATCGTGTCATGTAAGGCATCATATAAATGAACTTCATTAGCACATGCTAAAACAGGTTTTTAATTATTTTTGTACTTATTTTTCTCCTATTTTTTTTGTCATTATTTTCATGTAAACATAGATACTTATAACTAGTACAGTATAATATAAAATTAGTCATGTTCATTTTTTTAAGACACTCTATGTCTCAGTTTTAATATATCTACATTCTAAGAATGGTAGACCGGTTTGCATCCAGCATAATCCTGAAGTCATCTGGTGAACGTCCTAAGCCGTACTTGTCGATGTACGAAGACCTCCGAGTTTTGAGCTCTGCCCACTGCCATTACAATTTGCCAATATCTGCTATAGGTTTAGTGGTTTTCCACCTATTCATTCAATTTCACAGAGAGACGGCGAACATAGTCTTGTAGTTGGTTGGGCTGTACTGTATCAGCCTTTTAATAGTCCACTGCAGGACGTAGGCCTACCTACGAAAAGTGATTGGGCCATATCCACCACGCTGGCCCAGTGCGGGTTGGTGGATTCACATACGCCATCGAATTTCTTCTACGGACGTATGCAGGTTGCCTCACGATGTTTTCCTTCACCGAAAAGCCAGTGGTGTGAAATTCCGTACATTAATTTCAAAGAACTCATTGGTACGGGACCGGGGATTTGAACTCACGACCTTACGATTGTAAGGCGGGTGTCACTACCTCTAGACCACCACGGCTTAATGTTGGTTGGGCTTATTAGGGCTTAATAGTAAGTAAGCTCAACAGTAAAATATGAAGTATTTTGCCGAAATGGATTTACCATAAAATGATGATATGTGCTAGATCTTATAAGTTATGATGTTGTATGTAGTATTAGCATTTAGGTCTATAATGTATTTTTTTTAGTATTTATTGTACTCCCCGTCAATTATTTTTAGCACATTCTTTTCCGTACATGGGTTGCCTGGATGAGATCGCTTCCAGCGATAAGGCCGCCTAGTGTTGCACTACCTTAAGAATTTCACTAATGTATTTATTGTTAGTTTATTTTGTGTGTACAATAAAGAGTTATTTGTTGTTTGTTTGTTTGTTTGTTTGTTTGTTTGTTTATGAGTTTACGGTAAAATAACAACGAAATTATAACAATTATTCTAAATCAACTCACATAATTTTTAAATTACTACTTATTGATTTTTCTTAGTGAGAAACTTCACAGTTTAGCCCTAAATGTAACTTATTTTACACTTATTACAATACAAATATCAATAAATATTTAAGTTGATAATCCTACCACTAAACTTAGTCTTCACCTGCACGGGTCCAGGGGCGCGGGGGTAGACGACAAAAGGGACTGAGACAGGTACGGGTGTGTGTAATATCTAGAGTTTAGCATGCGTGCATGCCCTGAGCATCATTCTCGCCATCGATGGCTCCTTCTTGCGGCGGCGTCGTGTGTCGGGTCGTTCTCCTCCCTTAAATATGGTCGAGGAGAGCGATGGCTGGCACATGCGTCACACTCGTGATCGGGTGCAGCTTGCGGGTCGCCGGTTTGCTCGTGGCATTCACGCAATGCACCGAAACTACTAACTTAGACTAAAATTTAAACTAACCCATCTCTATTGTACTAACTCCTTTTGTACAGTAAAATCGAATAATTGAATATTTTAGTAAACAAAAGGCACATACCCTGGAGTCTGTGGTTTGTAATTTTCCAATAAAAAAATAATAAAAAAAAGACGGGTCCTCACCGCCCGCACCTGTCTCAGTCCCCCTATAGAAACATTAAGTAGGTATGTGTCATTTCAACATAAGTTTGTTTCTAAAACAGAACATTCGATTGGCTACAAATGCAACTAAGCTTCGAAATTCGATTGCAATTTCAAAAAGTTCTAAAAAGTAATTTTAAAATCGCAAAAACAGCCGTCCACTGACAAAAGCGAAAATACAGAGTTTTCTCGCTCCGGGAAAGTGTGACGTTTCATTTGCTAGTGTTATTGAATTTGACTTATTGGAACGGTCTGGCCACCTTCGGGAAGGGGATAGAGAAATGTGTAGAGACGCGTTAGACGTAAAATATTTTATGACATATTTGCTCGTAAAGTGGCTGTAATTAGACCAATTTCAATATCGTAATGTATTTCATTACGCACTTGTGCGTTATTGTAATGTAAAACACACGAGTTTTTTTAAATAAAGTAACATGCACGGTTTTTACGATGCTCCGTCTAAAAATGAACGATACTTTTTAAAATCTTAGCAAAGAGTTTTTATGTCAGAAAAGTCGTCAATATTCTGGCAACGTAACAATCACTTTTAAAAATTGTTCAAATTTCTATAACTGCTTTAACAAGTAATTTAAGATTTATTCGTTTAAGAAAGTCAGTTTTATTAATTTCCGCGCAAATATTTTATAAAACGTCGTATGACATACGTGCGCTTTGAAAATTACAGTCTCTGCTTCCTTATAGCAATATCGCCTCGGCTGTAATTTTCAACTTACCGCACTTATATCATAATGTACCTACTATTTTAATGTTTAATATCCGAGGTAGCACAGAACAGAAAGGAATGGAAGGAATTGGGGGAGACCTTTGCCCAGTAGTGGGACAGTACCAGGTTAAATAAAAAAAAATCCATTCAGATAACTTCTTGAAAACCTAGGTTTAGTAAGTTAATAAAATACTATCGACGAAAGAAATAGAATAATTACAAACAATATTTAAGTTTAATTGATCTAATTAAGCATAATCGATAACCTTTTGCTGCAGTGCAACTTGAGTTGTTACCATTTTAAGCCAAGCTAATAAAACATTACGTTTTTACTACGAATTCACTAAATCACATTGTTATTTTGTATATGAGAAAACCTAAATAGTAAATACAAATTGCGTAAGTATTTATGGTATGGGCATAAAGAAAACTTTGTTGCGGCCTACTTTAATTTTTAAGCACAAATATTAAAATATTTGTGCTTAAAAATTAAAGTTCCGTTCCGTTACTATTCTGAACAATCGTCATTTAATAGTTCAATATCAGGGCCATTCAACCTTTTAGGACTTAAATATTTCATTTAGTCTGATATGATTGATATGGCACTAAACATGACATTTGATTTACAAAACCTGTGGCTGTACTATAACCGCAATCATTGTATTAAAAAAAACAGCAGGTTGTACTCAGTGAGTGCCGGCGGAAGTGAAAACTTAAACATAGTTATAAAGTACTATCATTAATGTGGTAAAATACAATATCACACACACAAACTCGCGCAAGTACCCTGCGCCATCTTACGAATTTTCGATCAAGTCTCGTGAGTTTTACATTTTTCACCCTTCCCAAAAAGTGCACAATCTATCTATCTATCAGCCGTAAGATGTCCACTGCTGGACATAGGCCTCCCCCATGGATTTCCAATAAGGCCGGTTGGAAGCGGCCTGCATCCAGCGCGTTCCTGCGATTTTTATTATGTCGTCAGTCCACCTAGTAGGTGGACGTCCTACGCTGCGCTTGCTGGTCCGTGGTCTCCATTCGAGAACTTTCCGGCCCCATCGGCCATCCGTTCTTCGAACAATGTGTCCTGCCCATTGCCACTTTAATTTGCTAATCCGTTAATAAAAATAACAATTAAAAGTGCACAATGCCTAAATATTTTGAAATGAGGCATTACTTGGCGGGTGCCGCACCTCATTCCATAGACCAGCTTATAATCACGTAATAATTCATTATAATAGCCCAATAAGTACCTATTCCCCTTCTTTACAATAGTTTCCCTCATCCTATCAACCAAAAACTGTATTTTTTTACTTAATGATTATAAAAGGGCCTCTTGGTGCTGGTTTCGGCCCCATTAATGCCCTTCAAAGATCCGGCGCAACCCGTGAGTAGTAAAACAAATAATAATAAATATTTTGGGACATCTTACACACGGCCTTTGACCCCAAACTAAGCAAAGCTTGTGATATGGCTGTCAGAGACTGATATACTATATAACATACAGATAGTAACTAAATAACACCCAGACACAGAGCAAACACTTATGTTCATCACATAAATATTTGCCTTGGGTGGGGATCGAACCCACGCCTCTTTAACTCGGAAGTTAGGGTCACTAACCACTGAGCCACCGAGGCAGTCAATTATTGCTTAGTATTGTTATACGGCTAGGGAATGGAATAGACTTCCAGCTTTCTTGTTACCGGAACGACATAATCTGACTATTTTTAAAGTTAGAGTGATGAGGTATCTTCTAAGTCTATATGTCTATCTTCACCCACATTAGGCGAGCTATATATAACGGGACTAAACTCACGTGTAGGGATAGTCGTAACGACTATCCCTACACGTGAGTTTAGTCCCGTTATATATAGTTTAAAATGTGTGAAAACCACGTAAATTTTCATAGTAAATTAGGCGAGCTGGTGTCAAATCAAGTCAACATTTAAAATTGCTAAGTCTGTGGCATAAAATGGCACTATAACTCCTAAACAAATGGAACAAGTTCGATGCGGTTTATTGTCGATATGATTGTATTAATAATATAATTCGGATCAATATAATTTATTACAAAAAATACTCTTTAAGCGTTTCCACGTATCTCTTGTGCCAAGTAGCGCAGCCAGGTGGCTTGGTTAGACGAAGCGTTCGACGGCTATTTGAAATTACAACTGAGGGAAGATGTACATAGCTAGCTATAGCCACTGTAGCTGTAGATGGACGACCGGCCTGGAGTGTAGAGTTCGTTTCAGTAGCACATGTTTCTTGTTTTTATACTGTAACAGCTATTTGATTGTCTATTGTTACTGCCTATTTCACACCACTGGCTTTCGGTGAAGGAAAACATCGTGAGGCAACCTGCATACGTCCGTAGAAGAAATTCGATGGCGTATGTGAATCCACCAAATCGCACTGGGCCAGCGTGGTGGATATGACCCAATCACCCTTCGTGGGTAGGCCTACGTCCTGCAGTGGACTATTAAAAAAAGGCTGGTACAGTACTGCCTATAAAGGGCGATTGGGCCATATTGACCACGCCAGCCCAGTCCGAGCTGGTGTATTGTGATCTTCCATCCATCCATCAACCTGCTGGACTTAGGCCTCCCCAATGGATTTCCAATAAGGACGGTTGGAAGCGGCCTGCATCCAGCGCGTTCCTGCAATCTAAACTATATCGTCAGTCTACCTAATAGACGTCCTAAGCTGGGCTTGCTGCTACATAGTCCGTTAGTATTATGAAAATTTAGTTAAAAAATGTGTCGCGAGGTCTACTGTACGGAAAACTACTAGTTTAACGATAAATATTAAAAAACAAACAATAGTAAACAGTGTAGAAGTTAACTTGAAAATTTTGTATGAATTTTTAATACTAACTAGCTGCACCCTGCGGTGTTACCCGCGTTAGCCCGATAAAAAGTAGCCTATGTGTTAATCCAAGATCTAAGCTACTTTTATATCGAATTTTATTCAAATCGGTTCATCCGTTTGTTCGTGAAAGAGTAACATACATCCAGAATTGAATCCCTGATTGAAAATGGATCCCTAATTGAAAATGGATCTCTAATTTAAAATGATCCCTAATTGAAAATGGATCCCTAATTAAAAATGGATCCCTAATTGAAAAAAGTAATATACCCTTTGTCACCCGGAGATTGTGTAGCTTCCCAACACTGAAAGAGAAAGAGTTTTTCAAATCGGTTCAGTAGTTTCACATACTCACAAACACTCGCGGAGCGCGTCAAATGACGGGCGTTTGCCGAATACGCTCGACACCTATGCTTTTAAAGGACATGTCTTGTGCTGAGTCAGGGTACTGTCTCGTCAGTACAGTGTGAAGACGGACGGCGATGCTTTTAGTTAATAGGACAGTTGCCGAATGAGCTCGCCGCTGATTAAGGTGGCTGCGGCACCGGGCGCGGATTAGAACGATGGGGAAACGAGATTAGACTTTATTGCTCTATTAACATGGTTTGTTTTGATTTGCTTTGATTTGGATCCATGTAAAACTATCCTGGTTGTGGTAAGGAATTTTCACTATGATTAATTGCATTTTGTGACCAAGTTACTGACATAGAACAGTAAATTAGCAAGTTGAAATGGCAATGGGCAGGTCCCATTACACGCAATACATTGACTGCCTCGGTGGCTCAGTGGTTAGTGAACCTGACTTCTGGATCAAAGAGGCGTGGGTTCGATCCCCACCCAGGGCCAGCATTTATGTGGTGAACATAAGTGTTTGCTCTGTGTCTGGGTGTATTTAGATACTATCTATATAAGTATAGATATGTATATGTAGTACATATCAGTCTCTGGCAGCCATATTACAAGCTTTGCTTAGTTTGGGGTCAGAGACCGTGTGTAAGATGTCCCCCCAATATTTATTTATTTATTGGCAACATAGTCGTAAAACTTTTAAATGGAGACCAAGACGTAAAAAAAAATGTTCGCTAAGTGTGAGCCGCCTATTGATTTATATCTAACTTTAAAGAGCATATGTCCTTTGGACGCCCTTTAAGTTAAATGAATAATAAACTGAATTTCTAATTTTTTGTATAATTTTGGATTAACATAATATACATAACACAAACAATGAATAGACACACCGACAAAATATCACATGGCCTTCCTCGCTTATATTCGTTTTTTTAGAATATGATTATGTAAAATTGGTATTTTAAAAGTTATAAAAAAACCCTTCACTGAATAATATTATACATACCCGTCCCCAAAAACCATTTCCCTCTCAAATAATCCCGCTTAGTGCGGCGCCCTGTCGCTTCCGTTTTGTCATCAAAAAGAACTACTTAGGATAAGCTCCAGTCGATTAGCAAGCTGACTTAGCAGTGGGCAAGGCACGGAGAGAAAGACTTAGATGATCTCGTTAAGATCGTACGCTCGCGCTGGATGAAAGCCACTTTTAACCGGTCTTACCCGAGATCCGAGCAGCCTATGTCCAACAGTACAGTATCTACTACTTATAGCTGAAACGATGATGATGATTACGATCCACCACTTAAAGGTTTATGGCCAATGTTACACCTAAACTAACTAAAGTTCGTTCGTTCGTTTCAGTCGTAGGACGTCCACTGCTAGACATAGGCCTCCCCTAATGATCTCCAATAAGACCGGTTCGTAGCGGCTTGCGTTCAGCGCGATCCTGCATTTCATTTTCATTTCATTTATTTCTCAACATAGATACAATTGTGTATACTTGTGAATGTCCAACAAATTACATTAAAAATTAAGTACAATTGAAATAAAACTGCATAAATATACAATTTCATTGGAATAAAAATAGTAAAAAAAAGATCTCAATCAATCAATCAATCGTTTATTGCATCATATGTAGTATAATTTACATGCAGGTCTTAAGAAACATGTTTAGTATCTATATTCTATAAGTTATACATATGACCCTATTAGGGTATAGCAATATTGTGCGGAGCGATTTATTTGTTTCAATTTGCTATTTTATGACTGTCCAACAGGTACTCGTTTAATGTATAATAGCATTTCGTGATAAGTAGGTTCTTTAATACTTTTGCAAATTCGATTTCGTCTTCAATTTTCTTAATTTCGACCGGAAGTTTATTAAATATTTTAACAGCCATCGAGCATGGCCCGGAGCTGTGTATCGATAATTTTGATTTCGGTAACATTAAGTTATGCTGATATTGGGATCTGGCAGGATGGACACGTGCACTTGATAGTTTTGTGAAAAACTGTGGGTATTTTTTATTCATTGGAATTGTTGTCCATTTGCACTTGGAAGCCCGATATTGGCCAATATCCGTACGCACTTTTTTTGGACTATGAACAGGCCGTTAGTATCTACACTGTTTCACCCAGAGGATGATGCCATAGTTTGGCCACGAATATGCAAACGCGTAGTACGCTGATAAAGCTGTGTCTAGATTTGTTGCATAATAATTAGGGTGGGTCACCGAAGTATGGAGAAAAAAAAAGTTGTAGTTTTTCTTCAGGCACAGTGGAAATATGGTGCCAAACCATAAGTATAAGCAGACTGTGAAGTTTGGTAGTAATCAGAATCCATCTACTGCCTCCAGTTCCATGCCGAAATTTCCAAAAAATGTGGTTAGGAAGGTCTTAGCTGAATGGCAAAAAAGTGCACTGATTATAATTATTTATGAAATATAAGCTTTTATCTACAGTAATTAACTTTATTAAAGGGAATAACATCGCAAATAATTAATAAAACATAAAAAATATAGTAATGGAAGTGAAGGAGTTAATATGTGGCAAATTCCTTTTTCTTGTCAAATATTGGTAATGATTTTCTCGCATCTATTTAGGTTTTTTGCATGGTTTTCTTGGTAAATTATGATATGAAAAAAAAATAGTATAACCGTGAGTAACTACTTTTGTTACTCTTTCTTTCGCTTGGATGTGATAAAAGAGACATAATTAATTTCCTTTGTATTCAACAAATACTTAATTAGAGATTTTTTCAGTTCCAGATTTTACAATTGATGACTCAGTGAAGATTTATCGCTGATTTAAACGAAAATACGCTAATACATTCATTTTTTCCTTTGGTAGCTCAATTTGTTTTGTTGTTATATCTTTAGTTGTGCCAAAGTCGAAAACACGTGAATATCATCATTTGCCAAGCTATTTGTTGATCTATTATGAAGAAGTCTTCACTTGCAGGTATTTTTTTTGGGTTTCAGTTAACCACATTTGATTAAATTTTGACTTTTGCAAGCTACAATATCGAAATATCAAACACAAGTTTACTTTCAGTCAAAACTATAATACATTTTATCCAGATAGTTTTTGGTGAGATTTGAAAAAGGTCTCTCACTCTAAATAAGAATTTTTCATGAATATATTCATTTTTAGTATTATTATACAACTAAAGGATTCAATTAGCAACTTTTCAATGACAACGGCTTTGATTTCGTGATTATGTTGGCTTTTTTATTCTTATTTTAACTTTTATCAGAACTACTCACAAAATTCATCATGATTTCATAGTTTGGCAAAATGCCTTTTAAATCCCATAAATCAATCATAAAGAACACTTACAATGGTTTGGAGTGTTTTTCAATTTTAAAATAAAGTTAAACAAATAACTGCACTCCATTTACGCAACGCGCTTTTTAAAAGTTTTTAAGATCAACTTTGCGTCAATTGTTTCTTCAAAAATCCCACCTCTATCCCATTCCTTACTCCTGTTCTTAAACTCAACCAGAGAAACGTCTTTATTTATCGTTATTAAGAGCTATTACATGTATAATCGGATATCAATAACTTGAAAAAAATATGTGAGACTCGACATCAAAAATTTACTTTTTCAGAAATTTCGTTTACAATCTGGAGGCAAATTTTGGAAAGAATAATGAAATCAAACTTTATGTATAAATTTACTTAACCATTTGGCACCTTTTTATTTCTGAGCCTCTTGAAAAATAAAGAAAAATTTTTTTTGACCCACCCTATGCATATCGCAGTTCTCTGAGTGCGTATGTGAAGCTTGATAGTTTAGCTTTTATTTTTCTAACGTGGCTTTTCCAATTTAGGTGCGTGTCGATATCTATACCTAATAACGTTGTCATGTCCACTGAGTCAATTTTATTATTATTATATGAAAAATTTATGTCAAGGGGGATTTTGATAAGGTCTAAATTGTATAATTGAGGTTTTTGATAGGTTAATTTCGAGGTTATGATCAGTCATCCAATTAATTATATTATCAAAAATGTCGGTTAATTTATCGTTTAAATTTAAATTATTTTTACAAGATGTCAAAACTGTTATATCATATCTGCGGTCTTAATGAGGTCATCCGCCCACCTTGTGACAAACTAACTAAACTAGCGTTTTCAAATCTCTTAACTAGCTTTCTTAATCTCTTAAGTAACTTCAAAAACTCTACTTTTATTTACTTCATAAAAATAAGAGATTTAAAAACGAAAAATTGTACTAAAAGTGCGTCATATTACGATAAACAAATGCATCAGTAAATTTTTGGATATCCAGATGTCCGGAATTTTAAATATTTATTTTGTATTTACGTATCCAATCGCCATAATTTATATCATTTACAGAAAAATATCACTACTAACCCGTCCCAAAAAGCCAAAAAATTTCGCGCCCTGACCTAGTGAATCCACCTTAAAGATTAGTTCAAATAATTTACAAGAGAATGGCACTACTCACCCATCCCAAAAACTTTCCAATAAAACAAATCCTATTTTCCTCTCAAATAATCCCGCTTAGAGCGGCGCCCGGCCGCTTCCTTTTTGTCGCCAAAGGAACTACTTAACGACTTAGCAAAACTAATTAATTACGGAACCCCGATTCGTTTCCGTTTTCAAATATTTAACTCGAGAAGGAACCCTAATATTAATTAGGATTCGGATTGTTTTGCTTCCGAGTGGCGAGGGTTGGAACGCATTAGGATTAGTTAGGTGAAAATCGTTGGCTTAGAAAATAAACACTTTAACATTTACGTTAATCATGATTGCCTGGGAGAAATTTCCATCGGCAATAAAGCCGTTTTTATAAGGCCGTAGTTAAATCGTAGGTATTTTGTCAATAATTTAGCTGTAAATCTTCTTTTCGAGTCAGCTGTTCGATCATATAATTCTTATTTGACTAGATGCTGGTCAAACAACATCTAGATTTAAGTAAACTGTGGTTATAAATATAGGGTCATCTATCTATCTACTTAATTTATCCATTCATTATGCTCCCAGCACTTTGCTTCACTTCTCAACGTAGAGGACGGTTAAGCCAAGGTGGCTTGGCTTAACCGTCCTCTACGACGACGCGGCCACACATGTTGTCTTCTTTGGGCCCGTTTGAGTGAATGGCAAGAGCCCCATCTCTAGTTAGTTTATTGAATCAGGCGTTTCTTTGATATGGGGTATCTATCTATCTACATAATTTATCGATTCATTATGCTCCCAGCACTTTGCTTCACTTCTCAACGTAGAGGACGGTTAAGCCAAGGTGTCTTGATATAACCTTGGCTTAACCGTCCTCTACGACGACGCGGCCACACGTGTAGTCTTCTTTGGGCCCGTTTGAGTGGATGGCAAGAGCCCCATCTCTAGTTAGTTTATTGAATCAGGCGTTACTTTGCGGAAGTTCATCTTTAAGAGTGCGCTAGCGAGTGAGTGCTAGTACCATGAAAAAAACAGATTTCACCCGCGCTTCTTGCATCGCCCGCTATCATCTATGATGTTATGTTTAGAGTCGAAAATCGTATGACACAGTTCACGATGATGTTGGCTTCGAGCGCCGGCTTACATTTTTAGGTGATATTTTATTTATTTATTTAAAATTTAAGCATATATTAAAAAAAACTAATCGATTATTCTACTAGAACATTAGTCTGGCTACGTAATTTGTCAAAAATAATGTGGTGTTGTCGCTGATAATTTCGAGCATTTGGAAAAAAAGGTTTTTTTTGATATTATTTTCCAAAATTCTACGCGATTACTCTGATACTATAGGTTCTTTCTTTTCCTATAGTATTTTTTTAATATGGATATTTATGTTCGTTATATTTACACCACGTCTTTAAAAAGTTAAATCCTTGTTTCGAATAAATGTTTATTGTATTTCCGCTCTGTCGTAGGCATATAAGTTAAGGGTACAATTCTACAAACCAAATTAAATCAGTAATTAATCATCTAACTGTATCATGGTTTAGCTATGGTTAGGTTAGGACAAAAAAAAACTTAGGTTAGGTTAGGCTTAGGTATGTTTAAAAAATTAATTAAAACTGCAACAAAATTAGAATTAATCCGTTAAAAATAATCAAAAATAATTAAACCTGTAGCAGAAATAGTGATTAGTGTTCTTTTTTAAAATATTTTATAGTAAACATGAAAGTAATATTTAATTAATGTGTTAAAAATTACAAATATAATAATTTAAAAAATGTTATAAAATAGTGAAATAATACTTAGTCAATAAATAACACCCCTATTCTTACTGTAGTCTATTCGACACGTGTTTCACCTCTAAACGAGGCATCCTCAGGACGTGTTGACTTCTCGAGCTCACTCGCAAGAATCCCCATCTCTAACCATCCCCTTTTAGTAAACTCTTACTACAGGCAGGGGATACAGATGCCTTATTATATTGCCCCGGCATCAGAGCTAAATGTTTACACCTTATTAGCTTTTTAAAATATTTTTTTCTTGTGGTTAGATGCCTAGAAAAGGCCGAGGTGTCGCTGGTCTAAGTAAGATTACAGTCCAATGTATTCTAGTGCGTGTTGACCTCAAAAGATTTTAACACTCTTTGATTTGGGTAACTTTTTAAACTTTTTGAGTGAAGGGGAAATTTTTGTAATTTCTACTTTTATTGCTTTTTCGAACAAAATTTTAATTTATTTTGAGTGACGACGGAGGGATTTTACTTGAGTTTATTAGATGGTTTTATTTATTTTTAAAACATTTTTTCTAAGAAAAATTCTACTGAAGTCAATTTAGGTAATCCGTAAAAATAAAGTGGTGGTGTACCAAAGCATAGTATTTATTAATTATTCAGTAAGATCAAACGAATCTTCACTTTTTCTTATGGAAAATGTTAAATTATTTTATTCACTAATTTATACGTGAAACTATAATTTGCAGGATTAAAATAAAAAATGCGACTTCACTTTGATTGATGTAATTGCAGAAGGAAGCGGAAATGTTACATAGCTGTCATAGTCAACTAATGTTGCCATTGATAGAAAGTAATGTTTCTAACAAACCCTACAAGGTTTTATTTACCAAGATGGAATTAATATACGTTATTCGTCATCGGTTGATAACGCAACAGAAACGTTTTTTGTCTATTTTCGGGAATCAAGAATCAATGTCGTCTCTTGTAGCTGAATCAAATGAAGTTTCTTTCCATATTTCAATTATTTTTTGTCAATTTACTTATTCAGATTCAGATCATTTATTGGCCATTTATAACATGTCAGTCATACAAGGCAAGTCAGTTTACAAAATTAAAATAAAGAAACTATGTAATTTAAAAATTCTTAATCATAAACATTAATAATCAATAGTAAATAAAATAATAACAAAAGTCAAATTATACATCAGCGATACGTCATAGGAAATCACAAAAATAAAATTACATATTAGTCATAAAATTTGTTTTGTAGTGGAACTTTTCTAAATATATGGAGTTGCATGCAAATATAGAAATATAGAATCAATGTCAAATATCAAATATTATTTTATTAATCATCATTTAATTTCATCGCTAAAAACTCACCCAGCTTATAAAACACATTATTCGTTAAAAAACATTTAATTTTTCTTTTAAAATCAGAATAAGGTAGGTCAGTAATAGATTTTGGTAATTTATTGTACATAAAAATCTTATTGTACACGCCATGTCTTTGCGTTTTTGTTAATTTCGTTTTGGGCAAGCATAGTCTTTCCTTAAATCTTGTATTGTAATTATGTGTGTCCGAAATTTTTAGGTACTTATCCTTATCTACATGAATAACCAATAAACATTTAAAAATGTATAATGATATTACTGACATTATTTGGTTCTCTAAAAAGTATTTTCTAGCTGAAGTTCTTTTCCTGATCCCACTTATAATTCTGATAGACCGTTTTTGACATTTGTGTGTTATTTATTTGAAAACACAGATTACAAAGGAATTTTCAATATAACAATACATATACAAAATAAGACGTGAGGTGAGGAGATAATTCCAACTATTTCCAGCGGCCCCACATTAGGCTCAGAGGCCCGTATTGCGGCGGCCAGAAAAACGGAATATACAAAAAATGATGTGATATGGAGGTGTCCTAGTTTACAACAAAAAAAACTTGATTCTTCCTAAAATAACATACCAAAATAATATTATGAGTTATACAATAATAAACGGATCAAAATAAATTTTGTAATAAATTTATTGAACAGCAATTAGTAAGAATATGAAACAACAATTAATAAGAATTTACCGAACACGGCACTGTATATCTATACCACAGTGAATATTTAGAACCCCTTAACTTACTGCGCCATAACTACACCAATGAATATCTTATTAATTTCGCGCACACTCTTGTTGGTCGTAAATTGCTCTAACCACAGTTATAGGGTAATTTCCACACAGATAAGCCGGCACATAAGGATACGATCCACGGACCGACGATATCTCTGCCGTAATAACCCGCTAGAGTTTCGGAGTTAGAGATGGGAAAGGGTAAACAGGTTAACAGTTTTTATCACCACAGCCGTTTACCAAAAAGTACACGGCGTGCGGCTTTGCCATCTAAAATAATTAATAAATTAAGTAGTCAAAGAAAAATCATTAATTTTAATTTTGCCACAAATACGGGGTTATTTCTAATCAATTGGCATCCGTTTAGTGGTTTATTCTGTACATCAAAACTAACAAGTTTTGTTCTACAACTTTTCTCAAAAATCAGCTGTTCCATACATTTTGTCGCGGGTGAACGATATTTTTCTTTGGAACAACAATTTTATTTTGCGTTTTGATAGAAGTAGCAGAACTAAAGTTGCTAGTGTAGATGTACAGAATAAGCCCCTAAGAGGATGCTAATTGATTAGAAATAACCCTGTATAGTAATTATTTTCTAATATATTCAACATTTTTAATTATGGACCCTTATATCTTACTTATTTCGCGAATATATGTGAATATCTTACTAATTCCCTTTACAACAATGTTTACCGTGATGATTTCACATAATTTTGATAGTTGTTAATAGATTTAACTACAGTAATAAAGTAATTTCCACACGGAAAAGCCGGCACATAAGGTTTCGATCCACGGACCATCAACATCTCTGACGTAATAACTCGCTAGAGTTTAGGAGTTCAGGGATAGTAAACGGTGAAAAACAGTTTAACCGTTAATATATAGGTAGTTATCTAAATAAAAATAGTACCAAAGAATCATTTTACATCGATATAAACATTTTTTTACTACATAGATCTGAATATCTTATCAATTTAGAGAATAACGGTGAATATCTTAATCATTTTACACAATTTTGGTGCCCGGAAATAGCTTTTGGTAATCAGTTACACCAATATCAAAAATAAACAAGTTAATGAGGAAACATCTATTTTATTTTGGTGTACAGTTTTGAATAGATATTCTGAATATCTAGCTTATTTTTGGAATC
The DNA here is from genome assembly GCA_949316475.1 of Hypomecis punctinalis. Taxonomy (NCBI): domain Eukaryota; kingdom Metazoa; phylum Arthropoda; class Insecta; order Lepidoptera; family Geometridae; genus Hypomecis; species Hypomecis punctinalis. The sequence goes on along the minus strand of OX438820.1, from coordinate 14,284,044 downwards.
TCATTAGTGTCGGGAACAACAATTAATACCTTATTGATTTCACATAGCTACAATACGTAAAAAATAACTTTTGGACATTGTTGGAGAGATAACTGAAATCTTGAGTTTATTCGTTATTTTAATTAACGGTACTGTTATCGGATATGACGTCCCATCACTAGAGCGCGTACTTCCGCGCATCTGTTTGTAGACATCTGTCTGTATATTTAATGAAAAGACATGATACGTCGCCTCTTGACGGACGATACCTAACAGCTATAACTTATTTAGAATATTATGTCTAATTAAACAATATTGTGCGTTATTCACACCTCACTGTGCTATTTAGACGATATTGTAACATATTTATTTTAAATTGTCTTATTTAGACAATATCGGCAAGGGCAATACTGTCTAATTGAGACGATGTCGTATCTCATTTAGACAAAATTGTATCTTTTAAACGATTTCATAACTTCATTATTTACAAGCAATGTACCAATGGACCTTTTTAGAGCTTCTTTTTTAACCATTTAACTACATCAAAGTTGATTATAATTACTCCGAATCAAATGTTTATATAAAATGAGTTTCAGCTGTTTACTAAATTTTAGTTCGTTATTTTCATTAATGTTACTGTTATAACAATCAAACGTTACCGGATAGGTTTACTGTTACTGCTACCGGATATGACGTCCCATCACTAGAGCGCGTACTTCCGCGCAATGAGATTGGGTACGTGTCGGCGTCTGTATATTTAATGAGAGAGATGAAACGTCGTCTCGGGACGGACGCGTCGATACTGAACGGCTATAACTTATTTAGACGATATCATGTCTTATTTAGAAGATATTATGTCTTATTAAGACGATGCAGGGTCTTATTTGGACGAGACGTGACGAGTGGTTGAATGTTTTGGGATTAATTATTTTGTATGGCAAAGGGTTAGACTGTTTCGATGTTGCTTAGAAAGCCGCTTGCCTAAAGTGGATTTGCACCGATAGAAATAAAGCTGCAACATTAAACCTCCGTTTTTTACTGAAAATTTCTGAACCGTAGACTCCAGGAATTTGCAATTAGTTGAATCTGACTGAACATAGATCAGGGTTAGTTTAAATCTTAGCCTAAGATAGTAGTTTCGGTCCATTGAGGTTTCGTTGCTGGTAAGCAGTACCAGATAATTAGTTTTAAATACGTATTTACGTTACACACAATGTAGAGTTCATTGATATCCTCTAGTTTGCGTTTTCTTTACTTGCTTCTAAGTATGAAATCATTTTCAAATAGTCTGAGCAGTTTGCACCACATTGTTTGAAGAGGTGCGAATGGTGCCATTGAAAAAGAGTCTGGGACGATTCGCCACGCGGTGCGAAAGGCCCTACCTCTCATTAAAGACATATTCAGATAGATAAAAAAGTGGAAGGTAGACTCACATGTATATTCAGCTCCTCAGGATTCAGCTTAGTGGTACCATTAAACCAGTCGATGGTGGCGGCTGGTCGTGCGCCTGATGCCGTGCACATCAGGGTCAGGAGGGAGCCTTGTGTCGCGTGGTCACCTACTCCTTGGATGAAAGTCTTGTTTGGTGGCACTGCAAAAATAGAAATAAATTTCATGACTTTATAATGTGGAAAGAAGAAAAAAGTTATATTTGACATTTATTGTTGCATCACCATCATCATCATCATTTCAGCCATAGGACTTCCACTGCTGGACATAGGCCTCCCCAAATGATTTCCAATAAGACCGGTTGATAGCGGTTTGCATCCAGCGCGATCCTGCGGTCCTAATAAGGTCATCCGTCCACCTTGTGGGTGGACGTCCTACGCTGCGCTTGCCGGTACGTGGTCTCCACTCGAGAACTTTTCGACCCCATCGGTCATCAGTTCTCCGCGCTATGTGCCCTGCCCACTGCCACTTCAACTTGCCAATCCGCTGGGCTATGTCGGTAACCTTGGTTCTTCTACGGATCTCCTCATTCCTGATTCGATCTCGCAGAGAAACTCAGAGCATAGCCCTCTCCATGGCTCGTTGGGCTACTTGGAGCTTACTAATAAGGCCCATAGTGAGAGACCACGTTTCTGTGCCATTTATTGCCGTTTATTGCATAAGAAGTAGAAATATATAGAGTTTCTTCAAGTTGCGCGCGAGACATATTATCACGCGTAAGCTTGTACGCTGTAAAAGTGCGTATCTACGTCTGTTCTGTAAGTTTATGAACAAATTAGTTTGTAGGCTATAGAAACATTAATATTGTGTTCTTTCATTGTGTATTGCAATTTTGGCGTTTACTTATAATTGACGCGTCATGACTCAGACAGATGAATTTATCGTAAGGGCTTATTTTTTTGTCTTTACTAATACGTCTCTCAATAGTTTCAATCGTCTATTTGGCTACACAATAAGTCCGATTACAGAGGCGCCAGCATAAATTTGATAGCAACGTAAAAAGCGTTCTCGATATCGAATGCCTAAAGTGAAAATAAAGTTTAACTATGCTATTTAGCTATTATACTAACGATGGCGCCTCTGTAATCGGGTTTAATAAGTACTCAAAATGAAACCCAGTAAATAAAACAACATTTTAGAAATATGATAAATATACTAAAGAAAACACCGGTTTTTACTCACGTATAATATCGCGGCCGGGCCGCTGGGAACCCGACCGGTTTCAGAGTAATTAGTACTCCTTCGTCAGGGAATACGCGCGCTCCTGTCAACTGGCGCACGCGCACTGATTATACGTGAGTAAAAACCGGTGTTTTCTTTAGTATAATGAAATCTCACGCGAGTTTTAATGATAAATATAAGCCATTATTTTCTTTCTCTACCAAAATCGGAGCAAAAGTCACAAAGAGCAACACAACCTCTAACACTACAATCATATATACGTCACAATAGCCCAATCTCAAATCGAAATCCAAGAATCCTATCAACAAAAACAGACAGCCAATCGTCCTTATTCCCTGAAGAACAAAAAACTGCCAGATCAGTCGTGTTTTACTGCGGGCCCTTCAAGGGCCATATAGTAAGGATACATTATGACTGAACTTGGACCCGTAAGTTCGGTGCAGGGCCCTTAAGGGATCGGGGGACTAGATATGGGTGGGAAGAAAAATGACGATTCGATTCGATGCGAATGAAAATTCTTAATTCGATTTACTTAACTAAATCGTTAGGAGATTGTGATTCGAATGACCATTTTATTTTTGATTCGAATTTTTAAACTATTTTATTGTTAAATTGTTATTGAAATCGAACTACATGATTTTTTTTGCAAAAATCGCAACACCGCCTTCCACCGTGTACAGAATACGAATAGTTTGCACGAATCAGTGTGATATCCATGTACTTTATTGTTTATTTATCAAAAACGGCTCAGCCGATTTCATGATAAGAAACAAAAATAAAATCAAAAAACCCACAGACGAACGTAGTACCTCCTCCTTTTTGGAAGTCGGTAAAATTTGTAATATTTACTAATATTAGAAATATGGAAATATGTTCGTGATGTTCCTTGTTGACATTTTACGTCCTTCCAACGGAGCGACGGATCGACATGATTTTTTGCATGAATATTCCTGCTTTAAGGGTCAGAAAATAGTTACTTGGAGTGAAGATTACATTGTAGCCAGAATAAAATAAAATATACAGTGGAAAGCGGCGGATAAAACTACTTCAAAAATAAGGGAAATTAAAACAGGCGCATATACGGTTTTTTTTAAACTATTTATTCTATCAATATAATGAAAAAATATAATAAAACATTTCGAAGTAGAAATTGCATTTATTTAATTCCTTATTCCTATATATACCTTCATGGTATATATAGGAATAAGGGATCATTATTCCTATATATACCTTCATGGTATATATAGGAATAAGGGATTATATTATACCACTTGGGCTTGAGCACTTGGATTATCTTTAGACCTTCAAGGGTCTGTGGATGATCCAATTGCTTTCTATGTAGTAGTAATGTAGTATTGTCATTATATTAAAATTAAAAAAAAAAAAAAAAAAAAAATATTATACCATATATTATACCTTCATGGTATATTATTTATTTGAAATTCTAAAATTAAATATTCTAATTACTTATTTGCAATTATAAAATACGAGTTTTCGAGTGGAGACCATGTACCGGCAAGCGCAGCGTAGGACGTCCACTTACAAGGTGGACGGTTGACCTCATTAAGACTGCAGGATCGCGCTGGATGCAAGAAGCTTCCAACCGATCTTATTGGAGATCCATTCGGGAGGCCTATGTCCAGCAGTGGACGTCCTTTGGCTGATGAATGGTTGGATGAATGATAAAATAACAAGTAATTTAGTAATAATATAAGTTTGTAATTTAGATGAAAAAATTATAAAGCCCACAGCTTTCAAAGTGTTAACAGTGACTATTCGAAATATGAATTCATAACTAATAATTAAATGTAGATTGAACAACTACACCAACGAATAGTCATCATATTCGAATAAATTTTGAATCTCTTATTCGATTATCCGTTCCTATGTACCCGTATCTACGCAGAACCAACTTTTTTGATACTATTAGGATTATTCGTGTTGAGAGATTTAGACAAATCGTGTCGGATTGGACCCGAGAATGACTTGGATTTTTGGAATAGTTTCACAATGTGAGGATAGGGAATTAGTGAATAACAAACATAAATGTTTTGTACCCAAATATGTTTATTGGATGAACAGAAACTAAACTTACAACGTGGTTATATTTACTCTACGCATCGCTGGAATTTTTAAGCAATTTTTACTCGATCTTAATAAACAGGTAGAAACTTATCTTTTATAGATAATGGATGAACCTTTCGTGCGGGAGTCCGAGTTGCACTTGGTTGGTTTTTTGCACACCGTACTTGAGCGCCAAAATAACGTCACATGGTCAAGCGTCTAGTTAATGTGGCCGCGTTGTAAGTCTTTTTATGATTTTTCAATTAAGTGTATTACACAGGTCTACAAAAAAAATGTTGCTGCCCTGGGTATTTTTGTTGATTTTTATGATTTCAAATCCACAGTTTTATAATATATTCACGGAAGTTCTGAATTGGCTCTGGTTTTGGTTTGATTTTGGGTTTTTTATATTTGAAGTGTTTCACTTTCTTAACAGTTTTTATTTCTGAAAATCTGGGGTAATCCCATCCACCCCACCCAGGAAGAATGCATCCACCAGGATCTAAAAAAGATGAAAGAAAGGTATCAGGGTAGTTGGGACTGTCACATTATGACTGGTCTCTAAAAATGGATTTCCCCCTAAGAAAATTTAGCAAGGCAGCTACCAAAAGGCGTTTTTCTGAAGTTTGCAATAAATTTTATGTTTTTAGGGTTCCGTACCTCAAGCGGAAAAAACGGAACCCTTATAGGGTCACTTTGTTGTCCGTCTGTCCGTCTGTGTGTATGTCAAGACTCTTTATCTCGGGAACGCGTAAAGATATCGAGTTGAAATTTAAACTGTATACGTATATCTATGGTCTCTTGCAGTTGTGTAAAAGAAAAACTTCTCAGTTAACGTTTAAAAAAGTAAGAGCCGTTTATGTCGTAAAACACCGCATATTTCGCACTCACAAAAATCAAAACCTACAGGGTACTTTCCGTTGACATAGAACTATGAAATTTGGCGAGTAGCATTGTCTCAGAGTACACATATAGGAATAAATCTGAAAACTGTACATTTTTATTTAAATCACAAAAAATATGGCCTCAAAATTCTCAAAATATGGGTTCAAAATTCAAAGTGAGTAAACCGTATCATGTAAGGTATCAAGAACTTCATTAGCATATGCTAAAACACGTTTTTAATTATTTTAACAACGTGTTTGTACGGAAACCTTGATGTGCGAGCCTGACTCGCACTTGTCCGGTTTTTTTTTGTTTTTTTTCTACATATAAATATCAATTAAGTATGAAAACAAATATCTTTTAAATAAAAAAAACATACTTAAGCATATACCTACTTGTTATGTTTATCTCATTTGTACTGACTATAAAAAAATTCAAATTCAAATTAAAAATAGAGCCAATGTTTCAAAACCATCCACAGTTCCCTGAATGGTAGTCATAGAGCTACTCGAAATCACTTTTACATCCAGGGCAACAAAACCACTGTTGATCAGTGTTATTAGTGACGGGGTGCTGAGTCTTTTGAGGAAACAAACAAAAAAAATACTGAGTTGAATACTTGTGATACTTGTACTCGTACATATCTGAATGTAAGTGAAAAATATCATTAGTTTCCAATATTTTTTTTTTTTTTACTTATTTTTTCTTATTTCAATAAAATGTATGTAGAGTTGATACTTTTTGGTCAGTTTTAGAGTTGCTCCTAAAGTAAGTTTAGCTTTTACAAGATTATTTTTGGCAAAAATTAGCATGACTTACTTCACCCGTGTATAGAATTAGCGAATATTTCGCACGGATCGATGTAACATTTTTCACATTATTGTTGATTTATCAAAAAATGGCTCAGCCGATTTCGATAAAATTTCAACGTATACTCTTTCCAATAAAAAAAAGGATTATTGAAATCGGACTACCATGAAAAAAGATACATAAAAAAAAAATTATATATACGTGTCGAATTGTATACCTCCTCCGGTGGTTCGTCAGTCAACAACCTTACTTTAGGAGCAACTGTAAAATTGACTGGGATTTGCTTTGCTTCTTTATTGTGTGTTCTTGAGTGAACTGGAGCTTTGACATTTCCTAGGACCACGAAAGCAAGCGAGACGGAAAGCAAAACTGAGGTAGAATTCATAGACAGTTAATAGGTCTGAGTTAACATTGACATAACTGACGGGTTAAAACAATTGAGACCAACAATTTAACGTACCATGAGAACCACGATAGCGCTGAGTTATAAAAGCTACCCGCGGACACCCATCCCAAATCGTACTAACCATTTCCGTTAATTTCGGTGAAAGATAATAAATATATTATAAACAGGGTTATTTCTAATCAATTAGCATCCTTTTAGGGGCTTATTCTGTACATCAAAATAAACAACTTTTGTTCTACAACTTTCATCAGGACTAAAAAAAACAGCTGTTCCATACATTTTGTCGCGGGTTAACAATATTTTTCTATGGAAAAACAAATTTTTTTTTTGAGTTCTGACAAAAGTCGCTGAACAAAAGTTGATAGTTTTGATGTACAAAATAAGCCCCTAAGAAGATGCTAATTGATTAGAAATAACCCTGTATAGTCAAACAACGCTATGAGCGCTACATCGGTCACGAAATATTGTCAAAAACTTTAAAATCTAACACGAGCACAGCGACAACCGATAACTAGTACCTATCCAATATTAATACCGTGCCAATTAACCCCCTAGCCCGGGGTAAATTGGCATTCTTCATACGGCGATAGTCTAGTCAATCAGGGGTAATTGAGACCCACCCCATCGTAGGGGCGAAAATTACTACTTTTACTGTATGTTGGGATGAAAATGTTGTTATGTGGAAAGTAATTGCACGCCATGATTATTTCTTTATTTGAGACACACAGAAATGTTTTTGTGTATAAATAAGTATATAAGTTGGTGGTAATATAAGCACTTCAAAAATTTGACGCTTGTGTAGGAGGCGGGCTGGCTCAGTTTGTTAGAGCGTCGGGCTAGTGATTCGAAGGGGCAGGTTCAAATCCTGCGTTCGCTTCAGATTTTTGAAATGCCAATCACAAAGATAAAAATGCTAAAAAAGCTGAGATAAAATCTAGTGTGGAAAGCACTCAAAAATAAAATCATAACATAAATATAACATAATAGTTTATTTATTATATTTACATTTAAACACTTAACCATTCATGTAAGAACCATGCTTCTTACGTACTTAGTAGCTTAATTATTATGTAGAGGTATATTATGTTTTGTAGTAGTTAATAAAGGCACTTGACTTTTTATACTTGGCTTGGTTTGGTTAAAATTTTCATAAGGATTTTCCTTACAAAATTGCGTAGATTGCAAGCTGTATGTGGATTACTTTTTCTATTGAAAAACTATTTGGGAGGCATATTTCCAACACAAAACGATGGTAATAATGATATAACTAAATTGTTAAAGTAGTAAGTGTAAACTAGGAATATCTTGTAAATATTCTCTATTTAAGCTTAATTATTTAAAAACACTTTTCAAATACACAATAAAAATTTATAACAAATGCAGTGGCAAATTCTTTTAGATCATAATAAGAAAATGAAGCATGTACCCAAAGACAGAAACTATGAATTAGTGTCTAACTTATACATGTACTAAGTATTTCTGTAAGTCATAGAAATAAAGGCGATTTTATTTTGCAATGATAAATTCAGAAACAATAGATTTCAATCTGAAGAATTTTCCAATAGTTGAGAGTACGAAGATTGTGAGGGTTTTATACAAAAAGGAAAATGCGAAATGATGCGAAAATTTGCCAGTTACTTACTACTTTTCTATCGAAGGGTCTATGAGGTAACCTTTTTGGGGATAGTGACTTGCTGTATAAATGAAATCGACTATATTGAACTCAACGGAAAACGTATGACTAATAGTGCAGATAATTTGAACTTTACAAACCGGCAAGTGAAACGTAAAAAATCAGCTGAGGAAATAGTACCAAAATAAAAACATTAAATAATTTAGCATTTTCTAGTAAATTTAGTAGAAAAGTAGTAATTTAGTAGAAAAGTAGAAAATTGCGTAGTGTCTTTTCGTCCGACATACCTCAGTGCCTCAAGTCGAAAGTTTTCGACCAGTGTGTGTTGCCAGTCATGACTTAAGGCACAGAAACGTGGTTTCTCACTATAGGCCTTATTAGTAAGCTCCAAGTAGCCCAACGAGCTATGGAAAGGGCTATGCTCGGTGTCTCTCTGCGAGATCGAATCAGAAATGAGGAGATCCGTAGACGAACCAAAGTTACTGACATAGCCCAACGGATTGGCAAGTTGAAATGGCAATGGGTAGGGCACATAGCGCGGAGGGCTGATGACCGATGGGGTCGAAAAGTTCTCGAGTGGAGACCACGTACCGGCAAGCGCAGCGTAGGACGTCCACCCACAAGGTGGACGGATGACCTCATTAAGACCGCAGGATCGGGCTGCAAGCCGCCTCCAACCGGTCTTATCGGAGATCCATAGGGGAGGCCGATGTCCAGCAGTGGACGTCCTTCGGCTGATGGATGGATGATGGATAGTAAATTTATACAATCTTCATCTTCATCGTGTCAGCCGGAAGACACCAAATGCTAGACATAGCCATCTCATAGAAATGTTCCTTAAATACTGGTACTTATATAAGTACTGGTTCAGAGAGTAGCTGATCCACTACATAATTGAGGAAGAAAGACATTATTCCAAGTTAGGTGTTTTAGCGATCACCGAAAATAAACAACTTTCAGTTCAATCTCCGGATGAATGACCGAGAGGTGGCATTTACAACTCAGCGCTGCCATGGCTCGGAGACACGATAAAATGTAGGTCCGGGTTGTTTAACCATTTAGCCACTTCAGAGGCTATCAGGCGGCCTATAAACTCTGATACCAGGACTCCTCCCCTAACCTATACGTACTTGCTACTGTTTACTTCATATGTTTGAGAGTGTGCAATGATGGGAGTGCGCCCAGGAGTTGCAAAGACCAAAGTGTCACCTTAGGACATAAGCATACAATATATGCAAGGTCTTTGTCTAATAAAAGACCTTGCCGATATGCGAAGGAATTAATTTTTTTTTAAACCAAGCGTTTAGAATCCTCTTTCCTCATACGAAACAGCCAGAATGTGGAATGCTTTGCCTGGGTCTGTCTTCCCGATAAAGTACAACGTAGGCGTCTTTAAATCCCGAGTAAATAGGTATCTTATAGTTAAGCATGCTACATCGTAACTAGACCGCATATCTGCTCAACATCAGGCAGTATGTAGTCAAACGCAGACCTATCCTACTAAAATTATAAACGCGAAAGTTTGTGAGGATGGCTGGATGGATAGATTGATGGATAGATGCATGGATGGATGGATGGCTGGATGTATGGATGTTTATTACTCTTTCACGCAAAAACTACTGAATAGATTGAGATGAAACTTTACAATAATATAGCTTATATATTAGAATAACACATAGGCTATAAATTATAAATATATATTGCGTATGCGGGCAAAGCCGCGGTTAAAAACTAGTACGGAATAAAAAAAAGTTTATTTATTCACCCATCACCAGGTTGACCACCAGGTTGTTGATATAGCCCAATCACCCTTCGTGGATATGGTACAAAGTTGAGAAGCAAAGAGAGAAGAAGATGAAGCATACCGGGGACGCCTTCGTTCATTAGTAGACATAATAAACCTTTATGAACGGATGATAATGATGATGAGTTCTAACTATAAATACACCAACACCGTATCCAAAACTTTCATTCATCCGCCGTCCACGTCGCCATTTATAAAGGTCCTTTCACACAGTCCAGTAATAATCTATTAATTAGTTAGCCTTCAGCTCTGAAAGGGAAAATTGTTTCCCCTCTTTTTTCCTTTTTTCCTGCTCTTTCACTCGTCGGACACGTATTGGCGACGGAGATAATGCGGACGACTCATTCGACTAATGCCATTTGATGTATTTGTTCTCTATATTTTTCTTTTCGTGCTGACGCAGTCTTTGAGTATGTGAACGCTAAATAGTGCAATGAATTTGGGACATGTACACAGCAAAAAAATCTTGAAAACATTTTTCTCAATGAAATACACATAAATCACAAAAAATAATTTTATAATGGCCAATCTAAATTATTTTAAACAGCGAATTGTGTCCTATAATTTTATTAATCGCCCTGTATTTAAACTGTATCAGACCTAAGTATCAGATTTTACAAAAATCCCACAAGACTACTGTAACCTAAATTTTGATATCAAGTTAAAAAAAATCTCTTGCCCCATGCAAAGTTAATTCAAATAGATAAAAATATGTTATATTATACAACCTAAACTGAATTGGGGTGGATTGTCGGTTGTGCATCATTTTTATGGAAAAAATCAAACTTGCCCTCATCTAAGAATGTTAAATGATTTCACTATTGAATTCAGATAGATAACAATATATTACATTCTACAACCTAAACCAAATTGAGGCGGATTGTTGGTTGTGCATCATTATTATGCTAAAAAATAAATCAACCTTGTTAACACCTGATTGTAGTTGTATGCAAAGATATTCTTATCTTTTCCACGTACACAATATATTTATTGACACAATAACTAACAACTAGACTTATAAAATATCAGTATAATTTTTCTTCTTTTTAACTGTTTGTTTGAAAAATATTTGACCCAGTGCTATGTGAGACGAGCCCGCGTGCTAGTACTCTAAACTTGAAAAAGATGGCGATCTTTTTTAAACTATAGTTTCGATCGCATTTGGCGAAAAGCGATCGAAACTATAGTAGCAGTTATCTACTAAAATTACGCATGAATAAGACTTTACTTTATTTACAGCTAGCTTTGGCCCGCGGCTCCGCCCTCGTGGTAATTTGACTTTTGTGCTATCCCACAGAAACCTCTTATTTTTTCGGGATAAAAAGCTTTTGTCACTCTCCGGCCCTTGAACTATATCCATGCCAAAAATCAAGTCAATCCGTTGCTCCGTTGCTGCGTGAAAGAGGAACAAACCAACAAACTTTTCGGATTTATAATATTAGTATTATATTTGACCCCCTCGGCTTCACGCTACCGCTCTTTGTAGATGATAAGTTGTTGTTGCAGTTCTTGCAGCACAAAATGCAATTCTCAGATAATATCCATACCAAACGAGCAGTCTGCTGCCTCGGCTATTGACTGTCCTATAAAGTATATAAACGGCAAACAGATCCGACTCACTGTTGGACTTGCCAACACAAACAGTGACCATAGCTTAGATTGTGACTTTGCATTACATTGGATGTTGAAGCGTGGGTTAGAGCGGTAAGTCATGTCAAAATTAGCTTTTCTCTGCTAAATTATGTGAGCAAAATACTAGTATTTTAGTCGTAGGGCGTTAGTCGTAACAGTCGACTAACGTGACTTTTTCTATTACTTTCCAAAAAGACCGAAAACTATTTTTTTCGTATTAATTACAAAGTACATTAAAAATTGAGTACGGAATATACATTGTATACTTCATACTGTAAGATGTATAAAGAAAGAGATAGAGAGAGAGAGAAAAGAGCGCGTGACGTCACAATTGTATACTTCATACATCTTACTATTTACAGTAAACTGTAAAATAAGTAAATATACATTGTAAGTATACAATAAGCCCGATTACAGAGGCGCCAGCGTAACTATATTAGCTAAATGGCATAGTTCTGTTTCTTTTTCACTTTAGGCATTCGATAGAGAGAACGCTTTTTACGCTGCTATTTAATTTACGCTCGCGCCTCTGTAATCGGGCTTAATGTATATTTGGGCTTAATGTATATTTACAAATGTATACTTCATACATCTTACAGTTTACAGTAAACTGTATGAAATATACAATTGTGACGTCACGCGCTCGCTCGATTACTGTAAGCGAGACTTCGGTACTCAATTTTTAATGTATGATAACCTCAGACCAAATAAAAAAATAAAGACAAAATTTTGTGAATAAAACACGTTAGGCCGGCAAAACTACGCCTACGGCGGCGCAACACCGACGCACTCACCACATGTATAAAAAACCGGCCTCACTTGTCTGTTCACGACGTTATGTTTTGATTTTTTTATTTGTTCTGAGATCATAACTTTGCAAAACCAAAAAAAATATATAAAATAAAAATAGTTTACTTACATACGATCTTTTCTCAGGAAAATATCTTATCTATTTGACAAAAAACCAGAAGTATGCATGCCTCTTTCTGTAGTAGATTTAGTCTTGTCAAAGGAATTAGTCGGATGTATATAACTTTGAAAATAATATCTAAGGACTTATTGGTGTGCTGAATGACTTTCATTTAAGTTTCGTGTGTACTATGTCTACATCTCCAGCCATCTAAACAGATTCAATTCTCTTCTGTTGAAGTTGCCTACACAAATACTGACCATAGCTTACGCTGTGACTTCGCATTACATTGCTGAAGTGGTGTAATATGAAGTGAAAGCAGTAGGTCAAGTTGCACCTTGAACGTAGGTATACGAAAATTACACTTGTTTATTGTTGTAGATTGTGAATGTCCCTCTTTAGATTTGTACCTGCCCATGAGTGCGAGCCTTTATTACTCTATGATTGTATACTCTGTGGTCTTATTATAAAAGCTCCAAGGAAGTTTCATACGAGAACCGGAACGCTTACGAAGCAAAATTTAAAAATGAAAAATGTACTTTCTTTCTATACACAAAAGGTTCACATTTGTTTCTTACTTATCAAATGGGAAAAACATTCCGAGCAGGACAGCAACAACTGGTGGGCGTTGTCCCTTTCTCGAAACTTACCAGTATTAATAAAACTATTGGATGGTAGATTATATCATATATCTGGTAATCATTAAATCGCATTTAATCGTACATGTTGATAAATACATTGGCATAAAATGTATTCTAATTAACGTAATAAGTTCGATAATGTTCTGATTTTAATATTGGTACGTAATTATTTTTGCAATACAAAAACTGTTTTTTCATATTAGTAGAATTAGTAGTAATTTACCAACTACGCACGGCCGCACCTATGGTGCTTCCTAAAACCAATAAGACTGATAATTTATGCAAAAGTCGTTATTTTGCTTGCTGCTTAATATTTTTATAAGTTGAAAAATGGTGAAAAATTGTTGCGTTAAGGGCTGTAATAGTGAAGCTTATGCTAGTCGTGGAATTTCATTTTTTAGGTAAGTTTCTTGGTTTATTTACAAATTTTTTGTGTAGGGTGACAATAACAACAAAACATTTCGGGAATGTGAGGTTGTAGAGAGAAGTAATTACTACTTATATATAATCTAATACTAAGTACGTTAGTAAGTCATTGTAATCAATTAAGAACCTACTTCTATGAACTATGCACTTTTCTTGTATAATAGCAAAATAATGAACTGTGTTGTACTTAGTAACTAGTACAGCTCGGTAACTACGGGTAGATATAATTTGCTGTCGCGCTATTTATCAGCTAATTTTTATGATATTTCGCAAGATGGTTTAGTATATTCTAACAAGATTTGTAAATATGAGCAAAACTGGTCAAAAGCGAGTCGAGATTTTCAATTTGTTTATTTATAGAAAATGTAACTTACAGCACTTAATACTAGGCTTTATATTTTTTATCCTTAAAGACTATGAATTAAAAAATTACATAAAATAGAACAGAATAAATACAAACATAAATTAAAAGTTATAAGAACAACAACGTGTTATTATTTTTTTTTACGCTAACTATACCTACCGTTAAATTTAAGGAATATTTTGAGATCACAATTTGACTTCGCAATATAAAAAAATATTTTTAGCAATTATTGTTGTCCATTCGTCGGCAAAAATGTCTACTAGCGGGTGGGAGGCGCTGAGGGCATTAAGATGATGGTGCAGTCGCGCGACGGACTCGGTCCCGAGCGCACGCAGTGAGTGCTACGTGCCTTATCGCTTGTTTACGTCGAGGCGCGCCGCGCGGAGCTTCCGCGCTCGTTAGCTATGGCTAACCACGTGAATAATGAGACAATACCAGCTTCTGTGGAGTTGCCGCTGTCCGATAATAGTGATGGTGAAATTGTTTGTGGACAAAATAGACAGACGGGGGATCAAGTGGAGATGGATTTGGACACGCTCAATGAGCGTAACTGCGAAAAGCGACCGAGACCAAGTGAAGGGAGCGAGGAAGGTGGGGATGAAGAATTTACGTTAGTTAATCGCCCAAGGAAAAAGTCGATGAAAAAAGATCTACCACTATCTTCTTCTAGCACGCAGGGCGGTACTGTTCGGCACGAAACAGAAGATGGCGCAGATTCCTATTTTGAAGTTGGGCTGACCTCCACTGCTGACCCATTGCCGAAACAAATGGCTCTTGCCAAGATGCTAAGAGGAGAAAATATAGGCAGCATTAGTAGAATAAAAATTAAAAGCCCGTACAGAGTCCTAGTCCAATTCTCGGAAAAAACAGAGGCTGAAAAACTAATTAATTGCCCGAAACTGAAACCGTTGAATATCAGAGCACAGTTTACAGACGAAGGCAGTCTGTCTTACGGCCTCGTCAAAGGCGTTGATTTGGAGATGAATGATGAAGAAATATTGTCAGCATTTAGCAGCTCAGTGGACATCATCTCTGTGCGTCGTCTGAAACGTATGAACTTTGATGGAAAGTGGGTCGATAGCGAAACTATCAGGCTATGTTTTAAAGATCCCATATGCCCATTATATATATATGCGTTCGGGTGTAGATTTAGGGTTGAACGGTATGTGTTTCCCGTGACACAGTGTTCGGGATGCTGGCATTTTGGACACTCTCGAAAATTTTGCCCGCGCAACAAAGTTTTTTGCCCAAAATGTGGTAATGACCACGAAAACTGCGAGACAAACACATACAAATGCCTTAACTGTAAAGGGCCTCACATGGCATTGGATAAAAAGTGTCCATTTTTCCAGAAGGAGAAAAAAATAAGAGTTATTATGAGCGAACAAAACATAACCTACAAAAAAGCTTTGGATATTTATCTTGAAGTAAAAAAAGCCATGAAATACGCTAATATTAACCAAGAATACTCTACGGACTTCCCACCGCTTAGGCAACATAGTGATAATAACATGCACGACAATAACACAAGTCACGATAAAATGTATGATCCAAATGTGGCTTCATCTTCTGGAATAATATGGCCCAGTCTCAATTTAGAAAATGTAGAAGAAGAAATAGAAGAAGAAAGAAGTCTAATTATCCCCTGTAATTATAAAACAAAAAGTCAAAGAAAAGCAAATCAAAAGAGTAAGAAAAAACCCTATAAAGAAGCAACACAAACACCGTCGGAGACTATTATGGAAGATATGTCAAGATTTACTGAAGCTCAAGATGAAGAAAAAGGTCGTAAAAAGAGATGGAGACTAGACTGGACTAATATCATTGAAAAAATAAAAGAAATTATATTTTCGGGGCAGCCGCTAGACAAAAAAGTTGCAGAGATCGGGAAATTCATTCTGTCTGAAATTAAATCTTTTGTTGTTAAATTATTCACTGAAGGAGATATGCTAAATATTTTTTTTAGCATGCATGATGGATAGTACACCAGATAAGGATTTCGCAATCAATATAGCTCAATGGAACGCACAAAGTCTTAAAGCGAAACTAACCTCTTTCCAACCTTTACTAAGCCAAGAAAAAATACACATAGCTATAATTGCAGAAACGTGGCTTGAAGACAGAGATATTATAAATATAAGCGGCTATAATATTTACAGAAAAGATAGAAGTGACTCCTGGGGCGGTGTGGCGATAATTGTACACAAATCTATTCGTTCATATGTGTCTCCATTGAATCTAGCTAATTCAGGTATAGAAGCTTTACATGTAAAAATTTTAAATTGCAAACATCTAGAAAATGTTATATCTATATACTGCATCCAACCTGTCAAAACATACCCAAGTGATTGGGACATGTTATTCTGTACAAATTCCAAAAAGACTCTGATAGCAGGTGATTTCAATGGACACCATACCAACTGGTCTTATAAAATCGATAATAGAGGTACACAACTGTTGGATTCTTCGCTAGAAAATGGATTTATTGCTCTCAATAACGGAGACGCAACAAGAATTAAATTAGTTAACAGTAGAGTTCAAAAGTCATCTCCTGATATAACGTTTGCCTCATCTGACATAGCAATCATGTTCAACTGGAAAGTTCTCAGTGAAAATTTAAATAGTGATCACCTTATTATTAAAAGCACCTTAATTTACAAAGACACCTTAAATTTTAAAAGCAGGAGAAACTTTAAAAAAGCTAATTGGGAAGGTTACAGTGATGAGCTAGTAAATTCATTTTCTACTGTAAATTATATCAATCTTAACGTAGAGCAGTTATATAATTTTTTAGAAGAACAGATAAATATTTCTGCCGACAAAAACATTCCATTTACAAAAATATGTACAAATCCTACAGCTAAATTTAGACCTAAAGAATATTGGAACCCTTCATTATCCGAGGCAGTAGCACAGCGTAGACTAGCCCTTAGTTCCTTTAGGAGAAATCCTACGCCTGACAATCTCAGAATATTTGAAGAAAAATCATTAAATGCAAAGGACCTAATAACAAAAGCTAGGAATGCCAACTGGCATAAATTTTGTAGCAGTATTAATGAAACCACTTCAGTATCTGAGATGTGGAGGAAGATGCGATGGTATAAAGGCTATCGCCAACCTAGACACTACCCTCCTGAAACCAAGCAAAAACAGTTATTATGTAGTTTAGCTCCGGATTCAGTCACAAACAAGAAACCACGTGTGACATCAAAGAACGATTTGTTACAACTGCCTTTTACTATACAAGAACTCGAAAATTGTCTAAAGAAAAAAGACACTGCCCCGGGTAATGATGGTATTACTTATTCCATGCTGTATCACTTGCCACGTATAGGTAAAGAGTATTTAGTCTATTTGTACAATGAAATTTACATTTCTGGTGTGATACCACGCCAATGGCGAACAATATCAATAGTGCCAATACCAAAAATAAGCAACAATAGTAATAATAATGAAGATGCAAAACTTCGCCCAATTTCACTAATCTCTTGTCTGTGCAAAACACTTCATATTATGATAGGCAAGAGACTTGAATGGTATATAGAGAGAAATAAAATGCTGCCTTCCTATGCAACAGGTTTTAGAAGGGGGCAGTCCTGTTTGGATTCACTGGTTAGATTAGTGACCAGTATACAAATAGGCTTCTCTCTAGATCAACCAACAGCTGCTTGCTTCTTGGATGTTGAAAATGCCTACAATAACGTCTCCATCCATAAAGTAGTGTCTATATTGGATGAACTCGGGGCAGGTACTTATATCTGTAACTACATTTGGGAATTTTTAAGCTTAAGATGTCTGCAAATAAAATCTGAAAGTACCGGCACTATATATAATAGATGGAGTAGCAAAGGGCTTGCACAAGGCGATCCGCTAGCTCCGATCCTATTCAATATAGTAACGTACAAACTATGTAGTGATATAGCAAATGTGATATCAGTAGCACAATATGCTGATGACTTTGTTTTTTATATAAAAAGCAAAAATTTAAATTATTGTGAATCTCATTTACAAAGCGCACTGGATTCTATGACAAGTAGATTAAATGATATTGGCTTAGAGCTTTCAGAAAGTAAATCTCAATTAATTTTGTTTAGCAGAGGACAAAAATGTAACACTATCAATATTAAAATCAATAGCAAAACAATCAGGTCTGCAACTCACGTCAAATATTTAGGAGTTTGGCTTGATCAATCTCTACGTTGGAATAAACATATTAAACATTTAGCAGAAAAAACAAATAAATATTTAAATCTATTTAAAGTACTTGCAGGGTCGAATTGGGGAATTCACCCGAAATACTTAAGAACCCTGTATATCTCATTAGTACGTAGTAGACTAGACTACGCAAGCTTTTTATACGACAATAGTGCCAAAGTACATTTATATAAACTGGATAAAATCCAAAACCAGGCCTTCAGAATAATAGGCGGCTTTATTAAAAGTACTCCCATTCATGTAATGGAAAGCGAACTCTGTTTACTGCCATTACATTTTAGACGTCTTTATCTATCATATAAATTTTGCTTAAAAAGTCTTGCCGCTAGTAACAATGAATCTGTTGAAATGATTAATGCACTACAAGAATGGATAGATCTACCATATTGGCGAAAAAAAAAGAAACCTTTGATAATTTCAGCATTTAATGAATGTAAAGATTTTGATGTTCATTCTTCTGATCCTATGGATATGTTTGCTTTGCCTATATGGGTCACATATATTAAATTAACAGATATAATTAATTGTAATTTAGAATGCGTTACGAAGTCAAAAAAAAGTCATGAAATCACGTCGCTTAAATTTGATGTCATTAAGGAAATAAATAATAAATATTCTAATTATGTTAGATATTTTACTGATGGATCAAAGAATGTAACTAATCTCGGAGCGGCCTATTGTAATCTTGGAGATAACAGTTCAGCCATGTACAGAACAACGTCTGATGTATCAATCATGACGATGGAGCTTATTGCAATCTCAAAAGCTCTCGAACACATTGCAAACTTAAGTCACCGGTCTGTTGTCATATTAACAGACAGTAAAAGCGCTTTGCAACATTTAATTCGATGCGCTTCTGGCAGCAGAGGCGTATCAGTAGCGTACAATATCATTAACAAAATCAATTGTCTAGTAAACAATGAGAAAAATATAAAGTTGCAATGGGTTCCATCACATGTAGGTATAAGCGGAAACGAGGAGGCGGACAGATTGGCTAAACTAGCAGTGGCAGAAGGGTCCGAAATACATATAAAACCAAATTATACTGAAGTCATCTATAGATGTAAGATGAAATGTTTTTTAAAATATAAAGAATATTTTGATGAGAGAAGCAAACAAAAAGGTATTTGGTATAAAATAATACAATGTCAACCTCCTCGAATACCGTGGTTTGTAACATCTAATATGACTCGATCAATGATTGTATTAGCGCACAGAATTCGATCTGGGCATTTTCCGTCAAAAAGTTTCGGATTCCTAATGAAAAAAGAAGAGTCACCAGATTGCGATATCTGTGGCTCAGTTGAAGACGTATATCACTTATTGACGGAATGTGTGCGGAATAAAGCTCCGAGGGACTCATTGATGCTCGATCTGTGTCTAAATCGCTACGATATGGGTATGTTCACCCATATTTTAGCGACACCTTCGGCTGAAGCCGCGATTAGAACCTACGACATGTTCAAGTATCAATCGCCCTTATCTTAGTAAGCGCCGCGTCGCGTCGACCGCGCGGCGGCGCGCGGGGCCCGGCGGATGCGTGATCGCCACGGGACCGGCCCGGCTCCGTCGCGCGACCGCGGCGACTCAATTTTCGGGTAATGCTGTGCACAATCTGGACTGCTGGGGGCCAACGAGTGCGCTGCGTCTACTCCGTTGAGACTCCGTTACTCAGATGAGACGCGACGTAGGTATACTTGACCTCTGGCTTTCGGGGTTGTATACAGCATTATATTCACTAGAATGTAGTATTTGTGTAATAATGTAGATCAGGTCACGATGGGACTGACATGCCACTGTTGGCCAAAGTCCCCAATAAATTAAAGAATAAAAAAAAAATAAAAAAAAAAAAAAAAAAAAGATGATGGTGTAGAGATAATACAATGAACTGATGTACTCAGCCGAAAGGAGGTTTACTATAAGGGTATAGTTTGAGACTAGACTATAATTTGACGAAAAAATCTGCTGTTACATACATTTTGTCGATTCCGAGTTTCAGTTATGCATGAAACAGTTTTCTCGAATTTCGGGTTGGTCTAATAGTAAACGTTGTTAAAAATGGTCTTAATCAAGCAATCATTTTTACTTAATACAGAGTAAGCAGATAACCCTGTTTATAATAATATTTGAATTTCAGATTTATCCCACCTGAAGTACTTTTATATAAATTATTTCCCTCATTATTTTATTGACCTTTCGACGGTATATACTTAGTGTTTTGTAGATTGTCCTATTAAATGAAATTACTGTATGGATACACTAGTAGAAAGAGATATATTCCAATGTTGGTGCTTTACTCTTCGGAACGTTTTTGGGATGCTCGTAATCATTCCAGTTCTCGTATAAAACTTCCTTGAAAAGCTCTGACGTTTTGACGTTTCGTTCTTTTTCTCCTGTGACCTGTGACCGTACTCGTGAGTTTTGGCGGGAACGCGGAAAAATCATGTCGCCTCATTGTATTATTTTGTTAAACTTGTGTTTTTATCAGTGATAATTAGTGAAAAATTGTGGTATTCGTTGATTATGAGCTGATTTACGTGCATGAGTGTAGGCAAGTGATATAATGTGACGTATCATGTTGTCCGGTGTTGTTACCAAAACTCCATAGACGCCTCTAGTAAAGTCTCCACTGCTTTACTGAGGTATGAATTGGACTATGATTGGACTTGACAGCGACTTTATTGGACTATGACGAGACAACGACAGTGACTATTTTGATAAAATATCAAAATTATTAAAACTTAATACTTGACACTGGCAAATGCACAATAATGCGACGCCAAAACTAAGAAGAAGAAGAAGACCGTGCTCGTAATAAGTTATAATTTATTGATAGCGAGTTAATTAAATAGTATGTGCCATCTTGTATCACAATATTGTGGTTAATAAACTTAATCTTCTTTCATCAGTCGTTTTAGTCAACCCTGGGTCCCCTAAACCCATCATTTATACAGTAAGTATACGAAAATACGGTAAGTTTCCGAAAATTACACTTTTTTATGAAGCCGTGGTGATCTAGTGGTAGTAACACCCGACCTGCAATCGTGAGGAATCAAATCACGATCCCGTACCAATGAGTTTCTTTGAAACTTACCTACATATGCACGGAATTTCACACCATTGGCTTTTCGGTGAAGGAAAACCACGCAAGGCAACCTGCATACGTCCATAAAAGAAATTTGATGGCGTATGTGAATCCACCAACTCGCAATGGGCCAGCGTGGTGGAGTCAAAGTCAAAGTCAAAATCTCTTTATTTCGTAGACACATTACATGTACTTGAAATCGTCCGATAACATTCAAAAATAACATTGGTAATAGTTATGCATAAATAATTTGTCTTAATAAATAAAAGTACGTAATTTACAAAATTTTAAATATCAAAATGGATATGACCCAATCACCCTTCGTGGGTACAAATTCAAATTTTACTCAGTCGTTTTAGGAAAATCAACAGTAATATAAAATAACTACATGGATAATACATTTTTCTGCGCGTACTACTCTAATTCCGTACACAAGGTCGGTTGTGCCACATTTGGCGAAAAATAATGATTATGAACAATCTACTCATACTGGGCCATTCCTGTGTGTAAGTACACCGTGTCGTGATTCGACTATAATTCTGAACACGGGTCAGGCGGCGCACGGGTCGGAATGACCCAACAAACATAATATCGATGGAACTTTGTGTATTAATTGACAATTTATAGGCTGCGGGGTGTTATATGTTTAGGGACAGGACAGGGTTGAGACCAAAGTCACTTAAGGGTTAAGTTATGTAGATACTGTTATTTAATCTGCGGGCAAGATTCAAAGTTTGTTAATTGATTTGATATTCAAGGTCTGAGAGTTTTGAGGTTAGGTACTCGTATGTAGGTATATAGATATTACAATATTATGAATTTAGGTTTTTTTAGGGTTCCGTACCAAACGAAAAAAACAGAACCCTTATAGGATCACTTTGTTGTCCGTCTGTCCGTCTGTGTGTATGTCAAGACTCTTTATCTCGAGAACGCATAAAGATATCGAGTTGAAATTTAAACTAAATACGTATATCTATGGTATCTTGCAGTTGTGTAAAATAAAAACTTCTCAGTTATCGTTTAAAAGAGTTATGTCGTAAAAACCGCATATTTCGACACTCACAAAAATCAAAACCTACAGGGTACTTCCCGTTGACATAGAACTATGAAATTTGGCGAGAAGCATTGTCTCAGAGTACACATAGAGGAATAAATCTGAAAACTGTACTTTTTTATTCAAATCACAAAAAAATAGGGCCTCAAAATTAACAAAATATGGGTTCAAAATTAAAATCGTATTATGTAAGTTATAGAGATTTTAATAACTTACTTCCCTGTACGGAACCCTCGATGTGCGAGTCTGACTCGCACTTGTTCGGCTTTTTTAATTGAAATATTGAGCGAAAGGAAGTAAGCTCTGTGCTTCAACATGATGATTTTGTTTTCGTCTATCCGCTGGATGTTGATTTTTGTCTACAAGTCGCAATTTTCAACGAATCTCGACGGAACTTGGTACACAGGTTCTACAAATATTACATTTTTTTTACTGATGGCAGTTTTTGATACTTGTCGCGGCATATAAGTGTAGCGCTGAGTGAACTGTGGAGGGGATGTCTGCGCATGGGTTTAATATGGCAGTCACCATGCGCAGCCATCCCCTCCACACTACCCTCAGCGCTAGACTTACGTGCCGCTGCCTGTACCTAAGGGTTATTCGAATAGAAACGATTTTTAATCAAAAATTTTCCTTAAAAAAGGACTAAATTTGATTTCGACCTATTTATCATACGATTTCGGTAATATTTAGCAAATTTGTTTAGTATTTGAATTTTAACAAGATTTTCGAGTATGAATTAAATATAAATAAATAATAAATAAGTATTTTGGGACATCTTACACACGGCCTCTGACCCCAAACTAAGCAAAGCTTGTGATATGTCTGCCAGAGACTGATTTACTACATATACTTATTTTTAAATACATACTCACATAGATAGTAAAGTAACTAGGTAAATAACACCCAGACACAGAGCAAACACTTATGTTCATCACATAAATATTTGCTCTGGGTGGGGATCGAACCCACGCCTCTTTGATCCAGAAGTTTGGGTCACTAACCACTGAGCCACCGAAGCAGTCGGTTTAGAGCGAGTCGAGATATAGGGCGATGAAGATTCAATTATAGACATGTGTCACGATGTCAACTGTTTGAAAAACTATTTTGCAGCAAGATACATATTACTCAAGTCTAATGACCATTGAGACCCTAAAGTTATTAAGTAGAGACCCAAAGAAGGAAGTGACCGAAATATTTGATCGAATAGGATGTGGTCAAATGAAAACCTATCAACAAACCCACAGCTGTAAGTTTATTAAAAATGCCACCTACAGTAACTTATACAAAAAAATCATGTAACATACAAAATAAACTACGAAGATGCAAACAAATGCTTTGAAAATGCTCTCAAAGCATTTGTTTCTCTTTTGCTCTCAAAACCACTACGCATTTGAACTCTTATTGTAGCAAATGGTGAATTCACTAAATTTTTAAATTTAATCTGTTCAATATGAACAGTATTAATATTGATGACCCGTAGAAATAAAATACTGTCATACATTTTTATGTATTTTTTATAATCCAAATAAAACACAGATAATAATTAAAAATAAATAGGAGACCTACTCGTACCATACCTGTATTGTAACTAATTATTTTGCACAGAAATTGAAGTGGTGAAGTGCTGTCTATAATAATTTGGCTACCTATGTATAGCTAATATTGGAAACGTTCAAAGGCTATGCTTTGATTTCATGCAAACGATAAAATAAATCAAAACATATCTCGTTTTGAGTCATGGGTTAAAACAACCTCAAATCTGCCCCATACCACTAGAAAAATCGCCTCACCAATATCGCCCTAACAAGCTACCAAAACCGTCACCCCAACAAAATCCGCTAAAAATAAGCATACTAAGAAAGAATCACCTCATTTTCCCGGCCTAATATCGAGTAAGTGATTCACTCTCGGACACCTAATACACTCGACACTCGGAGTGTCCGACACTCGTGCCCCGCTGTGCTCTATCGAGCGACGATATTGCAAGGTGGTGAAATTCCCGACCCTCTATTAGGCGTAGGGATGCGAAGTTTGTAGAAATATCGAGGTTCATTTGTTTTCTTTTGATATAGGTTATTATTTTTTTAGTAAATTACTTCGGGATTAAGATATTCTATGTTTACTTAAATCTCTTTGATTCATGTGTTACATAGTGTCTTTACTGTATGACTAAAAACTATATTTCTTTTAAAACTGTCTGAATTTAAAAATGATAAAAACGATAGAAAATAACAAATACTTTTTCCAGTCTAATATCGAGTAAGTGATTCACTCTCGGACACCTAATACACTCGACACTCGGAGTGTTCGACACTCGCGCCTTGCTGTGCTCTATCAAGCGATGATATTGCAAGGCGGTGAAATTCCCGACTCTCTATTAAGCGTAGGGATGCGAAGTTTGTAAAAAATATCGATAAATACTGATTTTTTTTTACTAACGTTAGTGTTTTTTGTTAATTTAATGTATTAACTATTTGAAATTTATAGCCAATTGTTAACATAATATATATTTTTTAAAGTTTTGTCAAAAATATAGTAATTTTATAAAAACCAAATACTGTCTAACCTAATAGTGCTTAAAGACATCTCTTTGGAAATATTAACAATTTATTCGGCGCAATACCGACCATTATAAGTAATTATAATATTAGATATAAGTGATATGTTAAGTGATTCATTCTCGAATACCTAATACATCGAAACTATACGTCTCCATCATGCCTCTAGAGCTACAATATTTATCACTATTTGTCTAATATTTTTTTATTAATCTTAACCCATCTCTCAGGCACTATCTTGCCATTTATTAGCTACACAATTTAACAATTTAAAATCTGTACCCAGATCTGATAAAAATGGTGTCTTCAAAAATTTTTCGACAAAAATAATCTATCATCCCACCCCATCTCTATGCTACACTATCTTGCCACTTATTAGCTACACCGTCTAGCAATTTATCGGGCAGGCCCAGAAAATTGGCCCGCACTATACCCAACTTAGTTACTGATGGCTTAATTCACCCGTATGTAAAACGTAGGGGGTGGTGGGGGTGATTTGGCTGAGGGGGATATGCGGCAGGAGATTTTTGTCTCTTTACTTTGATATAATGAATTTTGATATATTATAATAATAAATTAAGTATGTTTAGATATTCAAACAACACGCATTTGGCTAGTAATACTCATGAGGATTTTTTTACTTGTCAATCGTTTGGAAAACTGACTGTGTTCGGGTGGGAGATGGGTAGTTTTTATGTACAACTGATCGTTTCCGTTACTTGGATAAATTTAAACTCATTAAATTATATACTTTAGGTATTTTAAGCCGTTTAGCCATGTCTAATGTCATCAAGTAACTAAATATTCAGTACTTTTTTAACGTATTATTACAATTAATTTTTCGGTTGCAGTTCATTCATAGCGGTTTTGTACAGTTATACACTGAAACCCAAAAAATTTAATAAATTACACTACAAAAACACGCTTAGTCCATTACGTGGCCTTTCTCACAAGTAAAAATACGACTATGATACGATATTCCATCATGGAATGCCAGTGCCTATCTTCCGGCTTCATCATCAGACCTTGAAACCTAATCGTGGTCAATGTTCATTACAAGACTTTTCTAAGAAATTCAAAACAGCTACGAGTATGATACGTTTCCATCATGAAGTTCCAGTTCATATCTTCCGGCTCCATCATCAGATCAGTTCGACAGTACCATATTATTGTATTATCATCAGAACTACATACAGCTGCGAATTTTCATTACGCTAAGACCCTTGGAAGATGGTTAAATTAGTTACCTTAGATTACATTACATAGTTACATACAGGTCGACCTAATAAAAGCGTATTAAAAATGTGTAACGCAATCGTTTAATTAAAAACATTGATATGAGGCCTAAACGAACATACAAGAAACGTTACTGCAAAAACATCGCTAGCTATTAACGTTTCTATTTTTGGTACAGAACCCTGTGAACTTAGCTTACTAATTAGTTTCAAAGTTAGTTATCAACGGTCTCTCTATCCCTAATTCTTTCACGAGTACTATCTGGAGAGCGATTTGTATAAAACAGTTTTTAGGGTTCCGTGTAGAGTTTTTTCTATTTTCACATTTTTTTAGAGGATTTTTTGGATGCTGTATAATTGCAAATTGTATGTAAAAATATTAATTTGATCACTTTAATAGGTATGATGATTGGGTAAAAAAAACAATATTATAATTAGTTCATTAGTTAGAATATTAAAAAATATTGGACACGTATTTTTTCTTTTGTCAATCAAACAATAAATTACAAAAATAAGCCTTGTCAAAGTTTGGAAGTGGATTCTCGTGACGTCACTGGTGCGACGTAATTTGTAAAGGTGACGTCCACAAGTGGTATATTATTCAGAGAAAAATCGAACCAAGATGACTTATACATCATTTGAAAGCTTATTTTATGGGCTTCCCAAAAATATTTAATTTAGATTTTTTCACCCCTCCAATTTTTTTTAAATGCGAAAAATAAATTGTATGAAAAATAACAATACAGATTATTACTTTTTCTAGTTTAGCAATGATAAAGTGCTTCTATCGTTATTTTACTTGCATTTGTAGCTGATTCTTCCACATTAATCGCTTAATTTGCTAAAATTAAAAATTATAACCTACCAGTGTGACCAGTTAGTAGGTACAATGTGACAAAAAAACACTTTAAAAGTGTGTCTAATTGGTAAAAATGCTTTTATTTAACAATTTGGAGGTTACTTAATCAGGGTTGATAGAGATAAACTACTTATTGAGCCAAATATATTTATTTATCCTAATAAATTCAAAATAAATTTTTAAAAAATCGGAGGGCTCTTTTTTGTTTTTAACTGTTGTAATAGACTCTGAAAAATATGAACATTCTCGAAATGTAACGAGTGTTGTGGTTAGAATTTTTGATTATTATTATACCAGCCTCCATACATTTTGTGGACATGTCCTTTGTAAACCATTTGTGACGTCACGCGGTCTTTGTTTAATTGGCAAAAGAAAAAATGTGTGGCTATCAGACGGACTATTTACATTTTTTTTTGGCATCATGACTATTAAAGAAACAAAGTAATCATGACTCAGTCACTTATTATTTTATAGTTTATAAAATACGCTTTAGTTTGGATCATTTACGAGTATATAAATATTGCAAATTGTTGAAGTAAATTTATCTGAAATTAATTAATTGTACATGTATCAAGAAAAAAACTTCCTTTTTTTCAAATGAGTCATCACATAGAATATTTCCTTATCTCACTCGAGTTATTTCATAAATAACAACCCAAATGTCAAATGCTTTATCAGAGTTTGTTGAGTACTATATAAGTTTATTCAAATCGAGAGTAAATAGGTTAAAACGAAATTTTAGACTCTGTTTAACACTAGGCAGGAAAAAGTCTGGCTCAAATCTAACTATGTTTTAATGTAAGACACTTATATTTATTTTTCGCGTAAAATGGCACAACTGACTTCAATCTTATATAAAATCCAAATAGGTCCACTCGAATCGATTAATACAATTTTTACAGTACTGTTGATCGTATCGGCGCAGCCGATTTCTATACAATTTAAATGGGATCATTTCAGGAGTAAACCCTTTTCAATTAAATAAGTGTTTTTTTTTTCAAAAATGTTGATGAACACACACACATAATGAAACATACAGAAGAGCAAAGAAGCAAGAAAAGAAGAAGCAAGTTAAAAATAAGTTCCAATTTCTACTGAACCCTCGCTTGTAGTGAATCCATCTTAACAGTTTTTCTCACTACGAAGCGTTATCTACGCTGTAAGTACAATTACAGCCATTAATTACCCCGTATCAGCCAGTCTTAATGGAAATTTATACTTTTGCTAAATTAAACGAGAAAAATTGCAGTCGACAACGTATAGCGGGGATTGGATGAATAAGCCTTGGGACGTGATATTGTCAATAATTTGTATGATACTTTGACATTTTAGTTTTTGTTTGTGACACATTATAGTTTTAGATGATGTTACTAGTTCTTTACATAAGAATTGATACATAACAAAATATTAAAATTGGATGCAAATATACTATTAACATTAATATAAAACTGGCAACTTGCCACTATCTCGCTTTAGTAATCTTTCTCGTATTTAAAATAATTATAGAGTTATGAAATATAAGTTTTATAATAAAAATACAGTATTTATTCTACAGAATATATTGTTGTCTTTACTGTATATCAAATACCTACAAC